>JBCFYV010000003.1:17606343-17687534 GCA_039000515.1 Timema cristinae
ATATATATTTGGGAAAGATCAAATTTGCTGTTCTGGAAAGTTATCATAATATGAATTATTTGCAGCTATAGTTTTTATCCTTTATTAAGTTAAAAAAATTGCAGGAAGATTTTAAGCAACCATTATTGATTGAATCGACTATCAGTTTTATAGTTTAAACAAGAAAAAAATACTACTTTATTGGCATTTAGGCCGATAAGTAGATATTTAGAAAAATACGGTAGGCTAACAAAAATATTAACATTATGTTTTATGGTACGGGTTTTCAATAAGGTAGAATTTTTTTTACCTTTGCTCAAATAACTAAAGTTGGGGTGGGGAGTGATATTGTGAAATGTTACTTTTAGGCTATACAAAAATACTGAACTGCAAATAAATTTGGCCGCTCCAATAAAATTTCATAGCACATAATTTTGTAAAGGTAATATATATTCTCGTTTGAAGCTGTGGATAAGCTTGGTAACTCTTTGCAGACAGAGTTTCTAGATCCGAAATATGACTGTGAGGCGAAAATCATTTTCAAGCAGAGGGGTTACAGAAAATCTGGGTGAAGCTATGGACTATTATCCACAACTGTGGGAAAAACTAAATTTCACTTCTCATCTCGTTTCCGTCAACATATTTAGTTAAAAAAGGATTTAGTTTCTGTTACCCAGCTTCTTTTGGGGAACATTTGCCTCAAAGAAGACTTGCGCCTGAACTTGACGAACATAAATCCGGATATTCAAGCTTTAACTGAATTCCACCAAGCACAAGAGAGTCATTGAAAAGGTAAAATAAAACCATAAAAAATTTTTTAAAAATTTCATTTATTTTTTCAAATTTTAACTCTCAACTTTCTTAATTTTTCCAGATTCCAATTTAAAAATGAAAACATGTACTCCTGTTTTTAAATGCACGTCAAGGATCTTATTTAATTATTTCACTTTTTTGTCCTTAAAAACTGTAAAAAATGTACATTTAAATTTGTTTTTCTATTTTATTTAAAGTGAGGTAAAACTTTTTTGGTTGTTTTATTACGGTAAAAAAGGGTTTAAAATAAAAAAATGCTTTATTTTTTACAATATTAAAAATTTAAAAAATTAGCATGCAATGAAAATGAAAAGGGGTTGAAAGTTTAAAAAAACTCCAAAAGGGGGGAATGGGCCACAGAATTTGGGAACCCCGGGCCTACAACCACTGTACCTGAAAGCTGTTCATACCTTTACAGGGGAGATATCGATTTATACTATCCTTTACTTTTGGAGGGGGTTAGTCCACTTTATTCCCAAACATTCCTTTAGGGGGCCGCTAAATCAAAAAGCTCCTCTCTTTACTAGCTGCACCCCAGCAGCTTTATTTGTTATAGGAACTTTTTCCTTTACCTTTTAAAAATTTTTTTTAAAGAAAAAACATTTTTCTATCCCTTATCATAAATTTCCCCTTCCCCGGAAATTTAAAAAATTAATAGGAAGTTCCTTTCACCCGGGGTACCCCAAAAAAAAATTTTTTTTGCGAATTTAAACCTTTAACCCCCCCACAGACGTCAGGTCCAACGCGTAAAAGGGCCCATATGCCAGACCTTCACACGCCAAATTGCGATAAAACTGCAATGGGGGTTTTGACATTTTGGAAAGGGACAGGTGACCGTGCCTTTCGGTTGATTTGGTAACCAACTGCGTGTAAAGTAAAACACCAAACTCTCAGTCTCGGGGCAAAATGCGAAAAATTGGGGAGGCGAGACCAATGGCAGTTCAATCCTTTTCCCTTCATTATTTGTTTTTTTTGCTACTTTATTCCTCAAGTTTTGGGGTGGTTTTTTAAATCAAAAATTTGATTTTATTTCTTTTCATTGGGATTTCACTAGGAATTCAAGAAGAAAAAAAATCATCATTCATTAAAGATAGTTTTGTATTCTTCGGTTGTTTTCCCGTGGAGTAAAATGGTTTGGGGAAGATTGTTAAAGGTTAACAATGTTTTTAAGAATGCATGGTCTTCTATCATAAAACTCGTTTTTTTTTATTTCTACTGCTCCCGTAAGGCAAAAAGGGGTCCCTTTTAACCCCGCACATCATAAAATTTTTGCCCAACGCTTTTTGGTAATTTTTAATGGTGCCCTCTTTCAACAACAAAAAAATAAGGGCTCATGGGGGGAAGATATCTTGTTTTTTTTTTTGGGCCAAACGGTGTAAACCCCTAATTCACAACTTCAATATTTTATGTATTATAGCATTTCTTCGGAATAGTAGTTGTTAGATATTCTATCATTTTATATATTACAATTTTTTTTGCTCAAACACTTTATTTATCAAATTAATTAAAATATTAAAAACCTTTCCAAGGGGGACAGTCCGTTATTACACTGATTTTTCAGACGTATGTTTATATTATTATTCAATAACCTTGAATCATTGAAGCAAAATTTTCTTTGACTGGACAGTTTAGCAAAATTCATTCTAAGATCTTGGCGGTACAAATTTAAAACTTTGGGGGCTTTAAAAATTGCATGAATTTTTTTCCCCTTGGTATGAAATATTCAAAAAATTTTACCAATAACATAGTTGTTTTAAAAAACCCTTTTTTTCTTTTAATTTATTAATACCCGGAAAAATTTTATAAAAGTCTGTCAAATTAAAATTCTTACCTCGGTAAAAAAATTCCCCCCCCCCCCCCCCCCCCTTTTGAAATCGTTACAAATCCCCCGAGATAGTTAATGAACAATTATTTAAAAATTTAATTTTTTTATTAAAAGTAAAATTTTGTATTCCTTGATTTATTTTTGATTCAATTTTTTTTATTTAACCACGGGATTAAATTTTTTTTTCTACTTTAAAGTTTTATTTTTAAAAAAATTTTTATAGAACGTGTGCTAAAACCTTAAATTAAGAGTTTAAAAAAAACCTTTAAGTTCATTGATGACTCCAAAAAGATTAAGGCACTATCAAAATGCCCGGCAGCAAAAAAAAAATCATATGAAAATTTCTTTTAATTTAAGGGGGACTGAAAATGGGTTTTTACACACTCCCCAAAAAATTTCGATTGTTTGATTTTCATCGGGGGTAAAAAATTGTCCAGGGCCCCGGAAATTTTTTTTGTTTGAAATTAAGTACAAAATCAACCAAAACAAGATAGTTTAAGGGGCTTGGAATTTTGCTGGGTTAGACATTTGAAGGGTTCTGTTCCCTTTTTTTTTCCCCCTTTTAAATTTTTATTACAGTTAAGGCTTTAAGGGTTTTTTCATAATTTCCCCCTTTTTTTGTTTCCGGGAAAAATTTTAAAAAATTAAAAATGCGTCAAAGTTTTTAAAAAAAATAATGCCTCTATATTTTTTTTGCTTGCCCCCCCTGATTTTTTCAAATTTGACCTTTTTAAAAAAAAAAAAAAAAAAAAAACTTTTTAAGGGGGTTTAAAAAATTGTAATTAGTTTAAATCACCTCCCACCCCAAAATTTTTTTCTTGCATTATTTGTGGGGGGCTTGCCTCCTTTAAAACAATATTTTAAGTCCATTGGGGGGATTCTTCCGGCCTTTCCTTTTTGACACCCCTATCTCTAGGCCATGATTCCCAAACCCTTTTTTTTGGGTAACCCCTTTAAATTTTTTAAAAATTGGAACCCCTACTTATCCATAATAGATTCGACGGGGTTTTTTTAAATGAAGATATCTAAAACGTTGGTTAGTAGTAAAAAAAAAATTAAAACATACTTTTGTTAAAAAATTTTCCTTAGTATTACTGCCTTTAATTTTTGGCTTACTAAAATTTTTTGTCAATAAAAAAATTTAAAAAATTTTCCCTTTTCATCCTTACGGTTAAAGCAATTGGGGTATATTTTTCAATATTTTGTTTGTTTATTTTATTTAAATTTGTTAACGATAAAATAAGTTAATTTTATTTTTTATTTTATTCAACAAAATAATAAATTTTTTCAATAGAAAAAAAATGTTCCAACGTTTTTTAATTTAATTTGAAGTTTGGGCTTTTTTTTTTTGAAAAAAAACTATTTAATTTTGCTCACATCATTGAAAAAAAAACCAAAAATTCTTACACAACAAAAATCTATTATTCCTGGGGTTTTTTATTGTTAACCAATTTTTACTCAAAATGTAATTATTCATAATTTGCTCCCTTTGCTGCTAGTAAAATTTTGAGGCTTGGGGAATCTGTGAAGGGTTTTTGACCCAATCATACCTTCCATGAAAAAGGGGAAATTTTCTTGTTCAAATTTTCACCAAATTCCATTGGCGGAAAGGGGGGGGCAAATGGCTTCACTGTTTTTCATTAAAATTTTTTGAAGAAGAAAGTGGGGGTACTTTCAAATTAGCCTTAAAAAGGGGGTTTTTCCCAAAACCCCCAAATTTTTTTTTTTGAATGCTACAAGTTTTCTGTAGTAAAAAATTTTTTTCTTGGGACGTTGCTTTTGGTGTTAACTTTTTTGGGGTGTTCAAAAATGCCAGGCATGTTTTTTCAGGGGCACGATTTCCCCTAAAGATAGTTGGAAAAATAACTTTCACTGTTTTCTCTAAAAAAAACCTGGGCGTTACTTAAAGAAAATGATCACGAATTTGCCGCGATTAAAAAAAAATAGCAGTTGGGCCCCCACCCCCCAGCCGTGACTTTTGGGCTACAAGTATTGAAGATAAACTTGTTTCTTACCCCATTGCCCACTCCGACGCCGACGCCCCCCAACGCGGAAAATATCATCAAACTCCCCACCGGGGGCCTAATTTAAGGCCACCTGTTGTTTGTTAGGACGGGGGAATTTTGAGAGCAAAGAGCTCAACGGAAAGACACTTTACTCGTCAGTTCTGGGAAAATTTCAAAGCTCTAAAAAACTTTTAGAATTGGTGTCATGCGCATTTTGTTCCCGATGCTCCATATTTTCCCCCCCTTTTTTCCCCCTCTCCATTTTCTCGGGGTTGTTTGTATATAATATTTTTATATAGTGGGGAGGACATTTGTCGTCATCTTGGACTTGTTTTAATTTGGGTAGGAAAGCTCCTCTTCATTTGAAAAAGGGGAGGTCTAAATTTTTTTTTGGCTTTTTTAGTTTTTTTCTTTTTTTAACATTTTTGTTACTATTTCAAAATTATTTAGCCCATTTCTTAAATTCTTTAAAAAAATAAGTTTTTTTTTTTTTCTACGGGGGTTTAAATTTTAAAAATTAGTCGCGTCAATAATATCGATTGTTGAAAATTTATTTTAATTATCGCTCTGGAAGGGTCGACATTAATTGGGGTTTTTTTTGATATTTTTAATTTGTGAAATAATGTAAATTGAATTCTATTGTTTATTTTTGATTTTTTGCCTTTTTTTAAAATTTGGGAAATTTTTTCCGGGTTTAACTTACTAATGCGAGAATGACTTTTTACTATGAAACTTCGCTTCAACGAGGTCTTTTTTAAATTTTCTTTTGAGAATTTATGGGAAAATTTTGTTTTTTTGAGTTGTTTTGGTTAACCGCTAAGGTATAGGGGGAATTTTCTGAGATTATTTCCATTTTTTGAATTAAAATTTTGATTTAAAACATCTTTTTCAGTGCTAATGGAATAACATGATTAGCAGTTTTCCGTAATAAATTTATGAGGGGGGTTTTTTACGTTATGAATGTTTTGAGTAAACCACTTTGATTTTTTTTGTTCTTTAAGTTGGGCCAAAATTATTAACTGATGTTTTTTTTTTGAACTTCGATGTCGTCAAATGTGGGAAAAAATTTTTCGAAATCTTCTTTTATACTCAAATATTTCTCAAAAATTTAAAAATTTTTTATATTTTATAATTAAATTCGATGAATAAATACCTTAAACTATTTTATGCTTTTTTGGTCTAATGTTCACAATACACATAGGTATGTTTTTTTTCATTCTTTTGTTTTATTTAATTTTGGAATAGAACCTTTTTGTTAATGACTTATAGGTTGGCATCCATTTATTTACTTCCGCAACTGGTGGGGTTTGAGATCTGGTTTCAAACTTTTTTCTCAGGCATTAAGGGCAAACTCCAATCCTCACTCATATTGCCCCTTTTTGCCCCTTTATACATTGTTGTTTGGCCTTTGTTTTTCCTTTTTTTATTAAGGATGGGTTTACCCCTTTTAAGAAAAGCACCCCAAAAACTCCTCTTTTTAATAATAACTAAAGTAAATCCAAAAAAAGAAACTTTAAAAAAGTTTCTTTTTTTATTTATTTGTCATTTAAACCTTAATTTTTTAATTTTTTTTTAATTTAAAAAAAAGGGGTTCAAGTTGTACTTTTTTTTTTGCAAGTCTTAAAATTCCAAGGGGACCCCGGGTTTTTCCCCCGGGGGCCCGGTTGGGGAAACATGCTCTAAAAAAAAGGGCAGGGATGTGAAAGTTTTTTTTCTGTTTCGGGGGGTCAAACAAACGTCACGTTTTTTTACAAAAATTTGGTTTTGATTTTTTGAAAAGGGATCTGGTTTAAAAAGGGTCCAGATCAGAAATTAGCAAATCTCAAAAAAAAGTGATTGTAATTTTACATTGTAATTTTGACCCTTTTCCCCCCAAATTTTCCATAAAAATATCAGGGAAATTCACAAAGGTTTATTTTAAATTTATTCAATAAATAACAAACTGAAGAGAGGGACCACCCCAGATTAGGGTAAAAACAATACAATAGGCCAAATAAAAAATACAAAATAAAGATTTGGGCACCCCCAAAGTTAAGAGGGCTGAAAAAAAACCCATAAATTAGCTTTTAAATTTGCCTTCGTACAAAATGTCATGATAATGTAATAAAAAAAACAAAACCTGGGGAATAAAAAACATAAACTATCTAAAGAAATGACGGTCACCAAAATAAAATTGCATGGGGCATGACTTCTTGTGTGAATGTAAAAAAATTTTTAAAATTAAGGACAATTTCATCTTTTACTACCAAAATTATATAGGTGCGTTTTTGATTTTTTTCTAAACTTTTAGGTTTTAAAAAAAAAAATATGTTTTAATTTTAAAATTTTTAAGATAGTTTTTTGCATTAAAAAAAATTGGTTTTGAAAAATTTAGGCTAACCCAAACCCCTTTTAAGCCTCGCGCGCATTTGGGGCGCGAAAATCTCATAATCTTAAATTGTGATTAAAAACCCCCCTGGGGGCATTTTTTTACTTTTTGTTCAAAAAAAGACCCTACTTTGCAATTTATTTTTATTTACCAATCCAAAAAACCCCAAAGCCTATTTTTCTTAATTAAAAAAATTTTATAACAGTATATAAACTATTGGCATCTTTAAAAAAAAGGAAAGCACAAGGTTGGATCCTTCAGCCCTTCCTTAAAACTATCTCTAATATCAAATAGGTTGCCAATTAGCTAATTTTAGCTAGGAAGAAAAGAATTTTTAACGTGTTTTTTAATCATTAAAATAATTGCCAGAGGAATGTTTCACAAAAATCCTTCGAAGCATCTCTACCAGATAAATTAATATACATATTATATTTAATGTAGGCGTGAAAAAATCAAAAGGGGTTCGTTCATACGATTCTCTTTAAATTCAAATAATAAAATTTCGCTCTGTGTGGGGTCGAGTTCACGATGTGAAAAAATACATATATACCATTATAAACCGTAATATTTATTAAGTTTAAAATAAGTGTTAAGTTCAGTTAAGGTCATAAAGTGTGTTTTTTACTAGAAAATTTGATTCAAGTGTCTACTTGCATTGAAAAAATGAAATTCTCAGGGAAACTCCCTTTGTATGGAAAATCACAAATTTTTCAAAAATTTTCTTTAATATTGAACCTCTATAATATGGAGGTAGCAGTGTAGCTGTTTCATACTTTAAAATAAACCAAACTGGGCCCGGGCATCTTTGGCTTTTTGCTTCTACATACAATTTTGATTATTTTAGACCTTGAGGGGTTGAGAGTCGAAGCGTCACCAACATTTATGCAAAGTTATTCCAGGTTTTCAGAAACCCATAGAGCTTCCCCAGTGAGTTGCACGGTTAAGTAGTCTATTTAATAGTGTCGGCCCAAATGTCCCTTGGGGGATACCCTGGGTCTGTTGAATTGTTCCACGTCGTTATGAGAAACAAATTTGGGTTCTCGTGGCTTATCTATAAAAAGAGGATGACATATGGCACTGAAGGGGTGGGACCTTTATAAAGGTGAAGAGCCTGTTTTGTTTTCTTCACCACAGTCTTAAAATTTTTTGTTCTCATTCGTTTGTTTTTAGACAGATCTTTCATTTTTTAATAGTCCAGTTGTGTCCTTTTCTTTATCTTCCCATTCCGGATCCAGAGAGTGAAACCACTCATACCTTGTCGCAATATAAGGTTATTTTCTTGGGTGGGTAATTCAAAAATTGGATTCTTTTCTGTTTTTTTGGACTTTTAGTGAAGGTATTAATGTAGTTGTGGGGGCCACCGAATTTTTGCTAAAATGGAATCTATTTTAGTTAGATTGTTTATTTGTAGATTCTTCGAGGACCTCCATCTCTTAACTCTCTTGAGTCTTGGAGGGTTATTCATTCCAGCCCCGTTCTAAATCTTCTAAATCTTCGCTCTAGCTGTGTTTTGTTTATTGTACGGTCATTTTAGGGGAAAAATTGGCTTTACCTTGAAAAAATTCCAAAGAAATTGAAAACTGTGGGACTTAAAACTGGTTCCTAAACAAATCAAAATTAACACGTGTAAAATTTGTTCTATGACTGCCCCTCTTGAAAAATGGTGGCCAAATATAGTTTTATAGAAATATTTCACCCCCTTAGAGGATGTAGTTTGAGTTTTGAGTGTGGGTGTCATCTCTTCTTTAGATTTTGTTGTATTTTTTCTTTGTAAATGTTTTCATTCTCATTAGCCAATCGTCCAGGTACCATTTTAGTTATGGCTCAATAGGAGGGAGTGTTTAAATTGGTTTTCTAGATGGCCCCTTGCACAAGATTCTTGTAAGGGTGGAAAGTACGGAACAGTTTATGGTGTTCTACTATAGGAACGGAGAGGTCGAGTACAATTTTGGGTCTTGTAAGAAGCAAGTATGCAATCTATTGAGATCATGCGAAGAAGGATGTGGAGTTAAGCATAAAGTAGGTGATAAGGGTGGTTAATAGGAGCGAGAGTGAGCATTTAGATGCAGCAGGGTGCAGGATTGAGTTGTAATGGAAAGTTATGTTCTTGGAAATTTTGCAGGTGCATTGTCTTGAACGCGGGGTACCTAGTTCCCTTGCTTGGTGACTTTGTCTTCTCTTCTTGCTCCTGCGAGTCTTGGTCTTTGAATTTACCTATGGTCTTGGTGAGGGTGATAATGAATCAATGATTTGTTTGGAATAAATTATTTGTTATAAAACATAATAATAAGTTAATGCAAATAGCACATACAGTTTTGTTCATAATATGACAGTTAAACATGAACTAAATGTTAAAAGTAGATTTATCATAGTTAAATAGAAAGTTGATAAAGCTTAACATGAATTTTTTTTATTTCAAAATGTATAATATGGGTATAATTTTCTATCAGTTCCTATAAGAAGGTTCCTATTTGAATGAATATTGATATTTTCTTGAAATTCTAATTGATAATATCTTCAGTGAGAGTTAAGCTCTAACATATTTTATACCTTAAGGAATTTGTAAATTTTAATAATTCAATGTTATTGTTTGAATTAGTATATTGATATTTTAACATTAATTTAATTAAAAGGATACTAAGGAATGCTAAAGGGATTGATATTGAAGCTAGATGTCAGGTAATCACTTGTTAATTAGTATTTCTCCTTCTCCCTCAAACATGTTGGGATGAACAGCTTTCCATGCTGACAACATAACTTGACTTGGAGAGTCTAACGATGTGGGCCCATCTGTCTCTGGGAGAGCCAGGTAGTAACCTATAACGAAAAATTAGGATTAAAAGAATAATCGATTTTGACCGAACAAAGCAAGGCTATGTTCCAGGATGAGAAGGTATTTCGTCTGTATGTCGGATATTTGTTACGCTATAACTGTCAAATGCGTGGACCAATATTAACGATATTTGGCAGAGACATTCTTTAAATCTAGACCAAACAACCTGTGTCCATTGTTTTCCGGTTTGTTTATCCATTTAAATCACTCAATAATGTTTGTATGTTTGTTCTGTGATAACTGCTAAATGTACGGACCAGTGTTAAAGAAATTTGGCAAGGATAATATTTGCACCTAGACCCAACGATATATGTAGGCCTATTAATGTTTCATTCTGTTAATCCCTTCAATATTGCAGTGCTCAAATGTTTTTGTTTGATAGCTCATCTCAAATGATTTAAATTTATATCCTTAGCCTTTGCTCGAGTACATATAATATTTTATTTTGATACATATTGTTAGAATGACATCTTAAGTACGGTTATTCTCCCTTTAATATAATTGACTATTGAATATATTAATTGGTTTTCTGTCTAACTTGACCACCAATGATCAAATATCTACTTCATATCCAAGGAGAAGTTATAGGAAATATTTTAACCTCAAATCTCAAGATAAATCTTTAGACGGTATTAACGATAAGAACATTAAATAGTTACAATCGTGAAGTACTTAACATATTTTAAATGACAGTAGCGAAGTCAACTGCTCAGTGAAAAACTAGTTTAATATATTGTAACAGGTGACCTGGGACTGTAATCCATTCACACATCCCGCCTGTGAACCGCAAGTTCTTTCCAAGATAATGGGGTCGTTGTTGATTAAACACGATTGAAAATGCACACGGAAGCTCAAGGTTTGGTTTACTAACAATAAAACAATACATACACTGACTAAGCTACAGTTTAAAATCACTGAATTATTTTCGAAGGTGTAGACAAATACAGATATTTAATGATATTGGTGGATATCGCGACTGACAGGTGTCAGTTGTGTGGGAACTGTGAAGGAAGACACAAGCTTAAGGCATGTACAAAGCAGAAGCAAGCGATGTCCACACCTGTGGATCACCAAAAGTACAAGTGGAATAACCGAACTCCCATACTGCCCCAACCACAGATGTAATACAAGACTAATTAAGGAACGTTCTAAAAACAAAGACATAGAACAGGGCAGAACGGACAGAATCGGACTAATACTTGGACTAATAAGGGACATAAACAGACATATACTTAAGAACATACTTGATACGAAGGAAGAAGAAAAAAGACCACCATCCTGAAAATGGAGAAACCAGAAAAGGGCTGAGGCATATCATAAAAAAACGTGAAAATAATGATGACACCTTTTACTCAAACTGAATGAGTGAGAGCCGAAACAGCAAAAAGTTCGTATACGCTTAATAAATCGAGATAAAGGCCAGAAAAAAAAAAGTTAGTTTTAGAAGAAGGGGCAAGCTAATTGATTGCAGAAGAAAAGGATGAAAGAATGTTTATTCATAAATTAGCTTCATCTAGCATGGTTTCTCTGGGCAAATGGATGGATAAGAATAGGATCAACAAAGAGGAAAAGGAACCTGACAGAACAGTGATTTAGTGTAACTATAAGGAAACCTTCCAATTTTACTAATATTGGAGGAGTATCAGAACTTACACCTGAGTTGATGGATTTCCGTTCGCCCCAATTTGAATTTTGACCCCGATCTGTGGACATCATAAATACGTGTTATGTCGTAACACTCCTCCTGCGTTTTCCCTGGTGATGTCATCGCAACCTTAATGTAGGTATTTTTCCGTTGGAGTTACTGGCCTGAATTTCCCCTCCATTTACCCTCTGGTTATTTCCATAGCACATGGGTTAACGACTGTTGTACTTCAATGTCGCAAAGGTTTATTTCTGGAGGTTTTTTCCCCGTTGGTCTTCGAAAAGACAACTCGAGACGGAATATATCAATACTCAAACAACAATTTAATATGTTAATGGGGTAGGAATAATGAAAGTATTTATTAGGGGTAGTGTACCCACATTTTGTAACATTACGTTGTAATATGTTACAATTGGACCCCGTCCCATGCTGACATAGACGCACGAATCTTAGTAAAGCATACTACCCGCTCCGAAATGTACAACTCAATTAGAATCCTACAATAGTAATCTTCTCTGTTGTAGTTCATAAAGGATGATAAGACATAATTAACCATGCTGGACAATATTATTTCACTACCAATCCAATTCTATATTAATAGTTTGTACGTGTACTCACCAAATAATTCTGCCTGTACTAGTAGCGCATGGCTGGCCTACACCGGACGGACTAAACACGACGAGTGGGGCAAGCGTGATTCAATGTATTTACAAGACGTCCCGGCCGCTTGCTTGCAACTGGCGGATACAAGAGCTCTACAACTTTGATTACAACTAGGAATAATTACGTTCCTGACCTCTGGTGGTGAGAAAAAGAACCACCTTACAACATCGGAAGATTGAAGAAACCGGCGAATTTTCTGATGGCGCCGTGTAAATGTTTGTGTACGTGACTAAACAAGACATCGTTGACGTCACCTAGCGTGTTAATGCGTATCCCACCTCCCCTTTTGTGCAATGAAACCCCTATATAATGGCTACGAATGTGTGGCAATATGACTATCATACCGTAGACGATGAACGAAGGACCATTGTCTCCGACCTGGACAATGGCAGGATGAACTTGTAAATCTGTATCTAATCGTAAACTATGGCGATTTCGTGTTTTTGGACTAACTTATTTTCGACTCTAATATATTTTGAATATAAAATTTAAACTTCTGTTTCAAAAATTACTATCTTTTTTGGTCTTTCTATTTAAATTAACTTTCTGTTTGTCCAGGTGGGCGCTAGAGTCTTTTTGTAGTTTTAATTCTCGTAGTTATTCATCTTTATAAATGGATTTATGTTTGTACGAGTTAAATGTTTAATATGTTTGAATTTGCTGATAGTTGTAATGATTTTTTCTAATCTTCGTGGGTGACCTGGTGGTCTAGGGGTAAGGTGTCAGACTTCTATGCTGGCGGCCGGGGTTCAATCCTCGGTCCCGCACAGATTTATCTGATTTCCAAACCCTTCCTTCACCTCTGACAAGACATCTTGTGAATGTGGGGAATGCCAGGCCGCCACCGTGGTTCGGATTCCACGTTAAACTGTAGGTCCTTCATTTCATCTCACAATCACCCTACCACTACACATTAGCGTAAGTGCGTATAACCCGAACGGGTGTAAGACGCGGTGCTAATAATAATAATAATAATAATAATAATAATAATAATCTAATCTTCGAATTTACGTTTTTATTTGATTTGCTTTTTGAATAACCGTAAAGTAATTGTATTTTTGGTTTTTGGGTTAACGAGGGCATTCATTAATTATTTCTCATGTAAATATCTTTTTCTAATTGTATGTCCCTTTAGGACATTTGAAGTATTGTTTATTGTTTAGGTTCGTATTCTGAGTCGGGTTCAGTTAGTCTCACGGGAGTTTGACTAATGTATGTAGCCAAACTCTCGTGTTATGTAAATTTCCGTATATAATGTTTTTGAGTTAAGGGTGCTACATGGGCAGGTAGAAATACCTCGTCGCCTTTTGGGAGTAAAAAAAATATTCCCCTCTTCTCTTTACCTATCTTTCTTTCGATGAGTTCGTAACAGATTAGTGAAAGAGGAAGGACGAAAGACTTGTCACTCAAGGCCGGGATGATTCATTCACCAGTAAAAGCGACAGCTTTTTCACTCTTTTGGTTTATATTTCACAACAGACCACTGGCTTGATGCACAACCAATCTTCTTACAAATTTAGACAGTGCGAGTTGTTTAAAAGAAATAAGAACATACTATTTCAAGTTGCTAGTAATGCTGCTCTTGTATATTAAATCGTGGTTTACATTCATATACATAAAACAATTAGGTACTTACATTCATGTACATAGATTAATTAGGTACTTATAACTTTATTTTTAAAATTTGTATCTAAATATTGAAATCATTAGGTTAATTTTCCACAACCATCTAACTACCTGTTATGGATTATTTGCATGTGCACCAATTAATACGCTAATTTGTTATAGAATAGCAAAGTTTAATTTTAAGGGAATTGTACCCGCATTAACGAAGAGCGGGAGTGGAAATCGACCATTGAGAGCAAAATCCCTCTCGATACACCAGACCGGATTCTAACCCTAACTTCCATGTTATTGGCAACCAATTTTATTGTTAGAATGACGCCTTAGATCATTCGACCTTTGGGTAAATCCCAGCCGGACATTAGCTTGAACTCTTTTAATATTTAGATTAAACATCTTATTAAACCATGAATAGAAAAATAATAGCCCTCTCCAGTGGGGACGTGAACAAAAATAATCTCTCTCGTCTAGTCTAATTTACAGGTGATGGTAGATTGGGGCTGAAATTCCAGTCGTGTGCTAAGAAATTGTTTGCCTTCAATTATTTTCCACTCTTCCTTTACACAAATGAAGGTATATGACCTTTGATTAATAATTTCCACTTTCTTTCCCTTTGGTGTAATTATTGTATTATTAGGGAATTCATCATTATTTAAAGGCAAAACTAGCAGCACCTAAATGTGTAACAGTTGCATAACAATTACCTTTTTTTCCCATTTTTAAAGGTTAGGTGGTGGTGAAAACTTGTATTGTATAGAACGTTTAGCTATTGGTGGTACAATATTTTAATTTCTAGTTGTTGTAGTTAAAACTATTATATGACAACTTTATAACCTGTCATTATAAATAGTAAAATTAGATAAGATGGTGTAGGTAAGCGTGAATTTCAACTACTTATTAGTTATACCCATAAAATATCACGAAATATTTTGTTTGTGTTTTGATTTATTTAAATTTTTACATTTATAGCTTAGTTTGTATGTTTCCAAATATTCCTAAACCAACAAAAATATTACAATAGCTATCAATAAGCTTTTTGGATATAGTTTTTACATAATTTATATAAAATATTAGTTGATATGTTGCTGTGTGATTAAACTAGCTTTCATATTATATTTACCATCAAGTAAAATCTGTTAGTTTCAATCTCTACGTGGAGAGATAAAACAAGGGAAGTAATGTTCAATATATTTTTACAACCTAATAAAGTTGAAGTAAATATAAATCTAGAATTAAATTCAGGCAAGGATATTCCACTATATGCGTACACCAGATGAAAGGCAACAATGTCCAATATACGTGTAAAACTTATGAAAGCTAACAATGACCACTATACGTGTACAACTGATGAAAGCTAACAATGACATTATACGTGTACAACTGATGAAAGCTAACAATGTCCACTATACGTGTACAACTGATTAAAGGTAGCAATGTCTACTATACGTGTACAACTGATGAAAGCTAACAATGACCATTATACGTGTACAAATGATGAAAGGTAACAATGTCCAATATACGTGTACAAATGATGAAAGTTAACAATGTCCACTATAAGTGTACAACTGATGAAAGTTAACAATGTCCACTATAAGTGTACAACTGATTAAAGTTAACAATGTCCACTATAAGTGTACAACTGATTAAAGTTAACAATGTCCACTATAAGTGTACAACTGATGAAAGTTAACAATGTCCACTATAAGTGTACAACTGATGAAAGTTAACAATGTCCACTATAAGTGTACAACTGATTAAAGTTAACAATGTCCACTATAAGTGTACAACTGATTAAAGTTAACAATGTCCACTATAAAGTGTACAACTGATGAAAGTTAACAATGTCCACTATAAGTGTACAACTGATTAAAGTTAACAATGTCCACTATAAGTGTACAACTGATTAAAGTTAAACAATGTCCACTATAAGTGTACAACTGATGAAAGTTAACAATGTCCACTATAAGTGTACAACTGATTAAAGTTAACAATGTCCACTATAAGTGTACAACTGATGAAAGTTAACAATGTCCACTATAAGTGTACAACTGATGAAAGTTAACAATGTCCACTATAAGTTTACAACTGATGAAAGCTAACAATGTCCACTATACGTGTACAACTGATGAAAGTTAACAATGTCCACTATAAGTGTACAACTGATGAAAGCTAACAATGTCCACTATACGTGTACAACTGATTAAAGGTAACAATGTCCACTATAAGTGTACAACTGACGAAAGTTAACAATGTCCACTATACGTGTACAACTGATGAAAGTATCAATGTAATGTTAACTATATGTGATTTCACTATCAATATGGTTCAAGGCAGTAATACTCAACCTTTTTTTTTAGCTTACTGCCTTCTTCTGAGAATTTGATGCTGCTACAGCCCCTAACCCTAAGTTATATGTAATATGCATACTGAAATCAATGATAATAACCTTGCAGAAATACTTATTTCCCACTTAGTCAATATTACCTCCTTTTAAATAAACATGATTACAAAATAAATTCACTTTTTACGTGGCATAATTTATAATTCTTATGAATAAAACACTCGTTAAAACTAACTAATGTTAAGGGGTTACAAACATAAGGAATAAATCGTATTGTCAAAATTATAGAACATAAATACATTATTTAATTTAAGACCCTTTTGTTAAATATTTTTTTGCCTGTGTTTATTAGCGTAGAATTATTCCTGCAATATCAGTAACAAACCCATACGCTCCCGTACAACTTCCTTACAATTATTTACCATCTCACAAAATCGTATTCGGGTATGAAAAACTACACGTATACCACAAAGCTTAGGAAAAATATGTTCACTATACGTAGTCCTAAATTACAAAATAAAGGAAATCTTATTCATTACACGTATACCACAAAAGTTAGGAGAATAATGTTCACTACAAACATACATAACGCTTAAAAAATAATGTTAAAAAAAAGTTTTATCACATAATAAAATAAATTTACATGATATATTTATTATATCACAACATAAAGAAAAATTATGTTCACTACACATCAACAAAGTTTAGAAATTATGTACAATACACATATGCCACAAAATAAAATAAAATTATGCTCACCACACATAAATGCCTACAACAAAGTTTAGTAAAATTTTATGCAATACACTATCACAATATATCACTAAACAAATTAAAATCATGCCCATTACATACATATCTCTAAATAAAGAAAAATCATAATCATTTCACTTATATACAGTGGTGGACCTAAGGTATGGCAGATTTTGCAAGTGCCCTGGGCGCCACTTAACGGGGCACGTCACTAAATACGTTCTATTTACTCAATTATTGTAATTTATCTTATTTTTTTATTCCAAATACTTTTATATTTTAAATCATTTTCAGTTGTTATAATATAAACTACTAAATAGAACGTTAAATATTTATTTTTGTACAAACTGTAGCTTAATCCATGATATTCATACTGAAAATAGCCTATATAAGATCACATACTAATTATCATGTCAGAACTTGGCCGTTGAGATAAAGCGAACCTAGGGCGCAAAGGTCCTAAGGGCGTATTTCAACTTTTTGCTTTGTTTTAAATGTAAATAATATTTAAACTAAACACGTTTCTAATTATTTATCAATTAATAAATAATTTTATCTAAAATTGAGAATATATTAAAAAAATTACCAACAACACAATCACATTTGTTTTATGACGTTTGAGGTCGCTTTGATTTTTATTAATGATTAAAGAAAATTTTAACAGAAAAGGAAAAAAGAAGGACGAAAGGAGCTAAAGGAGTTTCAGTCACAGTTTTATGACAACCCTGCTGTGATGGTTGACACAAAAGTAGTGTTCAACAAAGAATAAGTGAGACAAACAGCCTGGTATTGTTAGTGAATTGCGACAATCACTCACTCAAAGAAAGGTATGAAAAATGCTGCGCCTGTGGTTGTGAAGTGGGAGCCCAAAATCAGATGGAGTGCAAGGATAAAAACAATGAAGCCGGTTAACAAGTACCTTGAGAAGATACTTAGAGCTATCCAGGACATTACAGACGATGGAAATGAAACCAGTGAAATAAGAAGTGACTTTCTTTGACTTTCTTATTGATGTCAAGGGACTGTGTTACGCTGACGATATTAAAGATTCGAACCAGAAGTGCGAACATTTAGAAAAATTTTATAGCTGTGTTGTTGATGGACAACAACTATATGAAGACATTTTAGATTGTCACATGTTTTTTCAAGTCGGGCCAACATGAAAATATCAAGACTTGAAGAACTTCCAGAATGTATTGCTCAGTATGCAGATGAGAGCATTTTCCACAATCTTCACAGTGCTATTCAGATACTGCTAACCATCGTCAGCTGTGAGATCTGAAACTAATACCTTCGTTTTTGAAAGTCTTCATGGGTCAAAGCTGATTGTGTGATTTGCTCTGTTGATTGTGTAAAGAGAAAAACAGAAACAACAGACTTTAAGATATCATAGATCAATTTGCGTCAGTAAAAACAAGGAAGGTGCATTCATAGTTTTCTTATGTTACCATAATGTGTTAAATATAAAATTAATGAGTTTGTCTTATTTTTGAGCAGATATTGTGGTAAAGTTGTTTAAAAAACAGGTGTCAGGTGTTTGGACAGAGGCGCAATTCCAGTGCTTGCCATAGGTGATATTTATGTAGATCCACCATTGCGTACATCACAAAATTAAGACCTCTCATGTTCATTAACGTTTATTAAGTAATGAAGGGAAATTATGGTCAGTAATGTTCAAAATATGATGAAAAACAAACTGAAGGGAAATAGTCTTATCTATCTTATCTATCTAATATTCTTATCTAAACTCCACCAAGGAGTAAAACAAAATTTCATCCATTCACAACCCAATTAAGATATTTTCTTTTTGATGGCTGGCCATCATTTTAAATATTGGTTTTCTCTAAAAGGAGTCCCTTATTGGCAATCCTCGATCATATCTGGAATCAAGTATCTCTGGAAGCAAACTATCCATATAAAATCTAATTAATTGAGGCTCCATTTCACTTTTCCAGAAGATGTCATCCCTCTCAATTTTCGTGAAGGACATTCCTTTTCTTGTCCAGACAACAAAGTAACACCACCATCTTTCAGTTATGTGTAATTGTCCTTGCACTTGGTAATAGTAACTATATCTTTTTTTTTAAAAGGATATCATTTCCTCGTAATGTGCAAAACTTGATTTTTTTGCATTTTATGGCTTCATTTGGTGTAAAATCTTTCGCCGATGCAGGGCACTTAATTTCGACGATAGCATCATCACCTATAAATCCATCGGGAGATGCTGCAATAAATGATATATTTCTGTCGACTACCAACCCCACCCTTTCAACTTTTACTCCAAGCACTTCTTCCAAAGCTTCTATTGCCATAGGTTCATGTTCAACACCATATCGAGTCCTATAATTTCCAAAGAATGTTCCATGTAACATAGTCTTTACTTGATTTGCCTTCGATGTGGTCTGTCTCATTTTGCAAATTTTACCAAACCATGAAGCTGTCACTCGCTTCCTTCGCTGTCTTCTCCATTCTTCATTCTGACTTTGTTCGACCGTTTCATAAATCAAGGCTTTCCTCTGCTCTTCTGTCATACGCAAACTACAAATAAAATGTTCTTTCTTCAGATTATAGTCTTCTTCATTGAGGTCAGCTTTAGCTGGAATGTCCAGAACCCCATAGTGCTCATCTGGACCTGAAGACTTCTTTTGTGGTTTTCTGAGGGGAGGGTACTGCAATTTCCGCTTGGTCCTTGCATTTAGACGTTTAACTTTTCGTGTGACAAACCTTTTATTGTTTACACCAGGACTGACAATAGCCATCTTTTTGTGCAGGAGTCTGTGTAGTGTAGGACCTTTGTTGTGGGAAGTTACTGCTGCTGTACAGCGAACTTGATAAGAGCCCCTCAAAGCATAATTAATGCGCTTTCCGCCGATGAATTTGGCAACTACACTATTAAATGACTCTGCAATATTATTACTAACGTTAAAGATTAGGCTCTGAGCATGGAATGCCAAGGAATTACGAGCACTAACTATATCTTCCCATAAGCCATATTTTATCAACTCTGGCACTAAATTTGTTTCACCTTCTTTTGGTCCCTGACAAAAATACCCTCGCTCCCCACACCGAGAATGATCACCAAAAACATGACTTGGCCCATTACTTATGTCTTCCTTTAGTTGTTTGACATTTTCATGATGAGGTAAAGGTTGTACTTGACGATATTTTATTGCCTCAGTTACAGCATATCGCATTCTTAAAACTCTTTGTTGAATGGATGACCTAATAATTCCAGGAATTGTACCTAGTTGGCTCTTTCCCTTTTCCCAATTTCCTTTACCCTATTCACATAGTTGCGAAGAATATGATTTACACATTCAATCTTTTTTATCTCGAAATCAGGACCATACGGCTTGGCTAGGCTCAAACGTTTCATGACACTGCTGTCCACATCTCCTAAAAAAAATATAATTAAATCCACTTATTAATTCAATATCATACTGGTAAGGCAATATCATTTATTAATAATAATTTTTGTTGGGTTCCCAATGAAATAACTGGATTATAAATTAAAACTTTTTGATGTTACGATATTAACTAATTGTTTAAAGCACTATGTTAAGTTACCTATAAGTTCGGCATACACGATTCCATACATTGGTACACTTTGCTTGAACCCATCAACTATGATGTCAGCTTCCATTGCAGTGGCAGATTGTGTCCAATTTGTATAGCATATGTGCTCTTTAGTAGGTTTTTCTTGAGAAGATGCTCTTTCACAAATAGAGCAATAGGAGTTGCGAACCCCCATGTATATCACCTTTTTTTGTTTTGAAGCCAACTATGCATGCCTAGTACCATAAACAAAATTTTGTGTAGGGTATATTAGCTACAGGACCATTAAAATACTTTAAACTGAAAAGCAAAGACAAAATTGAGTTTTAAAAGTTTATTTAGTAATTACTATATTATATTAAATAATATATCTAGCTCAACACAAAGTTCTACGTCTCAATACTATGTGTTATATATAACTTACCACTCCTGAGAGAGCGTCGTATTTGCTTTTATAAGATCTTTTGCACCATGCTCCATCTGCAACAACAGTTATCATTGGTCGACCCTCTTTGTCCACATTTCCGGCTTTGACAGCCAATGCTGCTTCCTCACGCGCGGCAGCCATCATTTTATCAGAAGCAATGCTTCCTAGGTGTTCACCTACTTCTTGGTGTATCTTTTGGTACATAGGATTGCCCATACAAGACATACCTAGTACTGCAGACAACTCTTCCATCTGAGAAAAACCTTGGCCTGTGTTAATAATGCCAGCCACCATTGCGGTATTAACATTCATCGGTGAGTTGGGGTTTTCAGTACGGAGTGTTTCGAGAACCCACACATCTTGCACTGCAAGTGTAATGTGCTGCAGAAGCCATTCCTTGTTTCGCCTGTAATATTAATATTTGAAAATGTGCAATCAAACCCTTTATGCTTTATTGCTTGAATACATTCCAAAAAGTACTGTAAGTCGACTATTCTGCGTCCTTCTATGATAGAGAGTGTTTTAAAAACATTTGTGTCCCTGGAAAGAAAAAAACAAAACAAATGTGCACTGTAGCTTGACGTATTTAATGCAAGGAATGGAACTGGAATCAGAACCATAAATGTTAACTGATAGCTTTAGCACGGAAATTGAACCCCGGACCTTTGGCTTAGCACTCACGGAATCAATTCCCGTGAGTAGTGTTCTCGCCCTGTCGCCCCAATTTAACCTTGAACATAACTCGTAAACATCCTTGTTCCACAATAACAAGTGAACATATAGTCCGTGGAAGGTTACTATAGACCATTTTCTGTAGGAAGGGCAAAAAAAAAAAAAAAAACTATACTCTATAGTAGCTTAACTGAGTCGCACCTTTTGATTATTGATGTGTGCTGGGGAGAGATTTGAACTGAGACCTCCTTCATCCCCGGCATTGTAAACATATAGTCCGTGGAAGTGATCGAATCGATTTTCAATAATGGATAATTGGTGATGGATTATCGATGATCGAGAGGGTTTAAAATATAATTTATTCTAAAAAAGTTCCTTCATATCAAAAACTATAGACCATTTTCTAAAAAAGTTCCTTCATATCAAAACCGTTGACCACCTATTCCAGTATGACCTTGAACAAGTTTGTACTCGCTCCCCGGCATTGTAAACATCGTGAACATATAGTCCGTTTTTCCTTAGTAAGGTATGAAAAAAAAACAACTATAGACCATTTTCTGTATGAAGGGATAGTACGTGTTCCCCCGAATCGATTTTCAATAATGGATAATTGGTGATGGATTGTCGATTATCGAGAGGGTTTAAAACACGGATATTATGATTAATTATCAGGAAGCCCTCCCACCTGCAACATCGAGTTTGTAACCATCGTGATCATATAGACCATTTTCTTTCCCCGCGGGGGTAACCCCCGGTTCAAGCTCTGTTCCCTGGTGGTAGCGTCTAATAAAACACGGATATTATTAGACGTAACTAAAAAAAAAAAAATCCGTTCATATGAAAACCGGTCTATAGCCCTCCAGTCACCTTGGATATGTTGATTGCCTCCCAATAGCCTTGACGAGGACTTCGTGAGGGTTTGTGGTTGTGTAACAAAGCAAACGACCCTCGGTACAGCCCTTTATATCCAAAACTGATTATATGTAACACATTCATAGCGTTTATATGGAAATCGTACTATATTAGTGACGCGTTGTTATTGTGAGTAATTCGTAAACATCCTCCGGCAAAAAAAATCTATACTCTATTGTAGGTTAACTTGCCACTTTAGTCGCACCTTTTGATTATTAATGTATGGTGGAACATGCAGTCCGCGGCGTCGTGCGTTCAGGCTAGTTCACGTTACCTGGTGGTAGCGTCCACCCCCCAGACATGTTGGGGGAGGGACAAGCGAGATTTGAACTCAGACCATGCACACCACATTTGCGAGGGGGCTAGCACACGGGGGAACATGCAGGCCGTGGCGTCGGGCACTCAGGCTAGTTCACGTAACTTTGTTCCCTGGTGGTAGCGTCTAATAAAACACGGATATTATTAGACGTAACTAAAAAAAATCCCTTGATATCGAAAACGGTCCGTCCCTCAGATCAAAACACTTTATCCCCTTCCCCTACAACCGTCATCCCTTATAGTTATCCATCTCTTCATACCAAAAACGGCCTATTGTATCTCGATGTTGTTGTTCTTGGGGATGGACAAGCAACATCCCTTCATATAAAAAAAAACTGTCTATATTTTAAAATAAGTTCCTTCCCCCCTATGATTGGTAATTGGTGATCGATGCATAAAATAAATTTCTCGGTTTTCCCCTGAATTTTCAACAGTAAACCACTGTTTATTGTATTTACCTGGACAACACAACGGTTAATAAGAAGTAGCCCTTGCTCTTACAAGTTTGAATATCTATAGTATTATTTAAAAAAAAAATACAAACCTCTTTAATAAACTTTTTAAAAATGTGTAAATGTTCATCATTAGTTATACAACTCAAGGAGGCCTATAGCAGGGCGGTAAACAAAATAATTATGGTAATCTAAGTTTAGTTTTCCTGATGCGTTTGCTGGGAAAATTGGTACTTATAATTTCTCAATGTCTTGTGTTAGTATTAAACAATTGTATCTATCACTACTCATACAAAAATTTAATTACACTAATGGATTAGGATAAGGAGAGTTATATTTAAAAAAATCTAGAGCATTTACCTCTTATTATAAAACATGCCTAGTTTACAGAGCATAGTCAAACCTTGAACTAACAGATTGATAATATAAGACAATTATTATATTATTAGTTATGCTCATTGGTGATGTGCACGGATGTTTACACGATAGCACTGATCTATCATCTGAAGATGAATAGACAACAAAGCGTCCCTTGCTGATGCGGCGTATATGAGGATTTAGGTTTCAATTATAAATGATACAACAAAGTGAATTTCATTATTACATTTGTTTATAACCGTTTATTTTCTATATCATTATTGGCTTTCACGTTATTGTACAACACAATGGCACAAATTATTTCATATTGTGTGTTATGGCTTTGAAGATAATTTTCAAAAATAGGTTTTGAGTAAATCAACCTTAAGTATCTTTTCCTTTAAATACAAACACACATCTTGTTAATCACATTAATCCGTCTTTAAATAAATATACATTTTAGACCAAATTGTTCAACTAAATTTAACCAAATTTAAATATCCAAAAATGTATTATTTGTAAACTATTCTAAAATTATTTATTATATGTAAAAATTAAAACGTATTCTTATTTATCATGAAAATCTATTCCTATATTCATATTTTGAAGTCAATTTTTAAAGTCATTTTAAAAACAATTCAAATTGTCTATTTGTACTAAGTAAACTACCCCTAAATACATTTATAACGTAAAATGTCTCCAGATATAAATTTATAACACACTCGTTAAAGCCATATCTTAAAATATTCATATTTAATAAAAACAGTTTTCAATAAATAGCCCAAAACTGAATTCAATCAAAAAAAAACAACACAAGTATACATCTTTATTTGTCATGTCCATATAAAACACTCACCAAATATACATTTCAAGAAAAATCTTTAAAACAATTTTCAAAACAATTTGAATTTTCAACAGTAAACCACTGTTTATTGTATTTACCTGGACAACACAACGGTTAATAAGAAGTAGCCCTTGCTCTTACAAGTTTGAATATCTATAGTATTATTTAAAAAAAAGTTTTGATTGGTATTTAGAAACCGAGATTAACTCCATTCTAAGGGTAATGTAAAGTTTATAAAGTTATTATTTCTACGTTTCCTTTTAATAATAGGTATATATTCTGTAGTTTGAACCTGTACGGGAGTCGAACAGCGTTCGAATCACTCATTGTCCACGGTCGACGCCGGAAGAACAAGCTGCGTCGGTGAAGTTTTCTGCTGGTTCGTCACACGGTAAGGGTAACGGTACAGGAATCTCTTCGCCCTCGAAGAAATCAGCTATTACTTCTTTACAATATAAAGACGCACATGCATTCTCCTTCCGTAGCTATAGCTTCCCAATCTTGTTTCCAATTAATATATTGATTGTACCAATCACATACAACCATACAACAATATGTAAATTCGGGACATAATTTACGAGTACTGCCCATAAAACAACTATAATCACATACGTGAGTCGAACGTACAAAGTATTCTGATCCGTGTGGTAAACGATCACAAAGAACACGTGCTATCTTATTTGGTCGTTCTAGTCGAGTTAACTCAAATATCTTATCACCGTCAGAATATTCATAAAGAGTAACTACATCAAAAGGACATGTTTTAAAATGATGTATGTCTAAGTTACAATAACAGCCGCGACGCGGTTCACTTTTAAAGTCCGAACAATCGAAGTAATTATGTCCGCGATTAAGATGATTCCGTTTAAAGTTCCTCACCGGGATGTGGAACGCCAAGTCCTCTAGTGAGTACGCCATTTTGAAACTGAAAAACAAATAAATCAATCTGATCAATAACATATAATAATAATAGCACCACGTCTTACTACCCGTTCGGTTTATACGCTTAAGTACCAATCACTCTAATGGGTTAGGAAGTGAACCCGCGTTTGTGTGGAAAACCACCCCCAGTACACCCGACAGAGATTCGAACCCCGATCCCTCAGCAGCCTGGCCTAGCTACGGACAGCGTGTTAGCTAACTACGCCACCGAAGCGGGTGTCTGAATATATATCAGAGAGTTCTATAGGTGTAAGTAAGTTGATAGGTATCAGTTTAGCCAATAAAAAAACTAAAAATTAAGTTTCAAACTCACCGGTCTTAGCTTGATTAAACGACGCTAAACGAGCAAGAGCTAATTCTTATTAACCGTTGTGTTGTCCAGATTCTAATATATATACTACCTCGAGTAAATTACCCTATATATATACTCCACGTTGTAAACTATTTTGATTACCGGTAATTACAAGTTGTTATTCAAAACCTTTTCCTTGTTTGCGACAGCTAAAATCGTTTAGCGTTTCTCTTTTTCCCTCGAATATTATTGCTCCACTAATAACAATGATGTACTGTATATCACATGACTTGACGTATGAATAGGGGATTCTGACAGCAATTAGATAATGCTCTACTTGACAATCGTTAGGATTTAGCCTAAAATAATGTGTTCAAAGTTGATTACCTAACTATTGATTAGAAAAATGTATGTATGAAGCCCGTATCAACCGCGAGCAGGTTAAACAAAATTTTGAAAATAATTTTGTGATTACAGAATATGTATTTCTTCTCAACATAATATTGGAGGGGCACTTTCTATGCGTTATGCTGAGCACTTAAGTGACTTTAAATAGAATAGAATAAAATATAAATTGTCTGAATACCTGAAAACCTCAGCTCATCAACCAACACCCATTAACAATTGCATGACACTTTTTCAACCTTCCACCAAAGGTCCAAAAATGAGTATCGCTGAAAACCTCCATATTTATAATGCTACTCTTCATGCCAATATTATTTTTAACGAACAAACAAGTTTCAAGAACCAATCCCTTATCAATATAATCAAGAACCTCCCACAATATGCGAAAATCAAAAACTCAAATAAGTCCCATCTTAAAAACCAGGCCCTCCTACCATAGTAGTTTAGACCTGATTCGGCCAGTTTAAAGAAGATAAGAGCCTACATTTATTCTCCCTTTGTATTCAACAGCAAACAACCAAACGACTGACACACTAGCGACATCTCACATATTAACTCTTATCTTTCCCAAAAATGTCTACGTTGGTCACTTGGTCTTTTCTAGAACACCAATCACAAAGGTTATAAAATTAACAATTAACTGCACATAAAGGCTATGATACTCACAAGCACTCGAGCTTTTTTACATAATAAAACATTTATTACAAAGGTTAATATACAAAGTTACTTTTCAATATACTTAAATATAAATGGTAGATTTATTTTTTATGTCTCCATTGGTGAGCACAAATGTCTTATTTTGTAGTGACCGTATGCAAGAGTGTCGCATCCATTATCTAAAATATAGCGTTTGTCATCTCCTGGTGAAAGTGCAAGTTTATTCAAAGAGATACTGTACAATTGATGTTTCTCACTTCTTATCATGGAAATATTGGCGTAGTGTAAAATTCCCTGCTTTAAACACTTTTTATAATGACCATGCTTAATTTTCTTTTTGAGAGTTGTTTTTGATACGCCTTTACCAACTTTTTTCTCCTCAAGACTCTCCTTTTGAATGGAGTATCTAGAGCATTTACCTCTTATTATAACAACATCCCTGGCGAGGATAATCTTGAATTTAGAGGAAGTGAGCCCGCATTTGCGTGGAGGGAGAATGGAAAATCATTTGAGGAAAGCCACCTCAGTTCATCCAACCGAGATTCGAACCTCAATCTCCCCCGTCCTAGGCAGTATACGGATAGAGGTAGTATTGTAACATGTTAGACGTATTGAGAGAGAGAGAGGGGTTATTGGATCATAGACCCTTCCCAGGATCACAATAGTACCCACATTTGGGTGGAGGGAGAGTTTGAAATAATGTAGGGAAAATACCCTCAGTTTAATAGAGTTGTGAATGAAAACGATCTATACACATCTCTACGAAAATAGTTAATTATTCCTTGTTCACAAAGGTCGATTTTGGTATGAAGTTTTGATAAAATAATTTATAACTTTAATTTTCTTCACACGATGATATCAACACTTTTTGAATAACTGTCAAGGTTGTCCTGGAATTTAATGCTCGAAACTGTATTTTGTTGGCATAGTAAATAACATTCACACACACACACCACACACACACACACAAATAAATTAGTCACTTAATTCTTAAGCCAAAAATGATAGGAAATGTACCTATATTTGCATGGAGGGAGAATGGAAAGTCCATAGGAAAACCTTCCTTAATAGACTTGGTGCTGATGAAGGAATCTATAATATATAAGTGGCGTGGATATGTTTATCAAATTTATTAAAACTTATAATACTCACAGAATCTCCCAGCGTTCTACATGTCTAGGCTGAATAAAGAGAATTTATCTCATTTTTCCTGATTTGGAAGTGGAAAACGATTAATGAAAATTTACCCCAAAAATAAATAAATTAAATATAATAACTTGCTGAGGGATCAAATCCAGACCTTCCCATAATCTGTTTCTAAAATGACATGTGCCAAGGGATCCAATGACGGGTGCCACTGACAATTCGGGGTTCGAGACCCCAGATCCGAGACCCCGGACCTGAGATCAAGTGTTTTGAAGCTCGCTCGACACTCACTGGGATTCCCTATCCGGGTGTTTGTAATTACCCCCGAGTCTAGTTGCTAATTGATTTGTTATTCCAACTTGTTTTGGTCCTGCTATATTCGGCTATCTAATGGAAGAAATCATCAATGCCTGGGGGTTGGGGGAAACCAACAAGACAGACCTTTGCGACAGAAACATTATGCAAGATCATACTCGTTTTCGGACTTGACGAGTAAATAATATCAAACACAATGCTGAAACATTTACTTTACTAGCTGTTTGATTATGATCCTGCCCAGGGTTTGAATCCCAGTGAGTGTCGAGCGAGCTTCAAAACACTTGATCTCAGGTCCGGGGTCTCGGATCTGGGGTCTCGAACCCCGAATTGTCAGTGGCACCCGTCATTGGATCCCTTGGCACATGTCATTTTAGAAACAGATTATGGGAAGGTCTGGATTTGATCCCTCAGCAAGTTATTATATTTAATTTATTTATTTTTGGGGTAAATTTTCATTAATCGTTTTCCACTTCCAAATCAGGAAAAATGAGATAAATTCTCTTTATTCAGCCTAGACATGTAGAACGCTGGGAGATTCTGTGAGTATTATAAGTTTTAATAAATTTGATAAACATATCCACGCCACTTATATATTATAGATTCCTTCATCAGCACCAAGTCTATTAAGGAAGGTTTTCCTATGGACTTTCCATTCTCCCTCCATGCAAATATAGGTACATTTCCTATCATTTTTGGCTTAAGAATTAAGTGACTAATATTATTTGTGTGTGTGTGTGTGTGTGTGTGTGTGAATGTTATTTACTATGCCAACAAAATACAGTTTCGAGCATTAAATTCCAGGACAACCTTGACAGTTATTCAAAAAGTGTTGATATCATCGTGTGAAGAAAATTAAAGTTATAAATTATTTTATCAAAACTTCATACCAAAATCGACCTTTGTGAACAAGGAATAATTAACTATTTTCGTAGAGATGTGTATAGATCGTTTTCATTCACAACTCTATTAAACTGAGGGTATTTTCCCTACATTATTTCAAACTCTCCCTCCACCCAAATGTGGGTACTATTGTGATCCTGGGAAGGGTCTATGATCCAATAACCCCTCTCTCTCTCTCAATACGTCTAACATGTTACAATACTACCTCTATCCGTATACTGCCTAGGACGGGGGAGATTGAGGTTCGAATCTCGGTTGGATGAACTGAGGTGGCTTTCCTCAAATGATTTTCCATTCTCCCTCCACGCAAATGCGGGCTCACTTCCTCTAAATTCAAGATTATCCTCGCCAGGGATGTTGTTATAATAAGAGGTAAATGCTCTAGATACTCCATTCAAAAGGAGAGTCTTGAGGAGAAAAAAGTTGGTAAAGGCGTATCAAAAACAACTCTCAAAAAGAAAATTAAGCATGGTCATTATAAAAAGTGTTTAAAGCAGGGAATTTTACACTACGCCAATATTTCCATGATAAGAAGTGAGAAACATCAATTGTACAGTATCTCTTTGAATAAACTTGCACTTTCACCAGGAGATGACAAACGCTATATTTTAGATAATGGATGCGACACTCTTGCATACGGTCACTACAAAATAAGACATTTGTGCTCACCAATGGAGACATAAAAAATAAATCTACCATTTATATTTAAGTATATTGAAAAGTAACTTTGTATATTAACCTTTGTAATAAATGTTTTATTATGTAAAAAAGCTCGAGTGCTTGTGAGTATCATAGCCTTTATGTGCAGTTAATTGTTAATTTTATAACCTTTGTGATTGGTGTTCTAGAAAAGACCAAGTGACCAACGTAGACATTTTTGGGAAAGATAAGAGTTAATATGTGAGATGTCGCTAGTGTGTCAGTCGTTTGGTTGTTTGCTGTTGAATACAAAGGGAGAATAAATGTAGGCTCTTATCTTCTTTAAACTGGCCGAATCAGGTCTAAACTACTATGGTAGGAGGGCCTGGTTTTTAAGATGGGACTTATTTGAGTTTTTGATTTTCGCATATTGTGGGAGGTTCTTGATTATATTGATAAGGGATTGGTTCTTGAAACTTGTTTGTTCGTTAAAAATAATATTGGCATGAAGAGTAGCATTATAAATATGGAGGTTTTCAGCGATACTCATTTTTGGACCTTTGTGGGAAGGTTGAAAAAGTGTCATGCAATTGTTAATGGGTGTTGGTTGATGAGCTGAGGTTTTCAGGTATTCAGACAATTTATATTTTATTCTATTCTATTTAAAGTCACTTAAGTGCTCAGCATAACGCATAGAAAGTGCCCCTCCAATATTATGTTGAGAAGAAATACATATTCTGTAATCACAAAATTATTTTCAAAATTTTGTTTAACCTGCTCGCGGTTGATACGGGCTTCATACATACATTTTTCTAATCAATAGTTAGGTAATCAACTTTGAACACATTATTTTAGGCTAAATCCTAACGATTGTCAAGTAGAGCATTATCTAATTGCTGTCAGAATCCCCTATTCATACGTCAAGTCATGTGATATACAGTACATCATTGTTATTAGTGGAGCAATAATATTCGAGGGAAAAAGAGAAACGCTAAACGATTTTAGCTGTCGCAAACAAGGAAAAGGTTTTGAATAACAACTTGTAATTACCGGTAATCAAAATAGTTTACAACGTGGAGTATATATATAGGGTAATTTACTCGAGGTAGTATATATATTAGAATCTGGACAACACAACGGTTAATAAGAATTAGCTCTTGCTCGTTTAGCGTCGTTTAATCAAGCTAAGACCGGTGAGTTTGAAACTTAATTTTTAGTTTTTTTATTGGCTAAACTGATACCTATCAACTTACTTACACCTATAGAACTCTCTGATATATATTCAGACACCCGCTTCGGTGGCGTAGTTAGCTAACACGCTGTCCGTAGCTAGGCCAGGCTGCTGAGGGATCGGGGTTCGAATCTCTGTCGGGTGTACTGGGGGTGGTTTTCCACACAAACGCGGGTTCACTTCCTAACCCATTAGAGTGATTGGTACTTAAGCGTATAAACCGAACGGGTAGTAAGACGTGGTGCTATTATTATTATATGTTATTGATCAGATTGATTTATTTGTTTTTCAGTTTCAAAATGGCGTACTCACTAGAGGACTTGGCGTTCCACATCCCGGTGAGGAACTTTAAACGGAATCATCTTAATCGCGGACATAATTACTTCGATTGTTCGGACTTTAAAAGTGAACCGCGTCGCGGCTGTTATTGTAACTTAGACATACATCATTTTAAAACATGTCCTTTTGATGTAGTTACTCTTTATGAATATTCTGACGGTGATAAGATATTTGAGTTAACTCGACTAGAACGACCAAATAAGATAGCACGTGTTCTTTGTGATCGTTTACCACACGGATCAGAATACTTTGTACGTTCGACTCACGTATGTGATTATAGTTGTTTTATGGGCAGTACTCGTAAATTATGTCCCGAATTTACATATTGTTGTATGGTTGTATGTGATTGGTACAATCAATATATTAATTGGAAACAAGATTGGGAAGCTATAGCTACGGAAGGAGATGCATGTGCGTCTTTATATTGTAAAGAAGTAATAGCTGATTTCTTCGAGGGCGAAGAGATTCCTGTACCGTTACCCTTACCGTGTGACGAACCAGCAGAAAACTTCACCGACGCAGCTTGTTCTTCCGGCGTCGACCGTGGACAATGAGTGATTCGAACGCTGTTCGACTCCCGTACAGGTTCAAACTACAGAATATATACCTATTATTAAAAGGAAACGTAGAAATAATAACTTTATAAACTTTACATTACCCTTAGAATGGAGTTAATCTCGGTTTCTAAATACCAATCAAAACTTTTTTTTAAATAATACTATAGATATTCAAACTTGTAAGAGCAAGGGCTACTTCTTATTAACCGTTGTGTTGTCCAGGTAAATACAATAAACAGTGGTTTACTGTTGAAAATTCAAATTGTTTTGAAAATTGTTTTAAAGATTTTTCTTGAAATGTATATTTGGTGAGTGTTTTATATGGACATGACAAATAAAGATGTATACTTGTGTTGTTTTTTTTTGATTGAATTCAGTTTTGGGCTATTTATTGAAAACTGTTTTTATTAAATATGAATATTTTAAGATATGGCTTTAACGAGTGTGTTATAAATTTATATCTGGAGACATTTTACGTTATAAATGTATTTAGGGGTAGTTTACTTAGTACAAATAGACAATTTGAATTGTTTTTAAAATGACTTTAAAAATTGACTTCAAAATATGAATATAGGAATAGATTTTCATGATAAATAAGAATACGTTTTAATTTTTACATATAATAAATAATTTTAGAATAGTTTACAAATAATACATTTTTGGATATTTAAATTTGGTTAAATTTAGTTGAACAATTTGGTCTAAAATGTATATTTATTTAAAGACGGATTAATGTGATTAACAAGATGTGTGTTTGTATTTAAAGGAAAAGATACTTAAGGTTGATTTACTCAAAACCTATTTTTGAAAATTATCTTCAAAGCCATAACACACAATATGAAATAATTTGTGCCATTGTGTTGTACAATAACGTGAAAGCCAATAATGATATAGAAAATAAACGGTTATAAACAAATGTAATAATGAAATTCACTTTGTTGTATCATTTATAATTGAAACCTAAATCCTCATATACGCCGCATCAGCAAGGGACGCTTTGTTGTCTATTCATCTTCAGATGATAGATCAGTGCTATCGTGTAAACATCCGTGCACATCACCAATGAGCATAACTAATAATATAATAATTGTCTTATATTATCAATCTGTTAGTTCAAGGTTTGACTATGCTCTGTAAACTAGGCATGTTTTATAATAAGAGGTAAATGCTCTAGATTTTTTTAAATATAACTCTCCTTATCCTAATCCATTAGTGTAATTAAATTTTTGTATGAGTAGTGATAGATACAATTGTTTAATACTAACACAAGACATTGAGAAATTATAAGTACCAATTTTCCCAGCAAACGCATCAGGAAAACTAAACTTAGATTACCATAATTATTTTGTTTACCGCCCTGCTATAGGCCTCCTTGAGTTGTATAACTAATGATGAACATTTACACATTTTTAAAAAGTTTATTAAAGAGGTTTGTATTTTTTTTTTTAAATAATACTATAGATATTCAAACTTGTAAGAGCAAGGGCTACTTCTTATTAACCGTTGTGTTGTCCAGGTAAATACAATAAACAGTGGTTTACTGTTGAAAATTCAGGGGAAAACCGAGAAATTTATTTTATGCATCGATCACCAATTACCAATCATAGGGGGGAAGGAACTTATTTTAAAATATAGACAGTTTTTTTTTATATGAAGGGATGTTGCTTGTCCATCCCCAAGAACAACAACATCGAGATACAATAGGCCGTTTTTGGTATGAAGAGATGGATAACTATAAGGGATGACGGTTGTAGGGGAAGGGGATAAAGTGTTTTGATCTGAGGGACGGACCGTTTTCGATATCAAGGGATTTTTTTTAGTTACGTCTAATAATATCCGTGTTTTATTAGACGCTACCACCAGGGAACAAAGTTACGTGAACTAGCCTGAGTGCCCGACGCCACGGCCTGCATGTTCCCCCGTGTGCTAGCCCCCTCGCAAATGTGGTGTGCATGGTCTGAGTTCAAATCTCGCTTGTCCCTCCCCCAACATGTCTGGGGGGTGGACGCTACCACCAGGTAACGTGAACTAGCCTGAACGCACGACGCCGCGGACTGCATGTTCCACCATACATTAATAATCAAAAGGTGCGACTAAAGTGGCAAGTTAACCTACAATAGAGTATAGATTTTTTTTGCCGGAGGATGTTTACGAATTACTCACAATAACAACGCGTCACTAATATAGTACGATTTCCATATAAACGCTATGAATGTGTTACATATAATCAGTTTTGGATATAAAGGGCTGTACCGAGGGGTCGTTTGCTTTGTTACACAACCACAAACCCTCACGAAGTCCTCGTCAAGGCTATTGGGAGGCAATCAACATATCCAAGGTGACTGGAGGGCTATAGACCGGTTTTCATATGAACGGATTTTTTTTTTTTTAGTTACGTCTAATAATATCCGTGTTTTATTAGACGCTACCACCAGGGAACAGAGCTTGAACCGGGGGTTACCCCCGCGGGGAAAGAAAATGGTCTATATGATCACGATGGTTACAAACTCGATGTTGCAGGTGGGAGGGCTTCCTGATAATTAATCATAATATCCGTGTTTTAAACCCTCTCGATAATCGACAATCCATCACCAATTATCCATTATTGAAAATCGATTCGGGGGAACACGTACTATCCCTTCATACAGAAAATGGTCTATAGTTGTTTTTTTTTTCATACCTTACTAAGGAAAAACGGACTATATGTTCACGATGTTTACAATGCCGGGGAGCGAGTACAAACTTGTTCAAGGTCATACTGGAATAGGTGGTCAACGGTTTTGATATGAAGGAACTTTTTTAGAAAATGGTCTATAGTTTTTGATATGAAGGAACTTTTTTAGAATAAATATATATTTTAAACCCTCTCGATCATCGATAATCCATCACCAATTATCCATTATTGAAAATCGATTCGATCACTTCCACGGACTATATGTTTACAATGCCGGGGATGAAGGAGGTCTCAGTTCAAATCTCTCCCCCAGCACACATCAATAATCAAAAGGTGCGACTCAGTTAAGCTACTATAGAGTATAGTTTTTTTTTTTTTTTTTGCCCTTCCTACAGAAAATGGTCTATAGTAACCTTCCACGGACTATATGTTCACTTGTTATTGTGGAACAAGGATGTTTACGAGTTATGTTCAAGGTTAAATTGGGGCGACAGGGCGAGAACACTACTCCCGTGTACATGTATAATTTTTCAACTAATTTAATACTAGGCTTAATTTAAATTGATCACCTTCCCACTGCCATGATTGTGCTAATCTTAATTTTAGCCTGTGATATTTAATTAGCATTTATTTTATTACATTCATAATTCTAGATATTGTATTTCAGCTTCTAATTGTATTTTTATTAGGTGACACTCCTATTAAATATGTATCATATTTAATCAGGGTAGCTTGGTAGCAATTTAATTCAAAATTTGAAATTAATTTATTGTTCACTAAATAAGTTAACACTAAAATGTGTAATGTAATATTTACTGTTGTGAAGACAATGGTGTCTGTGGCACATCTTCCGGGAAAATATCCATTATAACTTCTGTTTCTGAATTAACATTAGTCGAATGTATGGTATTATCTAGAGATGTGGGGTAAGGCTACTCTAAATGTGGAGGGAGAATACTTTCAATAGTGTCACCATCAGTTAAGCTACAGGATGGCATCTCTGAATGTCAAGGGGGGCTTATTTGAAATGTATCGATTGTAGTATTCCTGAAAAAAAAAATTATTGATGTAAAAATAATAATTTGTAATAAATAAATCATTGACTAAAGTTTTTGTTGAATTTATGTCTTGTGCATTCTTTAATTTTTTCATTAAAATACATACACCTATTTTACACTATTATGTTTAAAGTTAAACTGCTATTTTGTTTTTCTTACTAAAGTTATTTTGAGTTAATCAAATACATACATAATATATTATTATTATTATTTAGCACTGTGTCTTACTACCCGTTCGGTTTATACGCTTTAAGTACTAATTACGATAATGGATTGGGAATTGGGAAGGTTGAATTAGAGGAAGTGAACCCGTATTTGCGTGGAGGGAGAGTGGAAAACCATTTAGGAAAAACTACCCAGTTCACCCAACCGAGATTCGAACCTCGATCTCCCCGTCCTCAGCAGTCGAGCTTAACAAGACTAGCGCGTTAGCCAACTACGCCACCGATGCGGGTCATACATAATATAAAGAAAATATTTCAGGAAGACTATTAACATACATTTTATGACTTTCATTTTTTTTTAATTCTCATTCTCGCACAATGTAATATCATATATTTAATAAACCAGTTTAGTTTTGCCCTACAGCAAATCAATTAATTTGTAAAATTGGGGAGATATGAGGAATAAATTGGCAATTTTTTATCTCGCAATAAGCACACACAATAGTAATACCATGTATGAGTAAATAAACTCTTTAGTAAAATAAATTAAATCAACTTGGTAAAATGGCTTGTTTCAACGCTAGTTTGAGATCTAACGATGACCTCTAAAACTGTTTTTGTTATGGAAATTAATTCGTAGTAAGTAATGATTTATATACGTTAAACTCCATCCCTGATCTTGAAAGCAAGATTAATTAGGTATTAATGTATTCTTCCTCAATATCTGGCCTGTAGCTTATATTATATAGTATATTATTTCACACTCCCCATCCATACCAATGTTGTAGCATTTGCTCAAAATTATACTTTCCTCATTCTTGTCCAAAAAGTGTAGTTAAATAAGAATAGCCTGGAATGGTGAAATAAAAATAATATATATCTCATCCCAACCGTATAGTTACTTCAAATGAAGACTAGCCCAAACTAATGACACGTCTTTCAGCGCGATTTTTTAATAGGTAGCCAGCCATAAAATCACAATATGTGGGCTTGAATTTCTTTCTCCTATTTGGAGTCCTTTTCACTCATGTTTGACTTAAGTTTCTCATATAAATGTGAATTCCGCTCTTACCCAAAAGTGTTGTCTTAAATAGTAAGATAAACATTTTGCTTCGACTTACAATTGATCTAAATTTCCTCTTTCTGTAGCGGCTTCACCATGAACCTCATAAAATGGTTCTGTCATGGCAGGGACGGGTTCCAAGTATGCCAGATTATAGTTGATACCTCTGTACCAGTTCAAAATACATAAAACATATAGTTATAACTATAGATATCATAGCTAGTTTCAGACTTTATACCTTCTTCTATGAATGTGGCACTCCTATTAACTGTACTTAGGGTGGGATCAAAGGGGATGCCAGGAAAACTAGTTTTTTTTTGCAATTTTCGTATCAAACCATTTTTTTCAGCAAATTAAATCAAATATTGCTCCAGTACAAACATAGAGTTTAATTTTCTTTACAAGGTGATATCAACAGTTGTTAAATTTCTGTCATGATTGTCCTAGAATTTTGTGAAAACTTTTTCTCCTCGTTTAAAATGTTTCTCATTAAATGATGCTATGCTCATAGCAGATATTCAAGAAGAGCTGTTGATATTGCCATGTATAGAAAATTAAACTATATGTCTCTAATGAAGCATTTGATTTAAAAAAGTTTGTTGTGAAAACTGCAAAAAAAACACTTATTTTTTCTCGCGTCCTCTTCCAGCCCACCTTAACTTGTTCACTAAATAAATTAAAACACTAAAGTGAATTATGAAATCTAATATTTACAGTTGTGAATACAATTATGTCTTCGACTAATCGCCGGAGGATATGGCCATCAAATCTTGTGTAAAGGTGCTGCTGCTAGGCCTACTAATTATTGAATGTGTGAATATATTAATTTGTACGCTGCTGTGAGGATACCGAATAGTATCAGATAAGATGCTGGTAGGTGTGCCCGAAAGTGGAGAGGGGATTATATCACGATGAATATTCATAAAATCAAAATGTAAACAACTATTGGTAGGCCTATATAAAATAATTTTTTTAGTAAGGATGCTGTGGTCCTTTCGTCTTAGGAACTATTAATTTGGTTATATATATGTACAGCTTTTTAGCACTTTAATATTTATTATAAAGTTTCTATACTCAAGATTTTCAAGCAATAAAATTTATTGCAAGTCGACAGAGAGCTGATTATATTATTATTATTATTATTAGCACCGCGTCTTACAAACCGTTCGGGTAATACGCACTTACGCTAATGTGTAATGGTAGGGTGATTGGGAGATGAAATGGAGGACCTACAGTTTAACATGGAATCCGAACCACGGTGGAGGCCTGGCATTCCCCACATTCACAAGATGTCTTGTCAGAAGTGAAGGAAGGGTTTGGTAATCAGATACATCTGTGCCAGGACCAAGGATTGAACCCCGGACCTCCAGCACAGAAGTCCAGCACCTTACCCCTAGACCACCAGGTCACCAGCTGATTATAGACCACACCATTAAATTATTTAGAAACTCACCTTTCTTCGGAAGAAGGAGACATAGAATTGCAATCCATAGTTTCTATCTGTTCTTGAATATTAGGTTTTTGCTCGCTCTATGAACTGTTACCCCTCTTTTAGTATTTAAGTCACTTGCCTTTACTAAGGGTACTCTGTAGATAAATAAGATCACGTTTTAAGAAACTTGTTTTTTTTTATAAAACTACAACATCAAAAGCCTATAAACGGTATATTTGAACATTTCTGACAGTAGAAAAACATAAAGCCGAATTTACTATCCCGCCATGATGTTTTGTGTTTTGGTCATTGATCATTCACCAAATCACAGAAATTTATAACATGCTTTTATTAAATAGTTATTTTCCTATAACCAGTAAGTATTTTCTGTAAATTGAATATAATTGTGGAGTTATAATATTGGTTAAATATAAGAAACCGCTATGCTTTGCCTTACATTTTGCATAATTAGTATTTCAGCATGTGACTCAAAAATCTCAGGCTAAGAGTGTAATTATCTGAATATTTTATTGCTAGGACATATTATTTGCATGCAAAATAATACAGGATTTAATTTTGTCAAGCATGTTCAAGTATTAATTATTGTCACATAAAACTTGTATTTTTTTTAAACTAACCATTTAACCAAAAAAATTAAAACAAATATTCCAGTACCCTATTTTATTATTATGAAGTCATGGGAACAAATATTATTCTTAAATTAAATTTATGAATTTTTAATAACACAGTTTTGGTTTAAAAATAAGCCTTTGTTACTTTGAGGGGGGGGGGGGGGACGGACGGACGGACGGACGGAGGAACTATTAAAAAAAATTAAAACAACAGTATAAAAATAATTTACTAGGGGTGAGGAAGAGAAAGTATTTGATACAAAAAAGTGCTCTCACATTAGCGTGTAGATAGATTATAAAACCAAAGTGAATTTCACATTTAAAAAACTACCGTTAATGCACCTTGGTAGAGATTCGTGAAGCTGATTCAAGGGGGTGCTATAAAATAAAATTTCTATTTCTAGATGGATACGTCCTTTTATCTGAATAGTGAATATCTAGGCTATTTTTCTGAATGTGATGTACAGATCACATTGTTGTTACCTAAGTTAGGTTGTGTGTTTAAAAAGTGTATGATAAATACATGAATATAAATAGGCCAGTATCATTTTTGACCAATTCACTATTGCTATATAAACTTAAAAAATAGTCACCCAGAATCACCAATCCATAGTTTCTTCCCCTTATTCCAATTTCTTTTCTTGCGATGGGCTGTGAGGTATAATCTTCTTTTTTTCCCTCTTCTATGGTCCACAGTTGTTTTTTCTTCGTCCATACTGGCGCTAATTTTTTTTAGATTCCACTTAATAAAATGTGGTCAATGTACGTATTTTTCAACAAAGCGTGCCACGATCTGCAAGATTCTACAGAAGATGATGAGCCGAGTGGAAGTACGAACGGCAAGAGGAAGCGAGAGAAGGATTAGCCTGCTCGTCTGCCATTCTTTCACTTCCACTATTCCCTCCTACGTTCATAACAAAGCTTGACTGGTCCTTTGCCGAGTGATGGCGTTAGCGTACAGGGAAATGCTACCAGTTGCTACCTCTCAGCTTAATAATGATACCAATAAATTTTGTGTTGTGACCCCCCTAATAAATTATATAATTCGATTCACAAATCTCTATTCTATGTTCCTAGAGTATTGCCCTCTAGTTTCCCTCGGATTTAGGTCTTTAACGATCAACTCAAATATCCCTTATTATGACTTCTCTAAGGGCAAAATTTCATATTTTAAACTATGTTGACATCTCTCTTTATTATAGTAACATAGAATAAAGTTTTGTATTCATCCCAGTGAAGACCAAACCTCGATACTACTAATAGTTTAATCAAAATCGTGAAAGAGCTGAACACTTGAGTGACACTGTCTTGGCTCCCCTATGCAAGCCCCTTAGAAACGTAACTTATATCTTCGTTTTCTGTGTATAACGAAACTTTCGTAACCATTTCAAGGTGCCCATTAGGCCCTTTTATTCTATTTTATATATATTGTTGTTGTCTCATATAGACTGAACCATTTGGATAATGATTGGATTTCAAGTTTTTTTTCAGTAAATATAACTGCGACGTATTGTTGTGTCGCCGAGTTTAATTTCCGACACAACTCATTATGATGTAATGAGACCATGTAATGTTATCTGCGCTCTTGTTATTAATGTGAATAAACTTCTCATATTGTTGCTTTTAAATATTTCTAATAATTTCCCTGTAACTTGTACCTTAGATTCACTCTCTCCCTTTTATTATTTTCACTGGTCGGGTAGTAAGAGGAAACAGAGAGGGTGTAACAATTTGTGTGGAGGGAGAGTTGTAATTACCCTCAGTCTAACAAGACAGTGTTAGGACTACAACATCCTCAACCAATCATACCAGACGAGTTAAGCTTAATTACTCGTACAGCTCACAAGACCTAAATAATATTGATGTATGTCATTACAAAACTTTGTATTGTTTCTTTTGTATGTTATGAATGTTTTAAATTATTATTATTAGCACCACGTCTTATTAAATGTTCGAGTTGTACGAAAATATTGTATATAGAATGTATATAAAATTTATTATCGACATGCTGTTGGTCAATAAAATAACTAGTAAGAAAATGTTATTATTTTTAAAAAAATTCCTAGAATATGTAGATTGTAAATCTTTGGAGAGTCAAAGACAGGAAGGAGATGACAATGTGCATGTGCCAACATTGCCTGAATGAAATATAAAATAGCGCAGACAGGTAAATGTTAAGCTTTATTAATTACACACGTGTAGTTAATATAGCTTTAGCAAGTAGAGTATTTAAGAATCAAATAGCCGAAACTATTATGTATGCTTTTTAGTGGGGAATTCTCAACCGAGATATCATATTCTGAAAAGTGAAAGATGCAATTCAATCCCTTACAATTATAATAACTGTACAAGTGGCAGCATTAAGTCAACTACCGAGTCGAAGGTGGCTGCGTTATCTAATAGCTCGTGATCTTAATAAAATTACACATTTGTAGCCGACGATTTCCGCACGTCCATCATAGACTCTACCATAAAATATGAGTATTATTATTATTATTATTATTAGCACCGCGTCTTACTACCCGTTCGGGTTATACGCACTTACGCTAATGTGTAATGGCAGGGTGATTGTGAGATGAAATGAAGGACCTACAGTTTAACGTGGAATCCGAACCACGGTGGAGGCCTGGCATTCCCCACATTCACAAGATGTCTTGTCAGAGGTGAAGGAAGGGTTTGGTAATCAGATAAATCTGTGCCGGGACCGAGGATTGAACCCCGGCCGCCAGCACAGAAGTCCGACACCGTACCCCTAGACCAAAATATGAGTAAAGAATAACCCTGAGCACTGGACGAGTACTGGATAGCTCAGTGTTTAGAGCATTGGCGTACGAAGTCAAAGTCCCGAGTTAGATTCGCACGTACAGGTTTAATTTTCAGAATATGATATCTAGATGGAAAATCCCTCACTAAAAAGCATAAATAATAGCTTCGACTGTTTGATTCTTCATTAATGTTGGATATGTAAAAGCTTAAAGAAAGGTGTATATATATGTTACAGACCTGGTAAGTAAAATAACCACCAACAAAAAATATTCCCTTCGAGACACCAAAAGAGGTGAGATATGATTTTATTTTTTATTTCGCCGCATTTCACTACATATTCGATTATACATGTGAGTAGATTACTATTATTATTATTATTATTATTATTATTATTATTAGCACCGCGTCTTACTACCCGTTCGGGTTATACGCACTTACGCTAATGTGTAATGGTAGGGTGATTGTGATATGAAATGAAGGACCTACAGTTTAACGTGGAATCCGAACCACGGTGGCGACCTGGCATTCCACACATCAGTAGACTACTAATTACGCTATTGTTGTAAGGGTGATAGAACAGTTCGTTAGTTTATTTTATTTATTCAGTGTTTACAGGCCCGGTATCTTACAATCTTTAAATCCGGGCCGTTTTTCCACACAATTTTTATTTTATTTATACAATTTTAATATAAATTTCCTTTTTAACATTTCAACACATATTTTGGCTCTTGACTTAAATGAAATTCAACTACTCCTAGCTCAATTTGATCCACCCCGGGTGTATTACGCCCCCGGTACCCTCCCCGCTAGGCCCTTCACAATGCTCGGGATTTCACTCCCGAGTCCGCCAAGTGCTCAGCAGAGGTGGGCATCCCCATAATAACCACCTGGGGAGGCACCCTATCAGAGTTGGTACCCCGCCTACTTTCTAGCCACCATACCTCTGTTTTCACCCTTCCTTCCACCCTTGGCAGCTGAATTTCCTAATCTACCCCCTATCTAGTTCCCCCGTCCCTAATTATCTATACTAACTACTAACTAAGCTAAGCTAAATTACTCAACTATTCTATTCCCATTTCTGCCTGGGAACACCATCACCCAGATGGTACCAGAGGGCTGCAGGGCAGCCGCCTTTCTCCATCTTGACTCTGAGGGCCCATCAACCAAAACCCACCTCTCTGGTTTCCAAGGTGGTGGGTCATACGGTGCAGGGAACCCCTTAGAGTTCATAATCATTCCACTAACTTTTGTTCATACGACTGGAAAACTGTCTTCTGGATCTCAAGGGCATCCCCGTGTTCCTTCAGACACTCAGTCGTACTGGAATCCAGTTCCCAGGGCTCGCGCTTGCTCCTCCAGCACATACACATTTTTTTTCCCCAGCAAGGATTGTTACAGCGTATTCCCTTTTAACAATCCTTTTTTCCCTACTCACTCCCCGCTGAGACCGCACTAGTGTCCGTGTCAGTCCCGCCCTCCGTGTCGCTGTCATCTTCTTCGTCAGTGTCAGTGTCAACGTCCCGTCTTATTCGTCCCTGTGCCTCTTTAAGTCTGTCTATGTAGGCTGTCTTTGCTCTATCTGACGCTTCCAGTGCAATCTGGTATAAGAATTTCCAATAGATTGGGTCCCTCAGTACTTCGCCTACTAATCTTCCCTGGATCTCTCTCTGGTAGTTCCTTCTTGCTTCTAGTGTAATGACACACTCAAGCACCACATGTTCAGGGGTTCCCTCCTCACCACATTGACAATTCCCGACTCTATCAATCCAGCTTCCTTAGAGATGCCGGGTACGGTCCCTTCCCCGTGATGAAGTGGACAAGACCCGAGATGGCTGGAGGTGCTTATTCTCTAGTCTCTCAACCACATTTGGGAACAATTGATAAGTCCTCCTACCTGTCCCACTTCTCTCCCAACGTCTCTGCCACTCCTCCAACAGGACTATTTCCGCCTCTCCAGAAGTTGTCACGTGAGGAGTCTCACCTTCTCCAAGTTTCTCTTTTTTAGCCAGTACGCCACAGCTTTCTTCCTTATGAGGTCCAACGGCCATACACCTAGGGCCACACTCAATGCATCCGTTGCTACAGTCCGGTAGGCTCCCGTCAGCCTCAATAAGATGTTCCTCTGCAGACCCTGAATCGCCTTAGCCGGAGCGACAGTGGTTAGTCTGTGAGCCCAGATGCACGCCCCATAGCTCACAATGGAGAGAAGGATCATCTGATGGTATGTCCTTATTATCCGCATAGGCAGATAAAACCGCCTCTGTCCCATGCTTATAATTTTATTCATCACCGACAGAGTTTTCCCCATCACTCCCTCCATGTGCGCTGTGAAGTTCCTGTTTCATCTAGGGTAACTCCCAGGTATCTGACCGTATGGATTCTTCTTATAGATCTCGTACCTAACTTTATGGTCAGATCCCTAGCCAATCTACCCTTAAACAGCATGAAGGTCGTCTTCGCCGGTGCCATTTTTAACTTGACACTTTTACACCAGGTGTCAAGTTCTTCAAGCACCTGGTTACTTTTTTCCTCTAAGTTCCTTCTCAAGTACCCTTCTATTACTATTAGAAGGTCGTCTGCGAAGTCATCCACACCCTGCGTCTCTGGCATCCCCTCCAACAAGTACAACACTGGTTCCAGGCTGACATTCCAAAAGATCGGGCCACATACCGATCCCTGGGGACATCCTTTCGTCAGTAGCTTCTGAACCTTATTTCCTGGACATCTCAGGGTGGAGTATCTATTACGACAGTAGTCCTTAAGACTCCTATACAGCTGCCCGGACACTGAATCTCTCTTAATCTGTCAAACATCGCCGGCCACCAGAGGTTGTCAAAAGCGCCTGAGATGTCCACAAATATTCCTACGACGTATTTACCATTTGCCGAGTCAATCAGTTCCATTGCTCTGCAGATTGCATCCTCTGTCGACCTGCCTCTTCGTAAGCCATACTGCTGCTGATGCATACCCATAACTGTTCTGTGTCTCAGTAATCTTTCACACAATATCTTCTCCTGCAACTTCCCTGCTGTGTTCAGCAGGCAGATGGGTCTGTATGACTTCGGAATAAGTGGGTTTTTATCCTCCCCCTTGCTTAGCACGATTACCTCGCTCTGCTTCCAGATTTTCGGGATTCTGCCTTGAGCGAACATATAGCTTTTCCTTTCTCATATAAAGATAAAATATTTTAATTATGAAAAAGTGGACCAAGAGATTAAAATGAATATTGACATTTGTCTCCGAAACCAAGAGAGTATATCTGGACACTCTGTCTGTCCCTCGGTTTGTCTGTTTATACATGGTACCACAACCGAAACGGTTCGATTGATTTTGTTAAGACTTGGTACTTAGGCATTATATATTACCTTCAGCCGCTTTTTGTTAAATTTTATTTATGGCCCTTAAAATAAGGGTTGTTTATTGATTACTTTTTAATTTAAAATTTTTTGACAGTGTATTTAACAATTTTCTTGATGTTTGACAATAATTGGAATTAAAAGCACAACATTTGTTCTTTAAATTCTAATTATTATCAAACATCACAAATGGGACAGTGATTCAGAAAAATAAACAACATGTATTCTAACAATTTTGTTTAAAATAGATATTTGTAGTGTATTTGACATGACGAATAATACTACACATGTCCACCTATTTTTTTTTAGGAAAATTCGCTTAAGGTTAATTTACTAACTACTTCTTGAAAATTAAATGTTTCTCTAAAATGGCTTTATTATTTTATTTAAAATGTCTTACATTATGAATAGGTCTGTAGACGTGTTTTAATATTAAAATTTATTTATAAATAGTTTACACAAGACTAATATTCTTTAAAATAAAAATATTTCGAAAGTGTCTTTACCGTTTTTGCTAAAATTTTAAATCAATACAGTGTTTTACATTATAAATCTCAAGGGTTAGGTGGGGAGGGGAGCGATTTCTGACTCCCCCTTGGAATTTGATGTACCCCATAGGCAAAAGGTAAAGTATCATTTTCTAGTGGAACCCCTCTCCCCTAGAAAAATTAGCTTTTTACCATTGATTTTGAGATGCGGCATTAAAGTTTGGGTTACTGTAAATGGAGTCGATCCCTGCAATGGTGGGATTAATGGCATTCACTGATGATCTCTTGATTCTTGGGGATGGAAAATCAAGAGTAGAACTCGAGACAAAATGTAATCATGTAGTGACGGATTTTGATACATGGCGCAAAAAAGTGAAACTCAAGTTAGTACTCGGGAAGACGACGTGTGTGTTGTTCAGGGGGACGTTCCAAAGAAACCCGAGTCTGAAGATCGACGGACAGATCAGGCGGAGCAGGACGACAATATATCTGGGCTCAACGCTTGATGAGAAACGAAACTTTAAGGCCCTCTTGGCGCAGTTATGCGGAAAGGCCAAAAGGATCATACTGCCCATGAATACCATTAAAATATACCATGAGGTCATATTTGTTTCCATAGTTGGCTACGGAGCTAGTGAATAAGCTCATCAACTAAAATGCGAAGCCAGCCATGTTGCTAAGGAGTACTCGGAGGAGTATTCTTCTGATGCCCTTAGTAGCATAATCGACCACCTCTACCGATGCTTTAAGCGTCACGTTTGGAGTCTGCCGCGGGATCTGGAAATATTAAAGAAGGGTGCAGTGTACTGGTTAAAGAATATAAATATAAGAATGGTTGAGGAAATGACAAAGGAGGGTGTCTCAACATCAGTAGAGATACGAAAATCCATGATGGATAAGTGGAAGGGGAACTGGGTAGGAAGCACTAAAGGTAGGAGAACCTATTTCCAAATGTTCAAGAAAAGGTAAACCTAAAACACCGACAACCTAACCAGAGCCTCGTTAATTACATAACTGGGCCTTGGTGGTACAATACGCTTCTATTAAACAGAAGAATGACAGAAACAGGACTGTGTTACTGTGAAAAACAGACAACACTGTAGCACGTGGTATTGGAATGTGCCATAACACAAGAACTGAGGACACAACAGAAACAAGTGCTCCCAGAACATCAGGTGAATTTCATGCTTTGATAAGGTGTCCGGAAACTCGTCGACAAGGTCTAACTACAATTTGTTTAAAACACAAACAATACTATATTGACAGACTAATGACAGAAAGACTGCAAAGAAGAGAGATAAACGTTGACACAGAAGAAGAAAAATAAACGGACGCCAACTAAGAATATAATAAGAAAAATATGAGAGATGCTAAATAATTGGGAAAGACACTAAGTTGAACAACAAAGACATGACAGATAAAATGAAACAAAATCCCAGATCGGATCTCTGTAGGTTACCTGGAGAAGCCTGCCGAGGAGTGGGGCGGATACAATAATCCTCTACTACGCAAGGCCTTGACCTGACCCTGAGATTCCGGCACGCATGCCAACATCCAGAAGGGGAGACTAAAAGAAAATGATGGGACCAGATCCATTACTCCAGATGGCCCCAGCGCATTTGGAGAAAATGGTATCAGGGTTAGGACTCGTGGGGCCATCACTTGGCTGAGGGCAGTCAAAGCATAGTCGCCAGGAAATATATAACACCATAAGAACAACATGTAATACCACTATGTGTAAATCCAGTAAGTAGTATTAGTTTCAAGCTAGTAATTGGATATAGTTATACGTTAGTTAGGGAGTTAATTTCAGTTTAATCAAATTTAAAAATTGATAATAGAAGTAGATAGGATGAACACAAATTAGAATACTAGGACCCATCATAGAGTTTCAAGACGATGGGTCATAGAAACATAAAAACAAAGTGGAAAAAAGCCTCCTGGACGCGATGGTTTACTCACTTCACTAGCCTAAACTTGGAGTGAGGCCCCACTTAGCTACCACCAACCGAGTGTGTATAGGGGTCACAGTTAAGAGTGTAGATTTATCCCTTTCTAAACTACTGGAATTGAAGAAAATTAGCCCAGATTCATATATATGTGTCTCTTTACTTTAAAATGAGCTACCCCCTACACATTGTAAACGCCCTGGAATGAAGGTGGCTTATTTACCTGTCAAACCAAGATGGAGATAGAAAGAGAACAGAGGTAAACAAATGACAAGGTTTCCATATTACTTTTGGCTCCTAATCTTGCTACCCCTTCCTTACGTCTTTTTATTCCAACAGATATAATTTATTTCCGGGATTGTCATAATTGTGAGAATCTTGAAGAATGTTACTGAGAGTAGAAAACTCTGGACGGTCTCGCTTTTATAAGTCATTGCTATTCGGATGTCTACTAAGCATTTTTGTTATACTGCAATACCACTACTAAAACATTTCCAGCGTGTATCTTAGGTAGCCCCACTGCTGTTTCCGTTGTTCACCATTGGTATTACCAAACCCGCTACTTCACGTTTTGTTGCATCCCTTTGTAATTTATTGCGCTCCAACTCCCAAAACCCGTTACTTCATGATATGTTACGTCCCTTAGTACCATATTGCACTCATGCTATCACCCAGGTAGTAGCACAAGCACAGCCAGATCTGACTACATGTTGGATTCAAAGCTATCACTAGGTTTGTCTTTCACATTATATCCAGTCATTATCCTTCTCGATGTCCATTATCTTTAACAATTCGTAAACTTACAAAAGAAGTATTTTACTTCATTTTCCCCCTAAAGCTTTCCCTTAATCCCCAAAGTCGTTCCAGCACATCCTACTATAGACAAATGTGTCGTTCGACTATCGACGCTAGTCACTCTTTCTGCCAAAGTAGTTTATCCTTAATGCATTATGTATTATCTTTGTCTATGGCATATATTAAGTCTTTGGTCCCTCAAAAATCGCTAAAGATATACCTACAACACAAAACAGTTTGTCTTTGTTGATCCTTACACGCTCCAGTCGAGATCATTGACCATAACACTCATCATGATAATATTCTCACACTGTCACTATTATCACCATCAGTCCCATCTTCAGAAGAATCGTCACAAACAGCGTCATTACCAACAGCAGCGTCGTCCCCAACGTCAGACTATAACTCATTCTTGAAGCAAGTACGCTGACATTCTTGGGAACCCTCTGCACTCACCCGACCTTTCTCAAAAGTGTCAAGTGCAGACACACACACAGACTCTAACATGACTCAAACCGAAAACTGAGACATATCAGGCTTGTTCTTATTCCCAACCACCAGAAGCCAACTTCACAAATTATTAGATCACGGGTTCGCTTTCAGTCTTCTCTAACTCTGCTGCACGCTGAGTCATCTTATCACTCACTAGCTGACTGTAATAGCGTCTCCCTGTACTCAACATCGACCCTCTTGAGTACATTGCATCTTACGAGGCTCTGAAAATCTAGTCTTCCACTATGTCCTTTCAACAACTTCCTCCCTAACATTTTAGAAAACAATATCTCAAAGAGAAAAGTATTGCGAACTTCGAAAAAATCAAATTCGAGATTTTGATAAATAGCGACGTTTTATGACTTCCTGAAACAGAAAATTGGTTTCCGTTATACCATCTCTACTTCTGTAGTTCAGCCAAGAGTTGAAATTATTTACATATCGGGATATGACTTGGTATCTAGAGTTCCCCGAGTTTTTTTTGAATTTGATATCTGACCCTAGTATAAAGGGGGGTGGGATATAAAATGATCGATTCTTTTGAAATCAGCCCTAACAATTTTGATTATCTTGGAATTTTTTTAAACTACAAACAAAATTACAACACTCGATTTCCCATGAAAATGATTTTAAGAATGCTTTACATTCGCAGAAATGTACAGTTTTGATCATATCTCCACAACTATTTGAGATGCAAAATAACTAATCATTGTAAAGTTGAAGTACTATTAAAATTAAAAATGTGTAACCTTGTTACAACATGGTCAAGAAAAAGTTGTAACACTCACCAAGCCAGCCTCAGTTGACTCGTAATAAACAATAAACCGAGATGCACTTCATCACAAAATCCGCGTTCAACTGAACCGAAGTTCGAGGCTCGCCGCTGGCTGTGTCGAAAGAGCTCCCCCTCTTCTTCGCCCGAAAGAATAAGAGACAAGCGAGCTGCGCACGCATTCAGAGAAACTTCCATGGACTATATTTGTGCGTGTGACCAATGCCAGCAGGCCTCGAGATTCTTCTCGAACATCCCTACCCCTTTCACTCCGCGCGCTGAGAACGCATGATTTTCACAGTGTATATAATGGTTGGAGCCCAGAGTAGGGACACACATTGTACTCTGGGCTTTAAAGGTAAATAGCCTAATTTAAACAAGCTCGACGCTATTTTCTAAATTCATTTTGGCTGTAAATTTATATCTTTTAAATTCCATTTATATTTCTACGAATAATGTTTTATTGCAATGATCTGTTACGTCAGCCCTTAAGGCGATCTTATACTAAAAGAATCGTTGGTCTCCGTTAATATTTTCGTATCTTTAATGTTCGCAATTAGTTTATATTTACCGCCTTGTTTTCTACCAAGGTTGGGTAAATGTGGGGCCGCGAGCCGGCCAGTGGTTGTATCTACTGTAGGCATCCTGATTGTTATTAAATGGATTAGGTTTTCTTACTAATGTTGGACTTTATATTATGTCAAATATTAGATTAATGTCGGTGCCTTCATTTAGGATAGGGACTCGAGCCCTTGACTCACTAAATGTTTCGCACCTTGAACTGGTGTTGGCTCTTTGCCCGTGCTGTTGGCAGACAGTTTATATTATTTGTTTTGTGTATCAGGAGACCAATTTATTAGATCCTTATGCTATACTCTGATGAGGCCATTTTGGGGCCGTCTAAAGTACATGGAGCCACCTGATGTTGTTATTGTTGTAATGCCCTTCAAGCCCTGGCGGTGTCCGTTGTGCCTTATAGCCTTCAGGCTTATCTTTAATGCTATTGCTCTTAAGCACCGCTCCCTCATTGAGTTGTACTATGTTTTTTTCAAATAAATTTATGACTCTCTTGTGCTTACCTCTGTGTGTTATTTGTGTGGGGATAATATTGGTGGTAGGTCACAAATGTTTATTTGGAATGTATTTCTATAAAACAAATAGTTTCTGAGCTATAAGTAAATACTTATTTTTATGGAGCTCTTTGACAATTAAAATTGTTATACCCTTTGGTGAACATATATCATTTTTTTTTTCAATGCTTCTGTAACAGTGCATATTATTTTACTTATATTAATTTGGTGGGGTGTTCTTGCAACAATGTAAATTAATTTAATAAATACTAAGAATTTTACTAAATGTCTTTATTTTAAGATAAAGCTGAGAGAAAGTATATGTGATTCACAGTAGGTACCATTTGTTTATATCCTGAAACTCCATCTTGTTTCCTTGTTGAGGTTATCCATCATTTGCATTGTTTCGTCGATTCCATTGCGCTTTCACCCTTACAATTAACCTTTTATGATATCACGCAATAAGTCTTTTATTAACTGTTGACATTATTTAGTTCTTGACTATGATGAGACATATGTAGTTGTTGTTTTGTTTCTAGCCTCTTGTGTTGTTGCGCATGCGCGTTTTTTTTTTTTTTAGTTTCAGTTGCGTTTAACAGACTTGTAGTAATGTTTGTCGTGTCTTTGTTGTATCCAAGGTGATTGATTTCGGTAGTTATTAGACAAAAGTCAATCAGTGGTGTATGCTCTTTTATTGGCTGATAAAATGAATAACGGTACGGTGAAGCGGTAAAAGCTGGTATGCTTGTATATGAATAGTAATAATTCAACATTAACATTATTTTATGTTTAGATATCATCAGTTGGTTCAAAAAGTGCACGTTAAATACTTATGTTAGATTATAGATTTGATAGGGCTATGTTTGAGTACCTGGGAACCAGGGAGGTGGTTTTGTCCCTCTCAACTGTATCTGCGAGAAGTGACTTCGAGTTTCAGCCATATGAAGGAACTCCTGTCTGTCCTTGTCTGGCATGGCTTCAACGTTCTCCCAATGATCTGAAGATGTGGATGATGTTGTAGTGCTACTTATACTTCCTCCTACGTAATATTCAATAGTTCTCGGGTCAGTGGAAGTTATGTCTGAAATGAAATGATCAAATAATCTACGAATTAGGGAACTAATATATATATATATATATTACATACAAAATAATATGCTTTACTTAGGAAATGTTGCGAGAGTAATTTCTTGACTAAAAATGTACTCTTAGCACTTTAAGTTTATTTTTAAATATTATCTTAATTTTATACATTGCAAACGTTAAACTACAAATTATAATTTTTTTTTACCATGTTTAGGTTTTACTGTTTGTTCGGTAAAACTTTCACTGAAAATGGATTCTTTAGGCTGAGCTACATTGTCGTCAACTGCTGATGCGATAATCGCTGCTTCCTCCACAGCTACATTGAAACCAGGAGTTCCCAAAGGGATGACTACATCCTGTGGGAAACAATTCAAATCGATATTATTAATAAGCTTGGAGTTTTAATCCTTTATTCAAGATAAATTGATTAGCTTCCATTAGACTTTGCAGTATAGTTTAATCTGTCTCTGGTTCTCATCACTTAATTTTTAAATGTTGATCTCTTATAAAAACTTGAATGGGGTAACTTATTAGAACTGGTTTTTACACGTTTTTATGGGAAACTAAACATATGAGTCAAAATGTGGTGGTCAGATAAGATTAAAATTATTTTCGATTGATATTTAATCTAATTTGAAGTGTATATACCGCAGAAGTTGCATAAAGTGTTCCCAGCAACGGCAGCAAATATATATAGAAGAGTGAAAATACTACCAATCATATAGGACAATTGATTGATAAAACCAACGAGAATATAAGATTAAAAATAAAACAAACTAAATAGTAGTTTTATATACTGAGGGAATGAATGGCTACGTCAGAATAAACTCTTTCGACAGCTTTGATGAAATTGAGCAGGTCTGTGAGCATCAGATTTAAACAAATTCAAGAGGTTGATATTTTGGCTACTAATCAACTGCAAATTAGTGTCACGGAACATTTAGCTTCTGGACTTTCGAGTTGAGATGGGGACCACGGTACTCATTCATACGTCTTACTTAGTTAAGTGAACATCTTAAATCTGAGTACACTCAATTTAATAATGAAGTGGTTCTTGAGTTGTCTGATTTGAAGACCATAGTGGAAGCATCCACTAGTGCAATTGGAATACTATCAGAAGAAAATACCAGGTTAGAATAAGTCTGGATTTTAGGAGGCTGGATGGATACTGTGATGTTGAGCAGTAAAGTGCAAGAGATCGTGAACAGTAACTCTCTTAAATAACGTCAGTTGGTTATGTTAGAAAGGAAAACATGCATTGGGTATAGCAGCAAATAATCAGTTGAAAAATGTGAGTTTGAAGTTAGAAGGTATAAACTAGCGCATTCAGCACGAAGCAGCTGACTAAATTCATAAATTATAATTGGGTATGTTAGAACAATTGTTGCAACATAGATCTAGAAATGATCACATTGCTACTTTTAGTAGTGATGTCACGCAGAATCTGGTAACGTTCTTGAAGACGTTATGTAGGTTCTTAGTCGCCATGGCTCTACCGGAAAACAGAAAATTAAGAAATATTGAAGACTTTATTACAGGCACTTCTTCACATTGGTGGACCTTGCAGTCAGAGATGGTGGCGTCATGGTTATAGTTTCAACAGAGTTTTATTGATGAATTCCGGTCCCAAGGGATACAAAAGAGATCTTGTGCCAGAATGCATGGTCTGTAGTATAAGAAGAAGATAGCTGTTCCATATATACCCATTTTATTAACCTATATGAGCAGAATCGTCATTTTAGGACTGCTATGATAGACGTGGAGCTTTTAGCGATGACTACTATTCAGTTTATTGTGAGAATTATGGAGTAACAAGGTTTTTTATAAGAGAAAATGTACTCCAATTCTAAAAAGAACTAGCAATAGTTTGGACATTTTTGAGCCACTATGACGTGGCATGAAGGACAGTAACCTTGGTAAGGTGAAAAGTAACTATCAACCCAATTAGAATACTCCTAGGCCATACTTTCTGACATATCCTTCTCCACGATATAGGTTTTAAGGTTATCAAAAAGTCCCGGGTTCGATTCTCATGTCATTTATCAATTTTCAGAATATGTTATCAACAAGGTTTCCGATATCCTCCATCAGTCAACCAAAAACAGCAGAATCAATTTAGACAACAAAAACTCATCATCTGTTGCATCCATCGTCCATGTTTATCTAAAATACTGGCAGGGTTGAAAACTTGAGGCATAGTGATTCTTAGGCCTTAATGGTTTGCTCAAATTGAAAGCCAACAAGCTAGCATTTAACAAGAAATACAAATGAACCAAATAATTTCCTCACGTCAAGTGGTCGAGAGGGTGCAACGAAGCTAACAGGAAGCAGTGGTTCATCTCTACCGGAAGGTGCAGGGAACAAGTGATCAAACATGCGTCTCGGGGTCATGCCGAGGTGAATGCCTTGTTCCTCCGTGTGCATGATGGCTGCCGCCACCTCGGGGAGAAGATCGTCTGTTTCCTCCACCTCCGGAATTGCTGGGATTACAGAATCTTTCTTCTCCTGGTGTATCCGAATAAGCTCTGATCGTAATCTGGTTAAATCAACGAATTGCAACTATCATTTTATATGAATGGTAACAATATTTTTAAATGTAATTATCACAGTAAACTTGACTGCTAATGACGGGGAAATTGAGGTTAGAATCTCATTCAGGTGTACTTATTTTTTCTAAAATGGTTTTCCACTCTCCTTCCAAGAAAATGTGGGTATACCTCCTCTAAACATAACCTTCCTCATCCCTAATACCATTATCGTCATTACTACACAAGCGTAAAAAAAACAACGGGTAGTAAGACATGGTTCTAAAAAATATATTTAAGACAAATATATGGCTATTTTGACAATATTGTAAATTATGTGTTTATTTGATTATTCTAAGAAATCACTTCAGTGACCACGTGGTCTAACGTGCTATCCTAGTGTCCGACTAGACTGCCTAAGACGGGGAGATCGGAGTTCGATCCCGGTCGGGTGCAATGAGGGTGATTTTTATCAATTGTTTTCCGCTCTCCTTCCATGCAAAATTCGGCTGCACTTCCTGTCAATTAAACCTTACAAATACCTAAACCATTAGTGTAGTTAGTACAGAGGCGTATAACCCGAACGGGCAGTAAAAAGCGAGGCTGAAAAAAATTATAAAAGTATTAATGTAAAGATATCTGTGCACCTCTAGAATTCTATCTTCTTCTTTTTTTAGGTTTTATGTATACTTATTCTCAAAAATAGAAATAAATAAAATGTTTTACCATTATTAATTGTAGATGAACAGGGAAGTTTGAAAGATAAAAATGATGTTTAGGTAAGTATTACTATTCTTTATTAGTAAAGTGACACCTGGGCACGGAAATTAAACCCGGGACTCTCGGCTTAGCGTGCCAATGCTTCACCACTGAACTACCCATAATTCCTTCTCTCCCTGATTGACTCATTCTTAAAATATGAGGGAACGAATGAAGCCTGAATATTTAAGTGGTATAGCAGAGCCAAGTGTCCCGGGTTTGATTCCCATGTACATGTGTCATTCTTCAATTGATAAAAAATATTCAGGGATTACATGTTAGAAATATACATAGACGCGAGACACTTGGTTGTATATCGGAAGCCTGACTGAACTGCCACCTACGTACAGAGTAGTAATAACCCGGTGTACCATCGAATGCTTTGTACCATGGCTGAGTTTTGAAATCTATCTATCTCTAGAATATTCTCTTTTATTCGTGCTAGCACTAAAAAGATCACATAGTTTGACACAGATTTATTAGCAACACCTCTTTATGCTGGCCTATCCACTAACATAACTCAAGATTCGTTTGACTTGTATTAACGCATTATAATCATTAAGCCACAAAGCATGATTAAGCTAATTCTTCAATTCAAAACAATTGATGAGCTAAAACTTCAAACTAACTTGGTGTTAATCAAGTCTACCTTTCTACAAAGCTAAAACAAAGGATTTACTGACTTTTAAACAATATTTTAAACATTTTATTCATAATATTATGCGCAAAGCCTAAATAATCTGTGAGTAGGTTTAAATTGAGGTTAGAAAGCTAAATCTTAATTCAATGTTCATTCCGATGTCCTTGTCAAGAATTTCTGTCTCCTTTCTCCTCAACAAACACGCCTTGTCCCAGGGGTGAGTCAAGATACGCCAATGATTAATGTGTGACTCTTATCCTTGTCATTATTATTATTATTATTAGCACCGCGTCTTACTAACCGTTCGGGTTATACGTACTTACACTAATGTCTAATTGTAGGGGGATTATGAAATGAAATGGAGTACCTACAGTTTAGCGTGGAATTCGAACCACGGTGGAGGCCTGGCAATCCCCACATTCACAAGTTGTGATTAATACACGTCTCGTAAGAGGTAAAGGAAGGGTTTAGCAATCAGATAAATGACATCTGTTAATTACTTATACATAATCCAATTAAATGATTTATATCAATGCACATTTGTGATATTAATGTATATTATTGTATTCTGTGTTAGACTGTGACTGCGAGAGCCAGTTGAGTCCCTGACTGCGTTACTTGTGTGAGCGTGGGTGTTGAGAGCAACTTGTGTGACGTTGTTTGTGCGTCTGCGGGATGCCTTAAACATATAATTCATTCACGAGCTAAATTTTCCTGGATGACAGTCCGAAATGATACTAGAAGTAATCCCTAATATATCACTACGCAACAGCTGACATCTATCACTTTGGATCACTGTAATGAAAACAGATGGTAATATATTAATGTGATAGATAACCACAGTAATTTAGGCCAATATTATTTATATATTTATTTGAGGACGGACACAAAGTATATTTATCGTGTTATTCCACTTAAAAAAATATTCACGCCACTTTCACGAAAACTTTTAACGAACATAGTTTCAATATGGCGACTGTTGAATTTAAACCAAATGGTTGAACATGACGTTAAACAAGTTGTTTTTTTACAATGATGCAAACACGTAGTTGATGAAAATATTTTATTCAGTTAAATATTTTAAAATAAGATAAAATAATCATAAAACTATTTATTGTATGTAAAAAAAAACACAATTTTCTCTTTTCCAATAAATACGATGCCTGTATTAAAAGATATTGATGTGTTCACTATATTACAAAAAATCAGTAACGTTCCAAAACGAAGAATAAGGACTTTTGTGTTTAAAATATTGTTTCGAGTTGGATAAAAAGAAATTATTTAAAAAAATGAAATAATATGAGAAAACTTAAGTGTACGTTATTTTTGATATCATATATAACAGGTAATGAAATATTTTTACATTTATAACAAGACAGTGATCTTTTTCAAGTGTTGACAATCCAAAACCTAAACATATGATTTTCGAACTGTCATCCAGGTAAAAACCTATCGTGCACAGTTTGTACGCACAACGGCTTATATATGACATACCCCTTGCCTCTTACTCCCTTCGTCAACCGTGTAAAAACTAACTAATAAAAAGAGTCCTGGTGACAGGTGTTGTGAAAGCTAGCTTCTTATTGGTATATGGAATTGGCGTCTTTGCCAAATACTGCGTAGTTGTTCCTTTAACAGGAAAAATTGTACAAAAAATATATTTTAATGGTGTAATACTTTTCCCATTATTTCTGAAAAGCGAATGTTTCTTCATGGATTAATCATAAAAGGATACTCTACATATGTTACTTTAAAGAAAAATTATCTTCATCCATCACTTTTTATATATTTTAGATTGATCCAAACCAATATCATTACAATCTGAGATCCTGTTGGTAACCGATTCAAACATCAGTCTCTATGGCACGCGGAATGTGTGACTCACCAGAAAACCTACAACAACCATTACAATTTGGATTAACCAATAGTTTAACAGGCTATGAATGGTGTCTTTAAATATATGTTTTAGCCATAAGCCCCTACTAGTTTATTTGCTCTCGAAATTTGGGAATCAGATCCGCTCAAATTATTATATCAATCTCTAAGTCACCCTCTCACTTTACTCAAATATTCTGGTGTTCTCGTTTAGTAGTGTATTTTAGTGACAGAATTGAATAATAACTTACAATAAGTTATTTACAGCACAAATGAGACTAACACAATCAAATACTATAAATAAACGACTTTTCGAGTTAGGTCTTTTGATAGAATAACAATAGTTTAACCAAATACCTATAAGTTTTTTTCTTGGCCGGTAATTTAAGTGCGAGGTTCTTGGGGTTGCGTTCCGGTGAATACTGCTCTCTGTCTTGAGACACTCTCATAGCATGTTTTACATCTTCGCACTCATCTCTCAACATTTGTTGTAAGTCCTCCACTAGTCGTAAATCCTTTTGGAACTTAGACCGGTGTCTGCTTTCTTCAAAATTAAATAACTAGGTTTGTTAATTACAACAATGTATTAATGATTTAAACTTCTCCCATCAACCTTTTAATTTAAAAAACACATACGTATTTACTTTATGACATTAGGTACTGACTTTTTTTTTGCTGTACTTACAAAAATAAGGCGTTTATCCCTATTTGGAGCTGACTCTATCCAGTCCACCTCATTACACCCTATTTCTACCTTGAGCTAGTTCTATCTAGTCCACCTCATTAATCCCTATCCCTATCTTGAGCTAGTTCTACCCAGTCCACCTCATTACACCCTATTTCTACCTTGAGTTAGTTCTATCTAGTCCACCTCATTAATCCCTATCCCTATCTTGAGTTAGTTCTATCCAGTCCACCTCATTACACCCTATTTCTACCTTGAGTTAGTTCTACCTAGTCCACCTCATTAAACCCTAGCCGTAACTTGAGCTAGTTATATCCAGTCCATTTAATCACACCCCATCTCTTTCGAGTCCATTCTAATGTTATCCTCCATCTGCGTCTAGGTCTTCCCAATGGTCTCTTCCCTTTGGATTTGCCAATCAGCTTTGAACAAGGTTCTATAATCTCCCATTTGCACTGCATTTCCTCCCCACAGTAATTTACGAGACTTGATTATCCTAACAATGTATTGTTATTAGTACAGACTATGTAACTTATCATTATGTAACCTCCTATACTACCCATTATCTTCATCATTTTTTGGCCTGAATTTCTTCCTAAGCAACTTGTTTTCGAACACCATAAATTTGTTTTAGTCGTGTAAGATAAGATACCTCGTTTAACACCCATAGAGAACAACCGCTAAAATTATTGTTTTGTATATTCTAAATTTTACACTACTTGAAAGCAGGCGAGTTGTCAACAACTTCCTTGCCGAGTAGTAGCATACCTTTCCTGACTGTATTATTTTCCTAATTTTCAATCTAATATTTTATTGCTAGTTAAAATTGTTTCTAAATAGCCTCTCAAATGATGTGTTGTTCAGAGTAATTTCTAAATTACCATCCCAGTTTCTAATGTCATATCACTCTTACTAAGAAATATTCTTTCCTCATTTTTTCACTCTAAAATAATTAATGACAAAATATGAGCAGTTTATAAAGCTTTGCAATATTAAGCCAAATTCCCAGGTGTTTGATATGATTTATTAATAAATCTTACCAATGTAATAAAATATAGTAAATAAACATGTGTATTACGAAAAAATCTGCAACTTTCAATTATGTCAAATATCCTCATAAACTTATATTGTGATAGCTTGCAGCCTTAGTCAATCTAGAGCATGCAAGTATGACATAAGTCTAGTGAACTTAAATTATCATATCTCCTGACTCAGCATTCGAGTATTCAGACTGGTTCATGTTTTTAAACAACATCAGTTGTTTTGCCAAGTAGCATAACATAGAGAAGTGTAAAACCAGTATCTTAGTGGAAACACCCCTACGTTTTGGGTACATTACAGTGAGTTTTTAGACCTTTTGAGAAGAGAAGGGCTGGACAGACGTACGCCAGTTGTTAGGGGGTAGTCCAAAGTGCTCTACATACTCAGCTACCAAGTTTAACTAACTGGTGGTGAGAATATCTTACAACCCGAGTCACTGTTCTGTACAGGGGAGGACGCCTCATCCCATCTTGGAAATCATTTAGATAACAGCACAGCAATGGACTGTCGGATGTTCGACATCAGCTATGGTTATAGCACCAAAAATAGGCCAGGGTATTATTTTATTCTTACGTAAAGGGAGGACTTTCAATAATTCAAGCTTCCTCCTATCTCCTACATCAAAATGCCACATACATAATTAATCTTTTGTTATAGTTAAATTTATTGGCAACGTTTTGGGCCAGCTTTATCTACTGATTATTTCAAATGCACAACATTGGTAAACTCTTCAAGCTTCTTCGCTTGATAGGAAAATTATAAGTTTTGGTCCTACGTACCGTTAGATGTATATGGCTGAGAAGTGGGCCCAGTTATTTGTAATGTTCTTGAAGACACTCGTTGTAGCTTGTTTGCCATCTTAAACAGGGATTCAAAGAGCTACTTGCAGTCATTCATCTATGCAAGCTATTTTAAGTAAAATTAGATGCAGTTTTTCTTAACTCCTAATCTAATATTTTCATTAAATTATTTTGATGCACATTTTTTCCCCGCCCACATAGCTGATACCGCAAGATACATACTATTTTCTTCTAGTGTAATATATTTACTATAATTACCAAATTTATTTAAGATATCTAGAACTTAAGTTATTATACTATATTATATTACGCAACTAGTGCATATATATATATATATATATATATATATATATATATAGGAGGTGGGTTGAATCCACTATTTCTCGAATCTGAATCAACATTTTATTTTCGAATCTCGAATCCGAATCATAGCAAATTGTTTGCAATTTTAATGATCTACAATTAGACCTACATTACGCAATATAGGCCTAAACTGTAAATTAATATTTATTTCAATCATGTTTTCAATTTTTATAAACCCCAACAACCCCTCTCAAAATACAGGTTAAAATTCAGCCAAATTAAACAATCTAGACTCATATTAATGTTAAAATTCAAATCAAACATAATTTGAGTGGCTTTTAGTTAGTTTTAAAAGGGTTGTTAAAATTAGTTAGGCTTCTAAAAAAAAGTGAAATAAACAGATTAGGCCTAGTTGAGCAACTTTAATCATCATTGAAGGATTATAATTTATTTTATTAAGGTAGCAAAAATAAAAATACAAACGGATATTTTTAATAAAGACTAAAACAACATGCTTAACAATTAAACATACATTGGAAATAGTGAACTCAGTAATGCATTTCTATGTTTTATTATTATTTTATTATATATCCATTATTTATCTTCGCGTAGAAAACAAGAAATATATTCGATTCTTGCAATATATTGACTTCTGAAAATACATTCTATTTGAAACACGAACATATTTTCAACTACAATATGTTCATTTTCAATTTATAAATGCAGGAATACATTTGAATATATTTACAATTACTTCAATAACATATTAAAAAATAATAAATTCTTATTTAAAATCATTTTAATAACAAATAATGAATTAGCAAGTCGTTATTTGATTCTTAACACTCGAGAGCGCTTACTAAGTGCTAAGATTAACTGAATCGATTTTAAACAATACGATAGGTAGGCTGGTAGGAATAAATAAGCAGTTTTATTGGTGTCTGATGGTTGAAAGTATTTATTTTTCATGAAACCCAACAAAATGTCTAGCTTATTGGGGTTATTTGCATAGTTGTAGATAATTAAAACCAATTGGGTAGTAAGAATTAACAGTATCTTTATTTTAATCATCACTCAGGCGATTAAACATAATATATGCCATGATGGTCGACTTTGAATCGTGTGTAATGGCCACTGACTTTGTATCATGTGTATTGTGTTCTTATTTCTGATTAAAAAATGCCGTAATATGTTTTATTTATTATTTCGAGTTTATTTTTAATTTTAGTTTTGACAGTTTTTGAAGAGTTTTAATGTGTTCATTAAAATATTTACAAGATTGTTCGTGAGGTGAAATTCTTAAAAGTGAGCATGTGCCGAAACGATCGAGTCCAAGTTTCCTATAGAGGTGTGAGAGTAGAGTACTAGGCACGTAATATTTTCCACGCCTAAAAATTCTTTTTTAAATAATAATTTTATTCATGCTAATCTCTTTTGTCCAACAAAATAAATATTACGGATCAAGTTGTGCTTTTCAAGAAGGACTAACTAAGTAATTTATGAATTCAAAATATTATGCTTTGTCTATGAGGTGAAATATTCAACCATTGAATCCAGTAAAACACCGAATCCTTGAATCTCGAATACTTGTCAGGATTCGGTAGATTCGAGGAATCAAAGATTCGAGTGGCCCATCTCTAATATATATACACTGGCGCCCAAGTGTATACACATATATAAACACATATGGGCACCAGTTGCATAAAAATGCAGTTTGGGCTCTGGTGCAACGTTTATTAATGAGCCCTTAGAAGTTTTAAAATCGAACTCTATGTGACAGCTCAGCTTCAAAATTTAATTAATTACAAATATGATAACATTTTTCTATGTGCAGTATATGTATATTTTCATAAAAATGTTCAAAATAATGTTTAAGGAATTCAAATATATTAGCTTTGTTGAATGTGTCTTGTAATTAAAAAAAATAGCTGTTATTTTATTTGTATGCTTATTTTTATAAAGTTTGACTTAAATATACTATCTCATCTAATCATCTCGACATCCTGAATTTAAGGATTGGCACAATATCCGCACTTCCATCTACACTTCACCGTTAAGAAAAAGTGGTTATTACAAAGATTTTTATTTTATAAATTTGTCCCTGATTAGGGTAACAATAAAAGCAGTTAAAACTTATAATTTAAAGACAAGCATTAAAATGACATGCTAATTGTTGGAGGCTTGGATCATATTATTAGAAACTAAATACACTTATATTTTCACTTTTATTTCAAAGTTATCCAAGTATTTCTTTTATATCAACCTAAGAGTCTAGTTTCTGCTATGCACAACGTGATGTTCCAAATGAAGCATTTCAACAGTTTTGTCTTCAGTTCCAAACTCAACTTGCTAGTCAACGATAACCTATTCTTGTTAAAAGATTCCTTGGCCATGGCGATCTTTGGACCTAGTTTCTTTGGCGCACTAGACATCCCTTGTTAGCAGACTTCCCAGGTACTTGAACTTCTCTATGTTTTCTAACTACAAGCTTCCAATTTGATTTTCAGAGGATTTTCATTTTTTGAAATTATCATCACTTTGACTCCTCAATGTTTATCTCCATGCCAGATGCTTACTTCATTTAAAAATTTATGTTTCCATTTGGTTACATATATTGCTGTAGTTGATAATTGAAGCCTATCATCATTCACTACAACATATTCTCCTGTAAGTTTTAAATTTCTTCTTAAATGTGTGGTTTTAGATATTTCAGTGTGGTTGGCTATGTATTGTACAGTATAAACTTGACCCTTAAGCTATCCCCAAAGAGAGAAGTTGGGATGAGGCAGGTCATGAGAACAAAATGGTCAATTCACGTCTCCGAATTGGGAAATCACACTTTCTTAGAACAAATCGCGGAAGGCAGCCCTGCTGACGCGATCTATTTGGTCTGTGGTGCCTTCTTATTGGAACTAGAGAGACTGCCGTTGAGGGATTGTTTTGATTAATGTAGCGAATAAGTTTTGAATAATGTTAATGTATTAATAATCCCCTCCAAGAAATAAAGTCTAATTGTGCAGAAAGATGATACAGGACACCAGAATGTGACTTTATCACTATAAAAATGCCTCTGATGAATCTCACGGGGCTTTCTGTGGCTAAGCAGGGGTAGTTATACTTATTGACAGTTCCATTAAGGTTAAAATGAACTTCAGCTGAAGAAAATAAACTGTTTAGCATTTCATGGTTCTCGTTCAGCAAATTTTTCAGTACGTTATAGCTGTTAGCTCTTTGTTCTTTATGTTGATTTGTGATTTTTAATTTTGTAGAAATGAAATTTTAAATCTTTATTTATCCATCCAACAAATTGCCTTTAAAGGTTAAGAGCAGCAGTAGGCTTGATTACCGATCGTCTTGGACTACACGTGATTGAATATAGCACTCGAGCAGTAATTTTCTGGTCGAACTGATCTTTGCATACCTTATAGTTTTCATATTTAACGCAACCTTTTTATTGCCATTTTGAAACTCGAAGATGGGTGGAGTTGCGTGTTGGCGCATCTATTCAGCTAAACTATGGCCTATAATCTGGTTGAGTAGTAGTAAAGTAGTTTGTTTGAATAAATAACTCAACCGCGGCGATATATTTCTGTTAAACTTCAACATTCCATGGCGAACTAAACTTTTAACTTCCCCAAACGCGCGGCATTGCTGCCTAACAGAAAAGCTCGTCACTGTTTTAAAAAAATCATCGGTTTTCCCCCCAACCCCGTATAATCATACAAGATGATTGTTACTTATTAGGATAGACCAGGTTCACACATACCTTTATAGATATTTAAAGATGCACACAAATTATGGCGGTATTAATAATTATATCAATATATTTGATATAGGTACTGTTTTTTCTGCTTCTACTCATAGTTAATCATCTAAGTGAAAAAATAGTACCATTTATGCAGTAAAGACGTATGAGGTGTCATTTTATTAAGTTTTTGTGTTGATTACGAATATTTTAACCCAAAAATCGAAATTGGTAGCTTTCTCATTTTTTGCTAAAAAACTTTGAAAATAATGCACTTTTTTGTTTTATTTATTCCCTTACTAAACATGAATTTTTTTAAAAAAGTTTACGTACAGAATTTGTTTTAGATATACATTCTATAAAAAAGTTTCGGTTCATTTTTAAGGTTGAGCTAACGATAAAAGCCTTGACGAGGGTCAAACCTGAATAATATATGGCTATTCCTAGTATTAAATGTATAATACAAAAATAATATGATTAAAATCCACCGAAATTAATTGCCAAGAATAATACATGGAATTTAATAATGATTATGTGTAATGATTACTGATATTCACAAAACATTGTACAGTTTCTATTAGTGAGACAATCTTCTTGAGTTACTCCAGAGCCCAGAAAGCAGAATCGATAGAGTTTTTGATTTGTACAAAATTTCCTCGATTAAGGACTTCGAGAGAGCTCACCGGCAAGATAATGCTACACCTGCGTTGTATACAAATATCAAAGGAGTCTTCAAAGTTAAGTCTTGGCCACAGTTTCTTACAGCTAATTCAAACCAGGCTAACCTAATTAAGTTTCTAATTGATTTGTGGAGAGTACCCCATTTATTAAAGCAAACTGATAATAGAGTTATTTTCATTTCTAATGAAGACACGTAATGCAAAGTAGCGTTTGTTGAAGATATAGAGTTTACTGACCTTGCTTGTAACCACGAAGAGGCTGACCCAAGGCTAGCCATACATGCTGAACATGTTGGAGAAAGCAACATCCCTGCAATTGTTGATCATGCTGATGACACTGGTGTCTTAATAATTCTTCTAAATTTCATTCACCAATTTAAATGCGTAGTTTATGTGAGAATTGGTAAGCAAGGAAAAGATCGGATTGTCTCCCTTCAAAATGTTGTTGGTAATCACAGCCCTAAACTATCAGATGGCTGCAACACTTATTACTTCATGAAAGCTGTGATACGATTTCATAGCTTCACAATCTGTCAAAGTGTTTCACTCGTTTACGGCAAAGAAAAGAGGATGCCTTTCAAACTAATCAGCACTGCAGCACACTACATTGAATCGTTCAAAGCCTTTGGAGAAAAATGGAAGGTGAGTGAGCCCCTAAATATCAGCTTGGAGAAGTTTGTGTGCCAAATGCATGTTGGGAAAAAACCGATTATGTAAATAAACTGAAGCATGATTTGTACTTCTGTGATTTACATTAAGAGACTTGGAAGTCAATCCACTCCTGAGGAAGTACTGGAGATTATATCAAACAACAACTGCAAATCCTGTAAGCCCAGATTATGCACGTGCTCGGACGTCAACCTCCCAAGCACTGACATCTGCAGCTGCTCATTTGATAAAGAGTAAATAGATACAGAATATTAAGAATACGCAGATAATGATGGATTTGGTGACAATGTTAATGACAGCGATGATGATTTTGAAGAAGAATGTTAGTGAAGCTATAAATTGATATACAGTACAAAGAGTTGTCATAAATCTTTATATTTCCAGAATTATTTTTTGGTTCTAAAATAACACTATTTTTTTTAACAACTATATGCATATGTATGTTTGTAGCAAAAGTCACCATATAGCTAATACGTACCATTAGTAAGCTATGTGTAAATAAATATGCATTAAACCTTACAAAAGTATAAATTTACTGTACTTTAATACCTGGTGAGCCCCCTCGGTTCAATATGACCTTTGACCCCAATGTGGAGAGTGTGTGTATTGTGATGCTGTGTCACATCGTGTGTGACGACTATGTTTTGTAGTCCAAACTTGTTTGTTCCTGTCTAATTTTTTTATGTGTGCTCATTGTTTTTTATGTGTGCTATTGGTTTTTTTATGTCTGGCAGGATTCGGACAGGCGTTAGTGTTTATTCGTGGGATATTTTTAATTGTTTATTGTCGTGCAGTCTACGACGTCGGGTACTCCTCTCGCGGCGTGTTAGCATTGTTAGTGAGGGTCATAGCATGAACCTCCTGACAGCTGCTTAGAGTAAGAGTGTGAGCATCCGGCAATGGCCCCCTCCACAAGCCCCTCCTCCTCACCCTTCCCCAGGAAATGGGTTTTCCCGGTTACGTCATCGCAACTCTGTGAAAATGTGAAAAGATACTAGCATTATTGTGTAGTTAGGTTTGTTGAGATATCAACCTTATTTGGGATTTGAGCCCCTCCTACCTCCTTACGTCACAGGGTGACCGCATTTGCGTGGTTGTGAAAAATAAACACGACCGCAGAGGATAGATAGCGGTCCTTCACGACACATTGGGCCCCCATAGCCCCCAGTGGGTGTATAACGTCCGTGTTTGCCGGACACGTGAGCGCAACTGCAGTGTAGTGGTAAATCCATGCTGTTTTACACGGATCGGGCAAACACCGATGAGTAAACAATATTATTGACCAATAAGTAGCCACCATATTTTACATGCGGCTTACCCCGTTGAAGCGACTATAAATAGATCTTGAAATCATTACATTCGGTCACTATAATTAATATTTGCGGTGGATAAACATAGAAATGAGTTTCGACGCGCTGGAAAATTGGATAAATTCAGTTGTGTTTTAAAGCGTTGTGTATGTTTTAATGGTAATTATTTTTAATTGTTACGTCTTTGGTGTACAGCGGTATTTATTCTTTAGATAGAGTGTCAAGAAGACGCATGCATTCCCGGTGCATGCAGCCATAATATTCTGGAATTTTTAGAGTTTTTTTTTTTTGCGAGGATGGAATTTACCTGGCGGATAGCGACTTGTTCCAAGGTAATTAGCGTCCTGCTATAGATTTTAGAGGATTGGCAGTGTTTTTTTCCCATGATAGTAATCAAAATTTATTTATTTGATTTAATATTACATGGATCCATACGGGCTGGATGCCGGTCTGAGGGACCAGTAGATCCAGCAGCGGATTTATCAGCTTGTGTGCGGGCGCCGCCCCTTGAATCAGCGAGGCGTAAATGGGCCCTATACCAGACCAGCTTCTAGAAGAGGTCGGTGCTCTCCCCCACGCAAGCAGGGTTTCACCGCACCATCAAGCTTCACCCCACAGGACCCTACCACAGCCTCCGGAAAGATCATCAACTGTTTTCCCGATGTTTGAGGTGAATTGGACGTGATTGACCACCTAATATGTAAGTTTGCCATTCTTTAATTAATAAAGAACATATTTGAGTACCATATACAAGTAACGATACTAATATACACTAGCTTGGAAAAAAGCTTACTACGTAAGATTTACACGTGCCCTCTTTTCCCCCCAAACCACCATTGTTTCGCTGGCATCCTTTTGTCAGCTGCACGTTTCAAAAGAATATTAGCTCTTATATTCACGGTATAGAAGGTTATTATTATTTTTAATTTTTTTTATTCAAAAAAGAGAGAGAAAATTATAATTTACGCTTTAACCACTTATTAAATTCACCTTTGCAATGTATTGAATCAAATTTTTATAAGAATATTCAACTGTCACCTTAGCGCATTCGATAGAATATCTGTATACTAAGCTATTGTTCCTGGGTTCGAAATCCCGACACGGCTAAGAATGTTGGTTTAATAAATTACCAGCCAGCAGACCGGATTTATGGATGTCATTGTCTTTTAAGTTATTTGCATTTAATGAATAAAAAAGTTACCGCGCTTTTAAGCTGGAAAACAGTAATGGATTTAAATTAAATTATAATATTCAATATAAATGGTTTTATTTAATTCTAAACAAAATTATTCTACCAATAAAAAAACTTAATTCTGACCATTAATTACTTTATAACCTCAATATCTATTTTTATTAATTTGTGTTAAAACATATTTTCCCCAGTACCTTATTCAAAAGCTAGATTTCTTGAATGATTAGCGTGGTTTTGGGTAAACCTGGTTACTTATCAAGCTAACAGATGGCGTTGAAAGTCAATTTAGATACGAAAAAAATGTGTGTTCTACTGAGCAATTATATGGTAATAAATTTTAAAACGAGAATAATGTAGATCTAGGGTTTAAATATGTTTTAAGTATACAGGCATTCAAATATAAACCGGCAAAATTTAATAAGTGGAGAATTAATTGTTGCTTATTCGATTATTAAAAATAGAATAAACCTATATATTTGTGTGTTGAGCCAAGGGTCTCGGGTGCGATTCCCTGGTATAAACTGAAAATGTAGGTTTAACTCTATCAAAACAGTGAAACTGTTTGCAATAATAATAAATACATACGGTTTTAGCCTTTCATTCCTTTAATGTATAATCATCATAATTATTTTTTTGCCAACAAAATACTAACCACGTGTTTAAACAATAAAGCATGATATCCACAAGCTTGCACTGTTTGATATTTCATTCCTTTCAAAGTTGTCACGTGTTATTGTTTGTTCTCCCCCAATCTTGCATATCTAATATTTATAGTTTTTTTTAATAATAACATTTTACTACTCCTTTTTTGGACAATCAGCAATTAAATTAATTAATTAATTTAAAACATTCATAGCGTGCAGTCACAACAACAACAACAACATCAACATAGAGTTTTTTCAAGCAGAAATATTATTATTTTATTATTTTATAATTATTTAGGTCTTGTAATTGCTACAGGTGTTTAAGTTGAGAGTTTAGAGTGCGAATGAATTATATATTGTGATAGCAAGAAAAACTATAATCACTCTTTTACGTAAAAACAAACATCAGAAGAGAATAAAATCTCTTTTACCATCTAAAAAATCAGTAGGAGTCACCTCCAAAATAGTTCAGGACACTCTGAGAAACGCTAGAACGCATATTAACAATGTATACAAATTTTTACACATCATTCTTACTCTCCCAACAAAAAACAAGCAAAAAACGTTCGCCTTGTTGCTGGCCCTCTTCCCCCTAACAACAAACGTTTTTACCTTTATTTTTCTCAAGTTAGTTTTAAACACTTGACACGGTTGTATTTCCTCTTTCTCGATCTGGTCTTAACGCCCTGCACAATACCTCCTCGCCCAAACAGGCATCCCGGTGAGCAGGATTTGCAGGTGTTTGATGACATTGATGTTTTGTGTCGAATAAGATTGGAGAGCTTTGCGTAGGACCCCTCACAAATGCGCATTTAAAATGACACAGTGGAAACTGGAGGGCAGCGAAAGAAATATCCCAAGGAAAAAAACAACTGTCCCCTCAAACGGAAACGCCCTTACTCAAAACTTGCGTTTCCCCTCCTAATTTTTTCAAAATGTTTACCGATAGCTCCGATGACGTCAGCAGATGTTAACAAAGATGAGTGCGCCTAGATTTTAATTCAATTTTAAAGTCATACTTTGTCCTTGAGATAAAGTCATGGCACACATAAAAAACAATGAGACACAAAAAAAACCAAATGGGACAGGAGCAAACAATTTTCGACAAGAATAAACAAGTTTGGACAAGAAAAAAAAAAATATTTCTACATCTATGACGTCACGCCCCGATGCGACACAGCATAACAATACTTTACTCTCTCCGCTCGTGGTCAAAGGTCAAAACTGACCAAAAGGACCAACCAGGTAGTTATTGTGTCAAAATTGAAACTAAAACGCGAAAGACTGATGATAAACTTGGGAATGTGATAGAAACTAAACAAATTTTGTTTTGTGAATGGGGATTATATATTAAATAATAAACTATATAAAAAATTCAGTTTGAGGATTCTTAGCATATTAACTTTGCGTGATGCATTTAAAACCCGGAATATCGGGATATTATTTAGGTTTGACCCCCGTTAGGGCTTTCTCGTTGTTCAAACTTAAAAATAAACTGAACCTTTTTTATAGAGAATTTTTGCTAAAAAAATTTGAACGAACATAAAAAATATGTTTAGTAAGGAAAAAAAGAAAAACACAATAAGGTGGGTGGCTTTCAACTTTTTAAAGAAAAAAAAATATGGAAAAGCAAACCAATTTATATTTCCCTGGTTGCCATATTCGTAATCTACACAAAAATGACTGAATAAAATTACACCCCACCGTCTTTACCGCAGAAATTTTACTGTTTACATTAAAATCGGGGTCTAGCTGATAGAATATTTCTTGTTTACAACTTAAATTTGTTACTCTTAGTTTTTTTGTATTTTAAAATTTTCATGTTTTTTATTTTTTTCTTTGTGGTTGTCAGAAAAGACTTAAAAAGTATTGTGTTTGTTCCGCTTCTTTCAAAAACCCCCGAGGAACACAACTACATGCACTTAAATTGTATTTAACATCTGATAGCTCCTGTCATTATATTTTTAATTGCATTGCTTTCTGAGAACATTTTTTTAGAATGTCTTATATTTATGATTATTGTTGGTTACTACTGAAACAGTCATTTACTGTTCTGTATTTATAGTTCTTGGTTGAGCAGGAACAGTTATTTTAAACATCTATTTTTTATTTAATTGAAAAAAATAGGTAAAGTTTAATTATTTTTAAAAAAATTTCCCCTTTAAATTTTTAAAAATCTTAGTTTTTTTTTTTTTTAAAAAAGGATAAAAAACCATTGATGTTTTTTTAAAAACCAAATTTAATTTTTTTTGTTAAAAAGGGAAAGGGGTTTTTTTGGCCTAAATAAAATCTCCCTGTCTGGATGTGTATTGGTTGGTATTTTCCAAAAAACCTTTTTGTAGTGTTTATATGCGCGTGGTCATAAATTTTTCTGGATTGTAATTTTTGGTTTTGGATTTTTTATAAACCTTTTCCTTAAAATATGAGAATTGCACCTTTCCTTTTCCCCTTAAAAGTAAAAAATTAAAAAAAGATGTGTTCAAAATTTTTGGGAGCAATAAAAAAAATCGGGGAAACAAAAAGTTTTCTATGAGGACCCCTAAAACCAACAAAAAAACACACAGTTTGATTTATGCCACTGCACTTTTGCCTTTTTAAACGATTTTGGGGAATGGGGAAATAAACTGCATCCGCCAAATTGTTTTAACATATATCTCGTTTATTTATTTTTTTTTCCTTAGGTAAATTATTTAAAAGGATATGTCCAAATTAAGTGTTTATATAACTACGCTTGGCAAAAAACTTGGTTGAAAAAAAGTTAAAAAAACTTCTTCTCTAATTTTAAAAGATAAAAAAAAGTTTAAATTTATATTTAAGGTAAGGGGCCCCCTATGCGATTAGTTTTGGCGAGTTTGTTACGATTTTAGAGGGGTTATACCCCTTGTGCTTTCAGATTTATCTGTAAGCAAGGGGCTGGAAAGAGGCCGCCACCCCTTTTGGACAATTAGGGCTACTTGAAAAAAACAGGGTCCCCGGGTTTTAAAAAAAAAAAGGGGGAGGTTTTTGTGTGACCCTACACCATTTTTCTGCAAAATTTTTCCTTTTTCCCCTTAATGTGGTGCTTTGGTCGGGTAATTTTTTCCCCCGGTTACTTGGAGTTTTTTAAAAGGACCCCAAAATTTAATGTATAAACCCCAAATTTTAAAAATTTTTTTGTCCTTTTTAATTTGGTTTAGCAAAGGGTTCAAAAGGGGAAATTTTTTGTTTTTTCACTATTAAATTCAATAGACTGGTTTTTAAAATAAAAAAATTTTTGGCACCAAAAAAAATCTTCTCCTTTTTTCTTTATACTGAATTTAAAAAATGTAACTAATTTTTTTTATCAACAGGGAATTTTTTTGCACTAAAGGCCCCAACTAAAAAAAAATAGTATATTTTTTGCCCCTTAAACGCCTACCAAAAAAAAGAATTTAGATTTATTGTGTATTTAGCATCTTTGAACACCCCCCCAAGTGTCCAAAATGTCAGCGAGGATGTTAAAAATTTTTCTGCCCAGGGACTCACGCCCTTTAAAAATTCCTTTTTATATTTTTACTTTTCTTAAACAAGAAGGGTTCCCACCATTTAAGAAAAACAAAAATTAGTATAACCGAGCTGCCCAAAACAAAATAACGTGCAATTTCTTTTAAATTTACCCCCCATGTGTTCCTTTTAGGTTATTATACTTGTTATACTGATTTTTTTTTTCAAAATGAATTTTTTCATTTTTGTAAAAATACGTTCTTTTTTAACGGCAAAAACCTTTTTAATTTTGGAAAAAAAAAATATTTGTTTCTGTATTTAAAAAAAACACCCTTTTAAAAACTAGTTTTGGAAAGAGTCAATATTTTTGTTTCCATTTTGATGTTTTATGTCATGACCAAAAAAAAAAATTTTTACCCTAGAACCCAAAATTATTTCAATAAACTGAATTTTTTTTGAAAAACAATTTTTTTTAAAATTATTTGGGGTTTTTACGGGGAAAAAAAATCTTTGGTGTTCCGTGAAAAATTTGCCCCGGCCTTCATTTTAGAACCCCCAAAAATTTTTGGTTATTTTTTTTGGGCTAATGGGAAATCCCCAACAAAATCATTTTGATACCTTGTGTCCCAAAGATGTGGTTCAAAGAAGAGGTACTTTATTCAAAAATAGAGTTTATGTTGTCCCATGGGTTTAAAATTTGGCTAGAGCAAAAATTTTCCAAATTTTTATCTTCTATTCGGTTTCGTTTTTAAAGGTGTTGTACAAAGGTTTTTGGTCCCCACTGTGTGAAAATGGTTTGATAAAGATGGCCCAAAATTTTGGAAAGTTCAATTGTATTTGGATTTTTTTTGTTATTCCCTTTTTTGTTTATTAAAAAAAAATAATAACAGTTGATGGATGATCTTGTTTGCCCCTCTAAGCCCCTGGGGAAAATGCTTTAAAGGGAGATGCCAGGGCCCCTTTTCCCATTCCGTCAGACCCCTTCAACCCCTGGTCAAAAAAAGTAGATGTGATTGGGGCCCCGTTCTTATCTTATTTCCCATTTTAAAAAACCCAAAATTTTTAGCTTTATGGGGGTTTTTTTGATGGTATGAAATTTATAAACTAAAAGGCTGTTCGTTCGTTGCTGGACCTGCCTGCCAGCCCGCGCCTGGTACCTGCCTCTAGTCTTTTGTTGGAAAATGCCCGCCCGCCCAGTTGTTTTGGCATGGTTTTATGTACTTAAAAAAAAACAAGGAAAAAATTACATAAACCCAAATTTTGATTAAAAATAAAAAAATCTTCCGATTCATTAAATTTTAAATTTAAAAAATTCTACCGAAAAATTCTTTGGGGGGGTTTTTTTTTTTTTAAATTTAGCGCTAAAAATTATGTTTTTAAAACGTATATTGTTTTAAGTGGGCCCAAAAATCGTGTTGCCAGTGTTTTTTATCTATTTTGCAATTTTTTCGAAAAAGAGTATTAACCCTAAATACCCAAAAGCTGAAATTTTATTTAAAAAAAATATGTTGGGGCAAATTAAAAAATTTTTAAACCCATTGTAAAAAAAATTTAAATTTTGAAAAAATTTTAAATTAAACAAGGGATATATATAGTTTTTGGGTTGTCATAATTTAAATAAATTGTTTTTTCTTTTTTAATTTTGTATTTCACTTACATCCATTTTTCATATAGGGTATTTTTTTATTTTTATTTCCTTAATAACCTCAGTCTAATTAAATTTTTAAGGGAAATTAAAAATAAAAAAACTAAACCCCTTTTGTTTTAATTTGTTAAAAATTAATTGCGGTAATATTACTATTCTTGGGGTACATAAAAATTACTTATTTTAATAATTTAAATAGATTTCAAAAAATTTTTTTCCTTACCCCTAAATTAAAAATACAATTTAGTAAAGGGGGTTTTAAAATTTTAATTTTTGGGGCTATAAAACATGAAGTAAAGCTTTAGGTTTTGTAGTCTAGGAAAAAAGTGTTTTGGGGGTTTTTTAAATGGGGGAATGAAAATTTCTTTTTTGTAAAGGAGGGTTAAAAGTCACTTTAATAGTTCAAAAAACCCATTCAAAAATTTTTTTTGAAATTTAAATTTGATTAAAGGGTTTCTTTTGGGGTAGGAATTTTCAAAAGTTTTACTTTTTTTAAAGATCCCATTTTAATTTGGGGCTTGATAAATTTAAATTTTAAATTACTTTTTAAAATAAAAAACTGTTTAAAATTTATTAGCAACCGTTTTCCAATTTCAAAAACCCAAAGTTGTGCTATATTTAAAAGATTTAAATGATTTTATATTAAACAGGGTCCTAAGGATCAACCCAAATTTTCCCAAAAAAAAGTTTTAAAATTTAGAAAAAATATTCTATTTTTAATGTGGTTATTTATTTTAGTGTGGGAGTTTCAAATTTGTGATTTTAGCTAATTATAAGAAACCCCAAACAAGCTTATTTTCTTGCTAAACGGGGTCTCAATTTCCTAGTATATGTAGTGATAATTTTAAATAAAAAAAATGTTTAAAGTTAACCCAAAAAATATTATAATTTTAAATTTAAATACGAAAATTTTAACCAGAAAAGTGTTTATTACTACAAAATGGGTAAAAATGGCTTGTTATAAGCAAAGTCTTTGTTTATAACAAATTTGTTGGGTTGTAGTATATGTATGGTTTAAAATCTTGTTGTGCGCCCGGGGGATGGTAAAAAAATGAGAAACAAAGTTTAAATGTGAAAACCCTTTCGACAAAAAGAGGTTTTGCGTTTAGTGTTACGAGGAACCCGGCGGGAAATGGGGCTTAGTATATTCGGTGTTATATTGTGAAACCCCTGTTATCACCCCCCATTCATAACAGATGCGACGCCCCCCCCCCCCCCCCCCCCCCCCCCGGTATGGGGAAAAAAACGCAAATAATAAATTTAAAAAAAGCCGGGGGTGCGGGTTTTAAATTTTAAAAATTTTAAATTTGGGTTTGGAAAAATCATATTATTGGCCTTTTTGTCCCGAACGACAGGAATTCAACGTGGGGGGAGACTTTAAAAGGCCGCTTTACTTTTACGCAATTAAAGAAATTTTTTTTTTTTTGAAAAACATCGTGGGATTTCGCAGAAGAGAGCCCATTTTTTTGTAGCTGTAGGTTTGCCCGTTTTAAAAAACCTCCAAAGACCCAATTTGGGGGACGTGGGTTTGAGCGGATTCCCTTTTTTAGAAATTTATTTTATCAGCTGCTATGCGGTTCGCGCCTCGACCCCAAAGGGCAGTGCGTTTCCACCTGTTCACCCGTCGACGCCAGCAGATAGGGGAGAGTTTTTGATGTGTTTTCCACTGATCTTCGCCGGAAAACGCCGTGGTTGTTGTTTTTGGGGGGTGAGGGGGGGGGAATGGAAAAGAAAGCCCCCGTAATCAATTTGTTTGGGATTGGCTGAAAATCAGTTCAGCAACAATTTTTTTTTCAAGCCCAACCAAAATTTAAAATAGCAATAGGGAAACTGCCCAAACGGGCCTGGGAAATGGCCGAAAATATGTAAGGATGTTTCGGGAAAAAAGCAACAACCCCACGGAGCTGTATATGGGATTTTGGGAGCCAAGCCCCAAAATTTAAAAAACGTTCCAGCGAAAAAGCCGGCCCGGACACAAAAACCCCTTTTAGGGGGTTTTAGCTGCTGACAAACCCCCTTCCAAAAGTGGTTCCCCTGCCCTTCTTTAGTGGTCATTAATCTATCAGCCCCAAATATGGGCCCGCAGTTTTCGACCCGGGAAGAAAAATGGGGATGCAATTTCTCTAAGCAGATACCAGAAAACCCCTGAAAAAGCAAGGGGTTTCCCCGAGCCCTTGGGAGTTTTTCCTTTCTGGATTTTATCAAAGGGGAAGGGGCGATTTGTCATCCCAAATGGCGTACGAAAGGACGGGATTTCGGTTTTTGAGCAAAGTTAAAAAAAAATTTATTTAAATGGGTTGGGCCGATTGTAAGCCTGGGCCAGACCCAAAACCGTTTTGGGCGCTTCGCCCGGAAAAGAACCTTTAAGGGGCGTGTGATCAGGGATTCGAGTCGTTTATGCCCAAACCCCTTTTAAAACCAGGCCTCAGCTACCCTTATTAACAACAAACCCGGGAATCATTTAAAAAAAAAATTTGCCCGCCCGCTTTTAATTGGGTGGCCAAACATAGCAAAAGGGAAAATTGAAGCAACTGTACGAAGCTGCATTTCGGGGCCCGAAAGTTAAACATTTAAATCGGGGGGCCCGGGGGGGGTGGGGGGGGGGGGGGCCCAAAGGGGGGGGGGGGGGAAACCCTGGTTAAAAATTCCAATTTGGGGGTTTTGTTCGTGGGGGAACGGGGTTTGATTTGGGGGTTTAAAAGTGGGCCTCTGTTATCAATAAATAATTTTGGGGTTAATAACAATGTTTATTTATTATGGGGGCCAAATTGGGGGGGGGGGGGGAATTTTAAACCTTTTTTTGGGGGGTTTTGGCTTGGGGGGGGGGGGCCCAATGGGGGAAAGGGTTTTTTTTTGTTTAATAAATTCCAAAGGGGGGGGAGGGCCAAGGGGGAACGTGGGTTTAGGGGTTGGGGTTCCAAAAACTTAAATGGGGGGGGGGGTTTTTGGGGAAAATTTTAGGGGGAAATTTTGGGGGTGGGGGGGGTAAGTGGGGGATTGTTCCTTAAATATTTTTTAATTTAAAAATTCAATAACTTTAAAATTTAAAAAATAGTTAATTTAATCTGAGGGGGGGGGATTATTGGGGGGGGGCCGGGGGGGGTAAATTTTAGGGGGTTTTTTAAAACGGGGGGAAATCTTTTTATAGGGGGTAGGGGGGGGGTGGGGGGAATTTCCTTTAGGGGGGCCCTCCTTTGGGGGGGGGGGGGCCACGTTTGTTTTTTTAGGGGGGAATAGTTAAAACAATTGGGTTTTTTGGGGGGGGTTTGGGTGGGGAAAAATTTTTTTTTTTCATTTTTTTTTTTTTCCAATTTTTTTCCTTTTTTTTTTTTTTTTTTTTTTATTTTTTTTTCAACCCTTTTTTTTTTTTTTTTTTTAAAAAAATTTTTTTTTTATTTTTTTTCTTTTTTTTTCAAAACCCCTCAAGGGCAAAGGGAAAAAATTTAGAAAATTTTTTTTCCCGGGAAAAATGGTTAGGTTTTTTTTTTAAATAATTGTTTAACCTTTAAAAAATTACAAAAATTTTTTTTTAATTAAGGCCTTTTGGAAGGTTTATTTCTTTTCCTTTTTTAATCCCTAGCCAAAAGGGGAGTGTTTAATGTAATAAAATTTCTTTCCAAAAAACCCTTTTTGAAATTTTCCTAAAAAAATAAATTTTTAAAATTTTTAAATTAAATTTTTTCAATAAAAATTTACCCCGGTTTGGATTTTACTAAAAAATATTAATTTTAAAAAAAAAACTTTTTTTTTTCCCTTTTTAAAATGTTTTTTATAAATTTTTTCCCAAGGGGTTTTTCGGTTTTGAAACGGTTTTTAAAATTTTCTACCAAAAAGGTAACCGTTTTTTTAAAGTTTAAACAAAAGAAAAATTTTTAAATTTTTTGGCAAAATTAAACCTTTTTTTTTAATTAATTTTTGAACAAACCTTTCAAAAATATTTATGGGTTTTCTTGGAAAAAAAAAAAGGTTTTTTAAAAAAATTTTAATTTTTTTACAAAAAATTTTAAATTTTTTAAAAGAAGGGGGGGTTAACCTTTTTTTTTCAAAAAACCTTTCTAAGAAATTGGGATTTATAAAACTTTCCAAAAATTTTAAATTTAAAATTTAAATCTTTTAAAAAATTGTTTAATTTTTTTTTAAAGTTTTAAAACCCGGTTTAAAATTTTTTTTTATTAAAATTTTTTCCTTTTTTAATTTAATTAAAATAAATTCCATCAAAAGGCCCAATGTTGTATAATAATTCACTATTTTTTAAAAAAAAATTTTTTATTCATCAGACACATGTTTTCGGATAAAAACATTTAAAGAAACCATTAAATCTTACCCCCCCCTACCTCCCTTTTAAAAGCCCCCAAACCCCCCCAAAATGGGCAAAACGTAATATTGGGTCACCGCTTTTTGGGCCCTTTGGGAAATTTCCCTTTTTGTTTATGTCCCCTCCGTATGATATAGAAATCAGGGTATAAATTTTTTTATTGTTAAATTTTTTTTTTGCGTTTAACAACGGGGCATTTGTTAATTTTTAAAAATTTAAAAGGTTCTATTTTTTAAACCCAAGAAAATTTTTGTTATAGAAAATAAAAGGTTTTTTTATGCAAAAGTCAACGCTACCTTGCAGATATGTTTAAAACTTTCGTTTTCCAAAAGCCAAAAATTTTAAGGTTTAGTTTTAAAATTTTAAACATGGTTTCCCTGGGGCAAACTTAAAACCGGCTACTAAAAGCCCAAATTGGGTTATGTAGTTTTTTAGATAAGGGTTTTGGGGTAAAAAAATTTTGAAAAAAAAAAAAAAATACGTATTGGGAAACACAAAATTTAAAAATTTTTTTTTTTGGGGGAAGTCAAACCCTGATTTTTTTTGTTAGGTGGATGGAGGCTTTAACCCCGGAGGGGCCCTGTGTGTGGTCTTCAAAAAAACATTGTGTTTAGCAAGGGTTTTCACTTCTGGACAATAAAAAATTTAGGTAAAATACCTAAATGTTGACGGGCAGGCGGGGGTTTTTTGGGGTGTTTAGTCAGCACAAAAAAACGCCATGGGGGGTAAATGTAGCGTCAAATTACTGTGTTGTAAAGGGGCCTTTTAAAATTTTATTATTATAATTTTTAAAAATGTAAACAATTCCGGTTGCAATCATAGGTAAATAACAGATGGGGATGAGTTTAAAGAGAATCGTGTAAAATTCGGTTAAAACAGTGTTCGTCTATGATTTTGTATAGTTTAAAAAAAAATTTTTAATTGGTTTAAAAAGTTGGATGACTGGAATTTAACTTGAGTGAAACCTCAACAAAGGCTTTCTTTACTTGGTGAAAAAAAAAGAACTTTGTTCTATTGAATGAACATCATTTGATTAAAAGGGTTTGTATAAATAAACTGTTTTTTAAAAACAAATTTTTGGGGGAATGTATTTGTTTTTGGGTATAATAATTAGGCCCTTAGGCAATTTTTATAAGCTGATTAATTACAATTTTATTTTCGTCCTTGAAATATTAAATAAAACCCCTTTAAAAAAATTTTTTCAGCTCAAAAAAAAAATTTTTGTTATGGTTGTGATCAATTAAAAAAAAATTTATTAAAAAAACTTTTAAACCCTCCCAAAAGTGAAATAAAAAGGGGGCCAAAAAAATTTGTTAAAAAAACCAAAATTGGGCCCCTTTTCAAAAAATAAAAATTTTTTACTAAAAAAAACAATTTGCACTAAAAATAAAAACAAAATAACCTAATGGATTTTTAAAATCTTTAAAAGATTATTTTGAAAAAAAAATACTCAAAAAAGGGAAAAAAACAATTTTTTAAAAATACAGAAAATTGTTTGTTAGTGTTTAAATAAATGTATTGTACCATCCCTTTTCCAGGTCCCAAAATAAAAAAACTGCAAAAGAAAAAAATTTTCTACTCACCCTGCCACCCTATTTGGCCAGCGAAGCAAAACGCCCAAAACAGCCGGTCCAACAAAATACACAGAAAAAATTTTTCTGAGCCACAGATCACAATTTCTCTTCTGGGGGTTTCAAAAAAAAACTACGAGATTGCGTTCCCCGACCCGCCACCATGAAGTGCTTGTATCGGGGAACCTGGGAGAAATTCCAGAGAGTGAGGATACTTCCCAGAAAACGCCCGTGTTGCTTTTTCCCAAAAGTTTTCCGCCCATCCAGCGTTTTTTGTGTACTCCCGCGTGATTCCTGACCTCGTTTCATGGGGATGCCTTTTTAAAAGTGGGGTTTTTTTTGGCTTTGAGTAGGTTTTGTAGCATCGAGCTACGAGCTTTTTTAAAAAATTGTAACCAAAAATTTAGTTTCGGCTTTAAAAAAATGAAAAATTTTTAAACCCTTTTAATTTTATTTAAAAATGGTTATAAATTTTTTAGAATTTTTTTGGAAAATTATTTAAAATTTAATTTTGGGTTTTTGTTGTTTTAAAATACCTCGTTGGGAAAATTTACAATTTTTAGAGTTTCAATTAAGCCAAAGACTTTAAAAAGGGAAAAAGAATATTAACTTTCATTTTCTTATTTGATGATATTTTTAAAAGAATATTTTGCCAAAGAAACTAAAATTTAAAATATTTCGATTTTTTCCCTTTTTTTCCTTGTTTTTATAATATTTTAAAAAGAATATTTTTCAAAAGATCCCAAAATGGAAATTTTAAAATTTTTAAAAAAGGCATGGTTTTTGGTTTGATAAAATTTTACCCAAAAACTTTAAAATGGAAAATTTTTTCTTAAAACTTTTTTTTTTTCGGTTTGATGATATTAAAAGAGAAAATTTTGCCGAGATTCTAAAATAGGAAAAAATTTCTTCTAAACTGTTGGTTTTTTTAATTAAAAAAGGGACTTTTGGTTTAACAAATTTTTTGGGTTTATTCAAAACGTTTTTTAGGATAGGAAGCGATACATTTTTATTTATTTAGTGCGTTATTGGGGTTGGTTTTCTTACAGTTGCCTTTTGGGTTTTTGATTTAAACCCTTGTTGGGGGGGGCTGCGTTAGCAAAAGGGTTTAGAGTAAAAATTTTTAAAAATTATCAAATAATTAAAAAAAATTTTTAAAATACATCAACACTTCCCTTATTTTTTAATTGGGAAACTCCATTTTTTTAAAATAAAAATTTAAAAAGAACTGAAAAAAAAATGGTTTTTTAAAAATGTCCGGAGTGATTTTTAGTGGGCAACTTTTAAAAAAGGTTGATTTCCCCCCGGTGACCCAAATTGCGAACAAAGAAGTGTTGATCCGAATGTGTTTTTTTCTTCGATGAAACTCAGGTTTTTTTGCAAGGGGTTTGGGTGCTTTGTTGTCAACTTGCAGGTAGGGGTTCCCACTTCAATGGGGCCCAAATTCGCTCAGAAGGGCCCCCCTTGGTCCACAAACATCTCTTTTCGCCGCTTCATTTGGGGTCGATTTCAGCTTCGGTTGTGGTTTTGGCAACGAGGCTTGTCGCGGCTCATCCCCGGAAATTGGTTTCCCAGAAATACCGGCCCGAGCAATCTGAGGGAGAGCGTCCTGTAGTTAGGCAGCCCCCATGTTTTTGCATCGCTGAAACAATTTTAAATTTCACCTTTTTTTTTAGGTTTTGGGTTTGAGATCAGTCCGTTTTTTCCTTTTCTGATAATTT
>JBCFYV010000003.1:17687634-17750134 GCA_039000515.1 Timema cristinae
TTAAGTCAAGTGTTTTTCCTGTGCCTACTAGTTGGAGCATGCTGATACCAACTTTGGATTCCTTTGTCTGTACTAATTTTTGTATCACAAACTATGAAAAATTCTTCATTGCCATTTGTTTTTAGAAGGCAATCTTTCTTAAATTGCACTTTCTCATTGATAAATCCAAGGCAAAGAAGTCAACATACAGTATTAATACTAATATATCAGAAGTCAACAATAGTCACTCTATTACAAATCTAATAGAATAAATACAGCAAGTAAAACAGAAAAATGGCAAAAAAGTTTTAATTACTCTCCCAAGCAAACCACTCCAAGCTGCACCTTGAAAACACATTTAGAATGTTAGAAAAAAATGAATTCAACTAAGATTTTTAAAATATCTAAAACTTTTAGTGTATGGAACAAAGTTATCAGTCGTAAAAGGCTTATACGACAGAACTGTATTCCATACACCGGTTGACCCATAAGCGGTAATGCTGCAATAGCCTGGGCAGGCAAGAGCATATTCTAGAACAGTGCTTCCCAAAGTGGGTGGTACCACCCCCTTGGAGATGATGGGATTATCTAAGGAGGTGCTAAGAGTCAAGAGGGTAGCAGGGGGGCACTTGAGTTGGTCCCCTCCGAGCGCATTGTTCACTTATTTACAAATGATAAGCGAAATACTTTTCTCGCTTCAAGTTTCTGCCACTGCATACTGCTGAAATATTTTAGAAATTATCAGAATATTTAGCAAACATGCCACAAGAGTTCTAGTCAAACCAGTATAGATATTTAGAAAAACTGTTGTATCCACATGTGTTTTGTGTTTTGTCTTTATCAAAGTTTTTGTTGTTAATTCCTTAACAAAATATATCTAGGTGGTATTTATTTTCTTGTGTTCTCTATTACTGAACCTGGTGACTATTAAATGAGACAATTGTAATTTTTGTCAGAGCCCACTCATTATTAATAGTTCTGATTTATATAAAGATAATGAGATTAAGAATGGCTTAGAAGCTCTTTAAAAATTTATTTGAGAACCAATCTCTAATAAGTAAAAACAGGGTCAAACGTTGATGTGACCACTTTTAATATTTAATGCAAATTAAAAGTCTAAAGAGAAGATAAAATCAAAACCTAATGCAATACCACCACCACCTCATGTATTTATCAAAGTTTTGGTAAGGCTAGCTAGGTATATGCACTTATTTTGAAATTATTCCAATAAGAACTCATTTTTATATTATTGGTTTTAGATTAGAAATGGCAGAAGCAGAAAAATCTTAGGCAGGGTCCACTGAGATGGCAAGTGTGTGGTGTGTGTCTGTATGGCATGTGGTGTGAGGCAAGCACATGAAAAAATAACGGGATAGCACCCACTGGAGAGGCGCTGAAGTGATGTGGCATGTAGCGTGTGTCACGACGCCATGCACCCGCCACTAGCTTCTGACATGTTTAAACTCGTGTTGCGGTCATATGGCAATCGCTACACGCCCGTCACTGTGTATTGTACTAGAGTTGGTTATTGAACCATCATTTATTTTGTTCTGAATTTTGTTTGCGAGTTTTTTCAATGTGGGACAATCCAGAATTTAATATTAAGTTTGTGGAACTGGTGGAGAGATTATCCTGCTTTTATGACATCAATAATGATGACTACCATCAAAATCAAATACAGAAATGAGCTTAAACCAAAATTGCAAAATATAGTGGAGTAGGAGGTAAGAAAAGTTTAGTTCAAATTTAAAGACAATTCAAGAATGTATATTAATTTTATGTCCTTAGGTACGTGTGATTTGTTGATGACGAAGATACCACATCAATTGGCTTTACACCATGTCGTCACTACTTGAAAGTCACAGCCACATGCATGCCATACCTACACCATACAAAGGCCACACCTCTGCCACACAGCACACTCGCCATCTCGTTGGGCCTTAAGTAGGGATTTATGCCAGCACCAACAAGTCAGCAGCTGCCAATATGCCTATTCCAGGAAAAGTTATTTTCTAGTGAGGCAGTGAAGCCTTTCAGACTGTTTGAACATTTAAAGAAGGAACATCTTGATGATAAAAACTTAACTTTCTTTCAATCACTTTGTGACAAATTTCAAAAGTGGCCAACACTGTTAAACATAATTTGCAATGCTTCATAACAAAACAATGGTTTGCATGCATCATACTACATTTCATTATTGATTACTAAGTCTGGAAAGCCACATACAACAGGTGAAGAACTCATCCTTGCAATGAGTATTGTTTTGCAAAAGTCAACATATGATACAATCAAGATGATTCCTCTCTGAAACAATTTGATGCAAATATGCATTAATTAAATGACTAATAATATGGAAGATACACTGGTGTGTGTTGTCGCGAACGAATGGGGGTTTAAATTGAACGGATCCTCTAAGTGAACAGTCGAACTAGTTCACCTTATCGACTAACTAGTTTGAATTGAACAACACAAGACAATCGGGAGAATTCGGCCGACCCGGTCGCAGAAATAACGAGATAAGTTTTTTCTTTCTTTTTTCAGCAAATTTACCTCTGTGTCCCCCCTATCGTATCTAAAACCAAACAATAAGCAACATTGTCCTCACTGGTAGGGGTAGTCATTAGGATAAGGCTACAAATGCATCCTTGGAAATTATGATATTTTAAAACTATCACTACCCACGTGGTCTAAGGCAGAGCATCGCAACCTATGGCCCGTGGGCTGAATCCGGGGCACCGACTCATTCTATCTGGCCGGCAAAATATTTAGCAATTGTGTTAGTAAAAATATACTAATAACTATATGAAAAATATAAGGTCAAAATGCATGTATACTTCCTATATATAATTATATAACCTAACTTATCCCTTAGCCACTAGCGTTATTAATATATAATTACACATACCAATAGCCCGGATGGATAGTAGGACACAGTACTAAAAAAACTATCAATAATAAAAAAACTGGTGCTATATTAACAACCACTCTCTTATTAAATATTATTTGTGTGATAAAGACTATGTTTTATTTTATTTTAAATATAATTTTATTTTGATTTTACTTGAATCTTATCAAAGCTATCTTGAAATTCCCAGATCCTTATTATTACAAAAAGAAAATTATGATTGACTAAAACTTTAAAACTTACCTTATATCCCCCCCACCCATACACATGAAACCTTTTATTTGCAGCAATGGTGTGCATATCAACTTTTGTGCTGAAGTCACTTTTATATTTGACAACTTCATGTTCTTAAACGAAAACAGCAGTTCACACACATATGTACAATTTCAAAATGGCATAATCACAAATTTAAACAATACTTATAAAAAGAAGAATCAGACCACATTATATAATATTGGTTCATCAAAAGGTTTGTGGGCTGCACATAATCATGGATCGGTTCACATATGGCTCGCGGGTCACAAGTATAAATGTCGATGATAGGTTAACTTGCCTACAAGTTGTGGTTTAAAAACAAAATTTCTGATATCTTAGATGATTTTAATAGGTTTCTTCTCTGCGTTAGGACTTGCCATGCTTTCGAAAATATTCTTTCACAGGGCACTGAAGTAGCCACAATACACAAGTCTCACCACAACTTCAAAGTCAGGAAAAGTCATTTTTCTCGCTTTCCACCAGGTCAAGGGATCCTTTTTGCGGTTTAATAGAGGTTCTTGTAAATATTTGTTCAACTCAATTATTCCTGTTGCGGTTGGGTTATGAACTGCAGTAGTTTTTTAAACTTTCATTATCAAAGTCCTCCCATAAAGATGATGAAGTGAAAGTAGAGTTGTTTGGTTGCATTGGTGGTATTGGCTCAGCTGAATCTTCTACCTCTATGTGGATTCTGCACACTTTTTGTCTGAGGGTATAAGCGGTATTATACTTTTTCTTGTTGGTGAACCCATGCCTTTTAAATCTAGGGTCAAGAAGTGTTGCGTGGGCTGTAAGATCATTATCTTCAATGTCATTGAAGCGTTTGCTTGGCAAATCTGTCAACGTCCCTACAAACCGACTTATTTCTGGAGGCAGGGTTTTATCACTGGTGAAGTGAAGCATTTTATTGTTCATTGACTTAACAAAAAGAATTACTTTTGATAAGGCAACAGTTTTTCCAGAACTAATTTCTTCGATGACCCTTTGAAATACTCTAAGTACTTCCACAGTTTTTTGGGCTAAAATCCACTCATCAGGCGATAATGTTGCCAAATCACATTGTAAAATGGCTATTGTGGAAACCAGTGTCTTTCACTTTGATCATTCTGTTGAGCATATCAAAAGTCGAGTTCCATCGCGTGACATCTTTTTTCAATTTAAGTGCTGGCAATCCAATCTGCTCCTGCATAGAGTGCAATTTTGAAAGGGCATGGAAACTTCTCTTAAAATGTTCAACTATAGTTCTGATCTTTGTAACCAAGTAATTTAAATTATTACACAGTGATGCCTGCACAACAAGGTTAACACATTGGGTAAAGCATGGTAAATGTCTCCAGCTACAAAGACATATTGCAGCAGTGATGCTAGCAGCATTGTCACTTATTACACAAACTACTTTCTTTTCAATGCCCCATTCTTTACTGTATCTTTCAAATGATCAGAAAGATTTTCAGCAATGTGTCTATCATGAAAAACAATACACCCTAATAATACAGAATGGAGCTCACAACAATCGCTGTTTATGAAATGTGCTGTTACAGCAATAATGCTTTCATTGTTGAATGAGGTCCAGGAGTCTGTGTTAAGGCATACATACTCCTGAAACTTCCTTCAGATTCATTTTCGGTCTCTCTAAAGCTGACTGATATAATTGCGGGATCAAACTAGAAGAAATCGTTTTACGAGATGGAAGGATACAACCTGGACAAAGCATGTTGATGAAAATTTGAACTCTGGGTCCTCAACAATACTTAATGGATGGTATTCTTTGACTATCATTTTGATCAGTTGTTGATCTAATAATTTTGATCAGTGAATTGTAAAAGGTCTGTTGATACTAACAGAGTCTAGTATATTAACCTGTTGCTGTTTTGAGGCCCGTTTTGATGTAGAGGGTTGATTAATTCTGAATTCACTTCTATATCTATTATATCTACATCATCAGTTTGCTCACTAGCTAAGTTTAATGTTGATTGATCAATTGATGGTACTGACTTATGAGGAGACTCACTTCTAAAAATAGGGACAGTAGAGTGCTTTTCTTTAAGGTGTTTCATTAAGTTCCCAGTAGAACCACACGCTACACTGACGATTTGTGAACAATACCCACACTTTGCTTTTATATCTTCTATTTTGGAAAAGTGATCCCAAAGTTTACTTTTTCTTTGCGGCATTTTATTTTTTTAAACAAATATATTTTCATTTAAATACAATTACACCACTGAATAAACTATGTAATTAATCAAAATAAATAAAGTAATACTTTTTAAGATGTTTTAGATTTGATTCATGAGCATATATAATTAAATAATTATTTAATAAATTATTAAAAAGTCTCTTTGAAGTTGATGCTTGATGCAAAGCAAATAACTAAGTTACACGTGCATTTCTCCATTTGATACCGATAACTGATTGATTAAAAGCCGTAGGTCGGTCGCGAACGATGGGCCACTAGCCTGTATCAGGTCGGTCGCGAACGAAGATCCACTAGCTGAAGTTCGGTCAGTCGTGAACGATGAGCTGCAAAACAAATATTCATTTGCGAACAACTGAACGATAAAAATTAACGACTCATTTCACTGAGCTGAATCACTCTGAGCCGTTCTGCCCATCTCTACTGTGTAGCACAGTAAGAACAACATCATTTGGATTATATCTGGATGAGTCAACTTTGCCAACTTTGCTTCTTGCCTATGTGCGCTTTAAATAAGACAACAGTTTGGCTCAAGAGTTGTTATTTGTAAAGCAACTAAAAACAAATACCAAAGGAAAATCAACATTTTGTGTTGTCGAGGAGTCTTTCAAATAAAAGAAAATTCCTCTTCTTAACATACTTGCTTGTGCACCTGATCGTTCACCATCAATGATGGGTCAATATCGCATGTTTCTTATATGAAAAATGCAGTGTTAAATATCTTTATCATTACTGTCATTCATCACCAGTAGCTCTGTATCGAGAATGATGAAGGCTTAACATTTGCGGCTTCATACTGAAGTTTGTTGGCTATCAAAAGGCAACTGTATGAGATTCTTTTACAACCTTTAGAACAGTTGTAGAGTTTTTTGAAGGAATGAATGAATTTAGTGAAATTATATATAAAAGTCATTGGATCTTTGGATTTAAATTTAATTTTGAGAAATCTTTGGTAACCAGTCATTTATAGTTGGATGGTAGATGGATAGTACATAAGATGTGGCCAAAATGGGTCTTTGTGCTAGTTTTGTGAATCACGATAAGAGTATATTTAATGTTGCTGTAATTAGTAGTAGTAGTTAGTAGTAGTAGATGATTATAGTGGGAAAGAATTGTATCACTTTCTTTATTCAGAGCTTAATAAATTGAGAATTCCAATTGCAAATGTTGTGGCATGTTCATTTGATGGAGTGGGTAGCATGAAGGGAACATCCAATGGTATTAAATCCTGTTTAAATATCAAAAAACCCTTCCTGATCTACACAAATTGTATGAGTCATGTCCTCAATATAATAATGAATGATGCCACTACTAATTGTAATATAGTCACTCATAAATTTGTTTGGATTAATTAAGGAGTCCTCCATTTAACAACCAACATAAAAGAATAACAGTGTGAAAATCTTATATGAAGGAACGACACTCCACAGAATCATGATAAATTGTATCACTTAAAATTGATAGGTGCCAAGTGTTAATATCTTACTTCTATAATGGATCTTAATGAAACAGATTGATTAGAGTAGATTCAAACATTTGTTTCTTTTTACTTTCTCTTGAACCCTCAAAAGAAGAAATATTATGCTAGTAAAAAAAAATCAAACTAAAGATTTTTATAAATGTCAACATTTCATGATCCCCTAAAAATTAAAATGTTGCTTTCACAATGCCATCTGTCTGTGTGTCTGTATCTCGGCCTAGAGCCAAAACCATTTTACCAATCAAGTTAAAACATTGTATCTAGTTTTTTTTATTAGAGTATGGTGGGGTGTTTAGAATGTCTAACCTTAAAATTAAGAGTAGTTTACTGAGGGGCAAAAAAAGAACAAATTTATTTTCTTTAAATTCGCTCAAATGATTGTGATTGATTCATACCAATGCATGGTTTGAAATTACAAACAAAATGGCAACCCACACTTTCTCATGAAAATTACTTTGAGGGTACTTCACATAAGCAGAAATTCCATTTTTATCATATCTGTACAACTATTTCAGGTACAAAAAACTTTTCACCGAAAAGTTATGCTTTTAAATATAAAAATATTTTATTTTAAATGTATTTTTATTAAATAAAGTTTTTGAGATATAATATGATCAAATATTTATTTTTTTATTCAGGTCTTTGAAATATGAAATTGATTGCTATAATATTATCATCATCATCATCATCATCATCACCATGTCTTACTACCCGTTCGGGTTAACGCACTTACGCTAATGTGTAATGGTAGGGTGATTGTGAGATGAAATGGAGGACCTACAGTTTAACATGGAATCCGAACCACAGTGGAGGCCTGGCATTCCCCACATTCACAAGATGTCTTGTCAGAGGTGAAGGAAGGGTTTGGCAATCAGATAAATCTGTGCCAGGACCGAGGATTGAACTCCGAAGCCCCAGCACAGAAGTCCGACACCTTACTCCTAGACCACAAGGTCACCTTGATTGCTATACTCTTTGGAGAGAAGAGAGGTTCACTTTTTTTCTATGTTTCTGTAACACTGTATGCTATTTACTTTATTCTTTTTACTGGAATGTTTTTGCAGCAATTTTTTTAGCATTACATCTTACTACCTGTTCAGGTTAAATGCAGATGTACTTATAATGATGAGTTAGGGATGAGTAAGGTTCAAGTTTAGAGAAAATGTACCCACATTTGTGTGGAAGAAGAGTGGAAAACAATTTTAGAAAAACCTGCTTCAGAACACAATTGGGATTCAAACCCCAATCTCCCTATCATTGGCAGCTAGTCTAACACGAGTGTGACCCCTAAGACCATGCGACCACCAAAGCGGATAAAAATATATGTTATTTCATTTAACAAATCTTTTGAGTTTTTAATAAATGTCTCCTTTTTAAAATAAAAGAGAAAGTCTGTGCGGACCACCGTACCATTTATTTGGTAGATGTGAAGCAAGGTAGCTTTTACTGTGAAACAACATTTTTAGCCAGTATGTTTCGTGAAAAATTGAGACTAATTAAAAATGTACTGATGGTGTTAAACTATTCTAGATTTATTTTCTTTGATCTCTCTAGTATCAGTAATTTTACAAACAAAAGTTAAGAATTGTCTAAAAGCGTGGCATAGAGATAAAATATTATTGGAGCAAATTAGTGCCATTTCTTAAAACTCCTCAAATAATGCCAAACATTTGCTCAAAATATTGAAAATATTTTAAAGAAAACAATGTTGTAAATATGCAAGACAATTTTACTGAAATACAAATTCCAATCAAAACAGAAGATTTTATCAAGAGAAATCGTCCAAAAATACAAAAACTATTTATTTTAAAATTCTAGACACAATTAAGAAAAGCATCAAAGAAAGATTTGTTCTATAAAGGTAGACTTCATGGCTGGACACAAAATAATATTAAGACTTTTTTTAATCAAAGTGGATGGTTGGTTTTAAGAGCAATGCTTCATTTAAAATTTCTAAATTGACAAATATCAATATAGGTAGATTAATATTGGAATTAAAACAGTTTTCTAGTCAGTAGGCCCTTCAATAATTTTAGAATCACCTGCAAAGTAAGTTATGGTAGTAAAAATAATATTTAAGGTGTTGCCGGTGGCAGTGTTTGTAGTAGGGAGTTTGAATATTAGGACAAGCTTGATGATGTTTAAGATCCAAATGTTAATTTTGAAATTTGTATGAAAAAATATTCCAGCCTTAAAAAATGCTTTAAGTGTTAACGATGAGAATTTTCTGTTTTACATGAAATATCAGTGCAATCCAGATTCTTCACTAACATGAACACTACTTTCAAATTTATAATAACTCATATATGCAAATAACATGAGGGGATATTTTCTAAACATCTTAAGGTTCTCAAAAATATATTAAAATCTCTCTTAATCCAAATTCCTCTTTCACCACTTTTGTTAATATATGTTCTAAAATACTTGTTATATGATCTCGGCAATTTTGAAATAAGAGATGAAATAGCAGCATTCAATTAAAAGTTATAACATTGACAAGAAAAAGCTTTTATTTCTCTTAATGCTTGTTCCCAGAGTTGTTGAATGCTTTTGATCATTGAATATAAATTTTAATTCAGTATGGTTAACATTGGCGATTATATATAAAACAACTAGTGCCATTCCGAATGTATTGTTACAGCACAGAAAGTATAACTTTCGGGAGCAGGTAAAGTGATGGACAGCAAAGTGGCTGACACGAGAGGACAAAGTGGCAGACAACAAACTGCTAGACACTAAGAAACAATGTGGACGAAGGGATCGACACGAGAGGACAAAGTGGCAGACAGCAAACTGCTAGACACTAAGAAACGATGTGGACCCAGTGATCGACACGAGAGGACAAAGTGGCAGACAGCCAACTGCTAGACACTAAGAAACAATGTGGACCAAGTGATCGACACAAGAGGACAAAGTGGCAGACAGCCAACTGCTAGACACTAAGAAACAATGTGGACCCAGTGATCGACACCAGAGGACAAAGTGGCAGACAGCTAACTGCTAGACACTAAGAAACAATGTGGACCAAGTGATCAACACGAGCTGGACCATGTGATAGACAACCAACCGGTAGACAAAATGAAAACAATTATTTTGAAGGATGGGTGGGTCAAGTGGCCGACATGACTTGGACCAACTGCTAGACAAGTTCAAGTATAGGAGTACAAAGTGATAGACAACCAAGCGGTCGACATGAGCAGGACCATGTGATAGACAGCAAACTGCTAGACATGAAGAGACAATGTGGACCAACTGCTCGACAAACTTTTATATCATCCAGTTAATAGTGGGCTAAGTGACAGAACAGTTAATTCAATACACGATTGCTGGCACTCAAATAATTTTTTCCCCCAACCTGTCAGCCTAACCTCACACTTCTTGACATATTTTTGTAGGGTTTGCTAAAGTAAAAATGTAGGTGAGAATAACTCAAACTAATAATGACTTTATAAAAGAATATCATGAATTGAACAGTCACAATTAATTCTGCAAATCTGGCTGTAACATTAAAGAACAGTTAGCGCTGGTCCACATGTATCAACTATCTTATTTTTATATTAATAAATTAGAGGTAAGGAGGGTGTAATTTAGAGAAAATATACTCGCTTTTTCATTAAGAAAGAGTTGAAAACCATTGAGTAAAAATTCCTTAGTGGCCTTCATTAAAACTTGAAATTTGATAAAAGTTTTAAAATAGTTTATAAAATTAGTATTCGGCAATAAGAAAAAGTATAAAGGATTTTTATTGTTTTTCAAACAGATCATTTTAATATCTAGCTTGTATATTTAGTGCTACATATTTTTAATTTTTAGCATGGCGTTATACCTACTAGAAAGTTACTACCCGTTTGGGTTATGAATGACTATATACTAAGCTAATGTGTTTAGGGAAGAGTAAGGTTGAATGTATAGGAACTGCACCTGATTTTTTGTGGAGTGAGAGTGGAAAACCATTTATGAAAATCCACCTTCAGTCAACCGACTGGGATTGAACCTCGGTTAATGATCTCAACGTTTAAGGTGTCAGGTGGAGAATGATGCATAATTATTTTTTATCGCTTCAAACCGTTTCAAATTATTTTGAGGAATGTGTGGTAAGCAGGAAGGACATATCATTTAAGAAACAAGATCTAAGCCGTCAGGTATCAAGTAGCAGGTGGTAAGATAATGGATACATCGTTTAAGGTACAAGATCTAAGTTGTCAAGGTTTAAGGACCGGCTGGTAGGCGGGGTGGGTGGTAAGAGGATGGATGGGTTCAACACGGTCTTGATCGAGCCAAACTACCTCTTGCTCAGGATGGAAGAAAAGTCGTATGGCTTAAAGGAGGTAAGAGTACAGGATGGGGACTGGTAGTTGTGCAGATCAAGGCTAGGAGGGTAGGAGACTGGGAGGAGGGGAGAGGAGCGAGGGCATGGTGATAGAAGGGGATGAAGGCTGGGAGAAAAGTATGGGATGGAGGTTGGAATCTAGACTCAAGGAAGGTGGGGGGCTGCAAGGGGCGGAACGACAAATACAGGGACATAAGGCAATCTTGTGTAACTAAGAGCCTGTTTAGGTAAATTTAGGTTAGGTTAGAGAGTGATCTGCCCTATTCAATGTTAACCTTATGGGAGAAAGTGGCCCAGAACTGTCATTTCAACCACTACTACCATATTTATAACTTTGTTAGTTTTGAAATAACTTTTCTGTCACTTGAGCCACTCTTAACTGGATTCATCTCGATGTTTGTCGAGCAATAATTGGTCCTCTCATGTCGGCCGCTAGGCTGTCAATCACTCTGTTCTCTTATATGGGAGTTTGTCTATCACATGGTCCAGCTCGTATCGTTTCTGCGTGTCTAGCAGTTGGTCTTTTTACAGGTTTGTTCTCTTGTGTCGATGGCTTGGTTGTCTATCACTTTGTACTCCTATACATGAGTTTGTCTAGCAGTTGGTTCAAGTTGTGTCAGCCACTTAACCTACCCAGCCTTCCAAATAATTTTGTATAGCTTGTCGAGCATTGTCATAATACAATCTGAAACTGCTTTAAAGTATGTTTTTATCTACTCAATTGTATATTCTATTGTAATTATAATGTATTGATTGTGATAAACCTTTTAATGATTAATTAAAAAATATATCTTAGCTATAGTTAAAGTGATGTATAATAATGTTTTCTTTTTTAAATTTTGGTTAGCTGTATATTTGCATTTAGTTTTAAGAGGTTATTTTAAGCCTAGCTTGTATAGGTGCAGATGAAATATGTTTTGTTTAATATTATATTAAATGTTATTTCCCTCTTAAGAATCCTAATTGTGGTTTGGTGAGGGGTCTATCTTCGTTAATGGAAAGATTAATAAAAAAATTGTCTTTGATAACTTATTTTTAAATGTTGTAACAAAACTACATTGGATAAATATGGGTTGGAGGGGGGGGGGGCTATGAATTATTAGCCAAGGGCCTGAAGATAAGCCAGGCCAATGCTGGCTACAACCTTACCTTCTGACACAGGTCTGTTTGCTCAATGTTTTTCTTTAATAAAACAGTTTTAACACTGTTGGAAACACCTTTCCCATGGCCAGCTTCAAAAGAGTTCCATGGGAATTTATTTCTATTTTGTTTAATATTTTTCCATTTATTAATGGGTGTTCCCCTGAAATTTTCCCATTTAGTTCAGAGGATTAGCGGTCCGCTAGGGTAAAGCCTGGTTATGCCCAGAGCTGTGGACTGTGGAGTTGTTATTCCAAGCCTTCAGCTCCGACTTATTTTTTCTACAGTAAGACTCAGAATCTGACAAAAAACAGTTTGAGTAAGTTAATTAGTAACAAAATATTTACTGCATTAAAATTCTCCAATTCAGATTAATTTATAGGAAGCTTCTTTGACATTGTGAATTTATGTTTGAATAAATTTGTCGATAAAAATTACAAATATTAGTCCTAAAGAACAAAAAATTATCGAATCAAAGTAATATATTTACCATTGTTATAAGATTTATTTTTATTTTGAAGCCAGAGTCGATATATTTTTAATAACTTTGACTTCATTCAAAATTGCTTTCAACTTTACGACTCATGACTCCTGACAGACACCACAGCCTGGTTATACTTCCTATCAGAGTGGGTTTGGCTCGGTGCAAGTCACGTATGTGGCAGAATATATCTCTGCCAAGCAGGTCCTTAGCCCAATGACACACCTTGGTATTAAGGAACTCACTTTAAAAAGTCGAGTATGTTAAGAATGCTTTTCAATACCCCATTCCACAGGGAGATTCTGTGCTTCAAATTGGGATAGAAGAATGAATCAAGATGTGAGTGTGATTAATGTAAGGTCATAATGCACGACACATCTTGTTTCCACTACAACCACATACTGATAGAGTACTAGAAAGAACTTTAGGTGGATAGGAAAGGAGAGTAAATGTGAAAGAAGACAAATATTTTTGATTTAATATATTTAAAATTACACCTGGTCATGGGAATCAAACCCAGGACTGTTAACTAAGCACACCATTGTGCTACCAATGAGCTATCCAGGGAGCTTTCCATATATAAGTATGTACCACAGCGCATGACTTATTAATAGCAAATTAATTTTCACCTGTTGCAAAAAAGTTTGTCAAAATAAATTAATTCTTTAAATTTAGATGTCGACGCATGCACACACATGCACTTGGGTGCATGCACGTGCACACACACACACCACACACACACACACACCGGTCCCTTAAGGATAGGCAAGAAACTGTGCATCGAGCTAAAATAAAAATAACTCCAGCCTTAATCCATCCTCACTATTATTTGACAAAGAAAACATTGCATCTCGTGGTCAAGTGCTTTAATCGCTCTAAGTATGAAAGGCAAAGGGGTGAGAGGAGATACCCATAGCGCTAAAGTACAGTCAGTACCACATGGCAAATGGGACATAAGTGATGGTACTTGGCTAATATGAGACTTCTACTAAAGTTGAATATACAACTAGTTCTAACATACATCAAATACTAAATCCACTCAACACCGGATATTTGTCTGTCAATGTCGCTACTTGATGTACCATTGTTGTCACTGTCACGTCCATCTTCACAGTCACTTTCCAAGTTTTCCTTGACATAGGACTATGTCCATACGAGTTTTTCCACACACACTATTAGCTATCTCATTCCAACCGCATTAATCTTGCTACTGTGTTTCTCCTGACAAACCTATGCTTTGTATCCATAAAACAATGTTGGCAACACATTTTAATATACTGCCTATCAAAAACTATCATCTTAGTTTTTGAGATATTTATACGAAGTTCGTTCTGCCTGTCGCTACATTCAAATAATTTAATGCAGTCTGCAAGCCACTTTCACTCTCAGCCACTAACATCTGATTATAACAACACTTTAACATTCACATTTTTTATTTGTACACTAACCACGTCCTCACAAGCATCGCTCATACACTTATCCATTGATACATTAACAACCATGAAAACATAACACCTTGTCTAACACCCCTGTTCAATGTCAAATCATTCGCTCAAAGCTCCATCTTCCTTAATGCATGCTTTACTACCATCATACACCATCATAATTGATTTGATAAGCATACAACCCACCCTACTCTCTAAGAACATTCCATAACATACTCCTATTCGCATGATTAACGTTTTCTACAGATCAACCAATGCATAATAAACTTATTTCCTTATTGCCATAAATTGTTCAATCCCTTGTTATGTACCGTGGCTACAAACATCTACGCCACCTACAAAGTACATACACTTACCCCGTTTTACCGGGAGACCAGCGCTGTGTTTTGATCCTCTGCACTTATCGACACAACGAGCCGTCAACTGTTCACTTTAGACAAGAATGAAGTCGTTAAGTGCTACGTAACCCAGCCCACTTTCCCCAAGTGTCAAGAATGCCCAGGCGCTATAATTCGTGAAAGTGGCGCTCTGTGCAATCATGTGTGTAACCCTACCCCCCGAAGTGACGTTCTTTCAACGCTGTGCACAGGCATCAAAGAGAGCCCAACGCTATGACTTGTTGAGAATGATATAATTGGACTTGAAATACCTCCCTCCCATATTTTCCCCGCTGGACAATATTGAATATAAGCTTGTACTCAGCATGCAGATAACTCTCTTTATGCTAATAGGTTAGGACTTACAACTTATAAGTGTATATTATGTTAGATAGTTTTTTTTTATTATTGTTATTCTTAATAAGAATACTGAAGAATGAGTCAAACTCTTGATAAATAATGCAGGGATTGATTTGAAACTGCCTCAGTCATATTTATTTATTTATTGGTGGTATACTATGGCCATGTGTTAGATAATTAGATTTGTTTAGTTTATTAGCACTTAATGGCCTTAAGCCTCTTAGGGCTGGTTAGGTTTTTATTTGGAAATTAAATATTACAAATCTATCTTATCGCACCATTTTGCGCGATAGTTTGCATTGCTTACTATTGTAGAGTGTCTTGATGAATATAATATTGGTTGATATTTCTACGCTTTATCAAGGAGAAAGAAAATAAGTTAGGAAGTTATTATGCCTTTTGATCCATAGGTTACCCCCACCTCTCGGGTGTTAGATGGAAGAATGACAGTGTATAATATATTGTAACCTGGGGTATGGTTAAGAGCATAATGTCATTAGTTGATATTTACTAGCCAGGAAGTAAGATATGTACGAACAATTTAATAAGTTTAAGTCCTGTTTGTATATATGGGTATCTTTGAATAGTTTCGGTATGTTGAGGTGGCAATTAAATGTTTTTCCGCCTTTAATTCTTTTTGATTATGGTGCACGAACCTTAACTTTAAGCATTTGAATTGGTACTGTTAAATTATTAAACACATTCTTGAATATTGGTGATTGTTTTTGGCACGCTGCAACATCATAATATTATTTTACTTATGCAGATTTATTCGCTTCACGATATATTTTGTTGGAGTATTGATATTGCGTATTGTCCGCAACTAACAATAAATATTGTTAACCAGTGGCCATTATCATTTATAATAAAACGGCCTTCAGGCCTTTATCTATTACATGTCATTTGTTATGCTTTTCATCAATAAAACTCTAATTTCTAATATATTGAATGGCTACACACTTTAATTTTCTGATGTTATAACTGCTAAGTTTGGGAGTCTGAGTTTTTCTTATTTGGGTCAAGGCCAAATAAAGATCCCTAGTGATTTTCTTGTCTGTTCTTTGTATAGCAACCGCCTTCTCTCGATAGAGATAAGGGTTGATCTGTGCTTTCCAATGAGCCCGGTTGAGTTGCAATGCAAATATCTAGTCCATGAAACCTCTTAACTGGCATGATAGCAATGCCCCACACTTAAGCATCTCACTTGTGATTCCCATCTATGCCCAAGCTAAGCCAATTCTTAACATTTTCATAAGTTTTAACACTTCAGCCTTATTAATTATTTCCCTCATCATAACATTTTCCCTATTTTCTGCTACTTTCTCTATATTTTCACCATACAATTGCCAAAATACTCCATTTATCTCTCTTACAATTTTTTCATCCCAGATCATCTCACCAAATTCATTCTGAATGCCAAAGGGCTTTTCTTGCACTCCTTGTTTCATTCTCTTTACCCATTTCCAGAACAGCTTCTTATTACCTTCAAAATCATTCTACATTCTTTCTAACTCCTTTAATCTCATTTGCTCTTTACTCTCCTTTACTATTATTATTATTTAGCACCACATCTTACTACCCGTTCGGGTTATAAGCTTTAGGTACTAATTACACTAATGGATTAGGATTTGGGAAGATTGAATTAGAGGAAGTGAACCCGCATTTGCGTGGAGAGTGGAAAACCATTTAGGAAAAACCACCCCCAGTTCACCGACTGAGATTCGAACCTCATCTCCCCGTCCTCAGCAGTCGAGCTCAACACTACTAGCACATTAACCATTCATATTTTTCTCTTTGTTCAACAACCTCTTACATTCTGTTTTAAGACATAGGCCATTGAAATTATTTTTAACATTAATATTTAATTTTCACATAACTTAATACACACTGCTAATTACCTAATAATGAGGAAATTTATCTCCGAGTCCTAGTTTCTGTAGGTCTTATTTTTGAATGATTAATTAATAATTATATCTATAATAAATTGCTTTAAAAATTATATTGATTGGAAAAACATACTTAAGGTACCAATACAGGCACAATTATTACAAATTTTTAATAAATGAGCCTAAAGATGTATCAACTGCTATAATTAAAATAAATGGTACAGAACTCCACACAGACTTTCTCACTCTATTATTTGAAAATGGAGATATTTACTAAAAACTCGTAATATATGTGAAACGAAATAATATACACTAGCAAACCCAAGCATAAATTACACTATACTTATGTAAAATATTTTTTTAGTCTCGGTTATAAATTTTATAATTTTGTTTTTAAAGAATTAATGTCCTCATTTGTATGTTTGGACCAATAAAAAATATCAATGTTGGGTCCACAAGGGTCAACACTTAGTATTAAAATTTCAACTTTCAGTTAAAATTTTTGACATTTTATTAGGTGTTGCAAATCTTCATGCCATCGCATTGCTATTAAATTCCTCATTTATAAATTTTGACCAATAAAAATGGTAAATATTGACTATAGAAGTCTAAAATGAATATAGATCACTGTTGTACAAACATTTCTTCTGAGGGGTTTAAGGAAAAACAACAAACTTTTAGAGACTTATATTTAATTACTCATGGCATTGGAGAATTATTGCATTAAGACTTAAGTAGTATCTCTTTACAACTAGAGCTCACAAAATTGTATTAATATATTTGCCAATATATCAGAAACGGTTGGATTTATAAAAATATATTTCATATAAAAGTTTTTTATTTTTAATAGTATTACAATTTTGCAATGATAAGTTATTTAGTATCTCAAATAGTTGCGGAGATACGGAAGTTTCTGCTTCTGTAAAGTACCTTAAAAATAATTGTCATGGTAAAATGAAAATAGACAGTTTATTTATAATCTTAATCAACAACTAGATACAAATTTTAATCAGAATCGTTAGTCAATTTTTTTGAGAAAAATCTATTTCTCTTTTCGCCCTTTCTTAAACTATTCTTGATTTTAAGTTTAAACAGAAACAGACAGATGTCATTGCAAAGACTACATTTTAGGGTTTGGGGGGTCTTGATACGTCGACATCCATCAACATTTCTGGTTAGATTTTCTTTTTCGGTTGCAATACTTACCTTTTGTGTTCAAAAAGTTAAAAACATATATATATTTATTTACGTATGGCTTGAAAGTTATTGGTTTTATAAAAATATGCTTCTTATAAAATATTTGTATTATTGAGGGACCTACATATTTGTAACAATAAGTAATTTCATATCTCAATTAGTTTAGGAGATACTATAAAAAAAAGAATATAATTTACGCATCAGACCGGAGCCCTTAAAGTCATTTTGCCGAAATATTGAGGGAAGCCATTTTGTTTGGAATATTTAGAAATGTTTAGAAATGAAATTTAATCAAAATTGTTAGAGCCGATTTTGATAAAATTGACTTTTTCTTTTTTTGCCCTTCAGTAAACTACCCTTAATTTTAGGGTTATATATCCAATTCCAAAAACCACTTGGGGCAAACCTATGAAAACCATAGAAACCAAGTTTTAGCCAGATCGATAAAATAGTTTAGGCTCTAGTTGGAGGTACATACAGACAAACAGACGGAAAGTCAAATACCACTTTTTTGGATTCAGGGGTTCATGTAACGTCAAGATTCATCTCCAGTTCGATTTTTTTGACGATCACAATACTTTCTCTACCTGTAAGATAGCGAGAAAGTAAAAAAGGCGAAAAAAATGTTGCTGTTATTCAGAAGGAATTATGAATGGAAACAGGAAAGATGTTGCATACAGATCAAGTGAGTTTCAAAATACTATGATAAATTGTCAAAACAGAAAGAGACCAGAGAAATTAAACACTCTGCCAATTATAAAATATAACGAAAATATGGGTGGAGTGTATAAATCTGATTAGATGTCAGAATATACTTGTTTGCATAAAACTTTGTGGTAGTATAAGAAATTTGGTATTCACACTCAACAGATGCGGTTATAATTAGTTACTATCTGTGTAGGAAGAAATTCAGTGAAAAAACATAACCACCTACAATTTTCGTTTAGCAGTAATGAAATAACTTTTGCTGCCCCCAGATAAACCCTCACATCTGAATTAAAAATGTATGCACAGTTGCCTACAAAGTGCAAAACTGAACCAAACGTATAGCAACTATTAAAAGGTGCAAAGTCTTTATAATAAAAAGAAAAAGAACCACAACCATTATCGGTCGAGGTCTGCACTGATTTCCCTGAATTTTGTTGGAATAATTTTTTTATAATTTGTGATGTATAGATATGGAGTTTTTATATTTTGTATGTATTTGCACCAAAAACAAACAAAATATCCAAGTGCACATAGCTTATATTGTTGTCACAGTGTGATAATGAGACATGTGCGTTACAAGGATGACTAACAAAACATTTTTAATATTCGGTTATGTACCCTATGTAAACACATATGGGATAACATTCAAATGGACCAGAAAGAAGGTGAAATGATATGGAGCTCTAGAAAAGGATAGGTGGCATACTTTTGTAAGTAGGATGATAAGCTTTTGAGATCATAATATCTTAATAGTGAGTAAGTACTCTAAAAGTGACAAATATAAATATTAATAACTAGACCCCTTCCCCATAAAAAAAAATATTGTAAAGAATCCTGTAAAACAAAACTTCAAATCATCCAACATGTCAATATAAAAACAAAGCTTTTTTTTTACTTTTTTTAAATTTAAATACAGTCTTACCATCACTGTATAGCCCCTTCCCTCTTTTATACTCCCTCCTATTTTCATCTCATTCCTCTATAATTTTGTTTGCTCTAGGCACGAAAGGAATTGTGTATACCCCAATCAAACAAATTGATAAAATCAAATTAATTTTTCAGCTTCTCCACTTTCATTTACTCCCCTCGTTTCCCCAAATTTTAATTTTAATCTTTTTTTTTTTGCGTTCCTCGTCACTACATTTATTTCTCTTTCCTCACCCCTACCCCCACCCCCTTCACCAACCCCACTTTCCCTTCAACAACTTTTTTTTCCATCGACTATATAATATACTATCGACATTTTTATGAGGAATAAATTAAATTTTCAAAATAAAATATAGCCTATGTTACTCGCTGATAATATATATTTATATTGGTGAAAGAATTTTTTAAATCGGTCCAGTAGTTTTTGAGTTTATCCATTACAAAAAAAATCAAATCTTTTCTCTTTATAATATTAGTATAGAAAAAATACTCTATCATAAAAGAAATTGCTGTTACCAGAAAAACTCACAGTTCCAGGTTAAAATTAATACTATTGCCTCCATATTGCAGGGCTCTTACAGACATATGAAACCTAAATTTAAGGACTTTTCAAGGACCAAAACTGTTATTTCTCATACTGCCAAAAGCTAAACACATCAATAAAATAATTATAGCTCATACCAAATTTTTAATATACATGAAACCAATAACTTTTCACTAAGTTTAATAAACAGAGAGGACTATAAAAATAGTAATCTAACTTTGTTGTCACTTACTTCACTCTCCTGGGTTTATTGGTTAGTGCAGTCATTCAATAATCAGTATTCCACAAGATGAGTATGGATTCCATATTTTAACTATGTTTTATGCTGGTACATGCTTTTCATTTACTGTATTTTGTATTTTATAATTTTATATACAGAAGTCTATGCATGAATGTGTGTAGGCCTACTAACAATTAGTAAAATCTCAATATTTTTATAGGTCCTAGAATCAGAATGAGTAACACTTCAAACAAACAAATATCGGGCCAAATAACATTTAAATGTTATATCCATTTAACCTATCAGATAGCTGCTTGTTGATGTCAGCCAGTGCAGCGGTTTTTTCTCTTGCTGTTGTCCTGAAACTGTTAAGACTTCGACACAAATGTTAAATTTCCTGTTGTTTCTGCTTGCTCTGACAGTCTATCAGATTTGGTAAGTGTGTGTACATCAGCTTGGAGCCTTTGTTTTTTTGCTTTGAGTTCATATTTTCTTCAGTGAAACTTTTCATTTTTTAATTCTTCTGTGCAGTTTCTTTCCCTCTTCGATTCGCCTCCAAATAACTTTGCCACTTTTGTCATGCACCAGCAACTGAGATAACCATGTCTTTGGTGATTTCAATATAAGTAACACCACCAACTGATGCAATTTGTTGACAAATTATTCACTGTGTAATGAGTGTGCACTGTTGCATATTCTCCACTTCTGTTTATTTGTTTACAGAAAAACCTCTCTCAACTGCTTCTTGACCATGTGATGGAATAAGTACCATTTTCATCACACACCACAATTTGTCATATTTTGTTCTAGACTTTGCACAAGCACATAACAGTGAATCCAAACAGTTTGTACCAGGTTTAACATTTTGAAATTCAGAAGAAAGGCCAAACTCTGCAATAAATTCTTTATACGATGACATTAATGCATCACATTCAGTTTCCTGAAGTCTTTTTGCCTCCACTAGTATCTTTAGCACTAAAACAAACTTGGTTGCACAGTTAGTATCCACATTCATATCTCGAGGCTCCATACAACTAAAGTTTCTCACAATTGAGTACTCTTATGCAAGATTTTATTTACTCTTATAATAAGAAAATCGTGACATTCCATTCACACTTTAAGATCATCATTTGATTTAACTATTTTTTTGTGGAGAAAATTTTTGACCGTTTTCTGCAGAAAATCTCAAGTTTACTTTGGTCACTGGCAGCTGGTTTTATTTTTCCCTACTTCAACTTTAACCAGTTTGTTATGGTAGTTGCTTTGTTTATTTTATCTTGTTTAATGAATTTCTCCATTAAGTTTCTAAGCATTTTCAACATGTCTCTTTCCAGAAATGGAAGCATTGGCGTATCAGTTTGATACATTGTCAAAAAAAGTTCTACTTGTTTTGCAATTGACTGAAATATGAATAGCTTTATAGGAGTCAATGCATACCTGGTTGCTTCTTTCATAACTGTAAAGGATTTGGGGTTTTGATTGGGAAGTTTCTTATCAGTAACTAACTGCACATATTTAGTTACATGAGGCCCCATGCCAAGAGCACGTGTAACAACAGTTGAATTTTCATCCCATCTTATGACACAATTTTTTTTGAGAAAGACAGTGCTATCAGTTACTTTCATGTAATCTTCTCTTCTCGCTGGTAATAGAGGCTAAATAAAATTCGCTCCACATCCCAGGTTGATAATGAGCCATTCTTAAAAGCCCCATGAATGATATGAAGCCCACAACTGCCGGTATAAATTAATGCCATGTTTGTGTCTCTCTTCAAATGATCACAAACCAAGTTATAAAATGTCCAATTAACATGTGTACCATCCATGGATAGTTGCAATAAAGACCGTTTCAGTAGACCAATTTCAGAACTCAACTTTTCAAAGGGAGTGAACATATCATCTGCAGTAGCATGGCCCAGTAAATTTGAATGGATGTAACAAGAGTGCACTTTATCTGCTTTCCAGTGGTGAATATGGTAATCCAACTGCTTCTCCTGAAGCTTTCTATTGAGGCTTTCATCGAATAAAAAAACATATGAATCTTGTTTCTAAAGCTTCTCCATGAGTGCAGACTGAATCGCATGATTTGTATGAATAATGACTGCTGCATACTTTCAAAGCCCAAATAATTTCAAGCCTTTCGAATTTCCTGTCCAGTTAAGAAGGAGCTTACTATCTGCTGTCCTTGTGGTACTGGTTTGGAATCAGGAATCGCAGCACTCAAAGATTACTCTAATTGTGTAGTACTGGGAAAATATAAAATTCCAAAAGGTTTTTTCAGATGCAAGACTAAAATTTTTTTTTTCTATTCATGTGACTTGTTAAAGAAGACACCCACATTTTGGCAATGTCAAATACTGAACAGCAAATGCTACATCAGGCCTTGTTCCTGTCTGGCACTTTTAAAAGCCATTTATTAAATTTGGGGTTATGTAACCACAAATCATTAAAAGTACAATTCCCTGTCATATTGGCAAGTAAATAAACACTAAAGAAAAGGTGATTTCCTGCCTTTGTGTAACACACGGTATTAAAAGTTGAGAAAATCCATTACTCAAGAATAATGCAACAGTTTATTTATCCATGGCAGATTACTATCAAATTTTCCAACACAGGGCAGAAATTACGGTATCTCGTCCCTGTTAAGAGACTAAACAGAACACTCAGTGTTTAGAGAATAGAACTTTCATGTGGAAATAAACACAGTGGTAACGAAGCAATTGAACCAGTACTTAGAGATTTTCATTCAAATAAAATGCATTAATATAAAACAAATCACACAACTACCGTCTAATAAAAAAATTTGAGCACTAAAGTGGATGAAAGATTAACTAATAGCTATCGCTGGGCATTTCAGTGCAAAACTGTAATTATAAGTACTTAAAAGTGTTAATAGGTAGTTGAAAAGCTTCAAATAATTATTACAAATGACAGTTTTAAAGCAATATAAAAAATTGTGAATGCACAGGAATTGAGATTTTTAAATATATGAAATTAAAGAAAACATCTTATTTCATCGACAGTAGCACTAATGCATTTGTCAGAGAAGTTAACACTGTTTCCCCTTTCCCCCATCGAGATCCCAACCCATTGGTTGATGACACGATAACAAATGAAACAAAAGAAGCTGGAAGTGCAGTGGAAAGTAAAGTAAACAGCAGACAACAGCTAATGCTTGATCAAAGAGGATGCGCTAGATATTTAATGCCCCAGTGCATCTTAAATCATGATCTTTACAGCCATTCTTCACAACCATTTCAAAAATAAATATTGAAACCTGAAAATTCCAAGATTTTTCCAGGCTTTGAACAGACACACATTAAGTTTCAGTTCTTTCAAGGATTGTATGAACCCTGATACTGACTATTTCACACAAACAAACATAAATAAAATCTCTTTTGAAACATGTTTATGTCATAGTTAAAGTAATAAATTAGTAACTATGCATAATCACCGGTTATTTTCCAAACTAACCAATATTAGTAGTTAATGTGACTAAATACATAATGCAATTTATTATTCTAACCAGTTACTTTACATAATAACAAAACTTGTTAGGCTGAAGTGATCAATTATATTATTATGAAGGTTAGGTTAGGTGCTAGACGAACAAATTACATATCAAGATAACACCTCATATCCGCACTCAATAAAAGATGGACCTCAATTTATATGCACGCCACATATGACTCAGACAGGGACTCAAGACAGGTTCAAACTTGCACAAACGTGAGCTTTATCTCTTTAGCCAGAGAGTGCTGGTTATTATACATAATAAAGAACAAGATAACGTGAATAATTTGACTACAACATGATAATTTTATCACATTCACCAGAACTGTTGGTTACTACACATAAAATCCGGCGATTTTGTATATTAACCTGATTTATCGAATTAACAGTAATATTTGCAATTAAATGAAAGCTTACCATATGCAACATTAGTAAATTTCGTTGTTTGAGTAATAAAGTCTTTAATTTGTTCATAGCAGGTAAAATAGAGGGCATGTGCTGGCGCAGCTCCTATAACCACAGCACTCATTCCCCGCACTGGTCGGAAGACCCCTTCTTGTCTCACCATTCGCACCAAGGTTTCTCCAATACCCCGATATGCTGCATTAGATGACGGGGACAGGTTCTGCATCTGGGTCTGAAACACAGCACAAGAAATATTATAAAATGGAAACAAAAGATTAGAACAATTATTTTTCAATATTTACAGGTTTAGTAAAATCCATTGAATAAATTTTGCATAGTTAAGGAAGAGTCATGGATATTAAAATGGTTGCGTAGGTCTATTATTGTTGTGAAAATTTTGGACATGAAAACTGTGGTGCATGATTTTATTTTTGAGAGTCAGAAAGTTGTTTAATTCTACAATGTATATACAGAGATTAATATAATTTATGCCAAAAATGAGTTACTCCCATAAGGCCAACTTTTAAGCCTGTAGACATTAAAAAAATAATTAATAATATTTTTACTACTAACATTCAAATTAATTTGTTCAGCGTGATCTTTTGTTTGAACTGGAATTCCAAAATATATCTTTCTTGGCCCTTCATAACCTTAATACATGTCCCAGGATAGCAGTGTTTTGTCAAGAGTTTGTAATGAACTTTTTTTTTAATTTTATTCAATGAATTAAAGTGCACTTTCTGAATCAATTATTGATTATATCAGCACACGACTTATAAACTAACTTAAATCTATAATAGTCACATCACCCAGCCCTCAGGAGTTAATTCATCACTGTGAAAGGGAGATCCCACATTTAGGCAATGATACATTTTTTAGCCGAAAATGTGTCAGATCAGAGTATACGAGTAGAAAAATGGCTGCCGGGTCTGCGTAGCTCACTGTGCTAAGCATATATGAGGGAATGGGTTAAGTTTTAATATTTCAGCAAGTTTTTGCATACCTATTTAATTGCTTATTCAAAGTAAAGTGTGTTTTTTGAACATTTATTTTGAGTGTGACTTTTTAAAGATATTAGTGCTAAATATGGCATTTTCAGATGATTTTTCAACTATATAATGAAGTTATATAGAATGGTTGGGATTAAATTCAGCAACAGGAAGTAAATGAGCTTTTCTTTAATTATAGAAAAGTAACATTTGAGATTAAGTCTAAACCAATTACATTTTATTGTGTATATTTATTAATATTATAAACAATAATGGTTTAAAACATTTTTCTAGGGTAACATGCCCAAAGTGCAGTTTATTGAAATTAATACATTAACACCAGGCAGTCTAGGCTACTAGACACATTGTTTATAGTGCAAACTTGTGTATGAATTAAGGTAATTTCAGTCAGATTGTCCAAATACAGTACTTTCTACAGTATCGCTATGTTTGTTTTACTTGATTATTTGCTCAAATCGTGTGATTATAGAGATTTTGATCCCTAATTACCTTTGTTCAGTTGTGTTTATGCAAACAGGGAATATAGAAAATAATAGGAAAATATAGTTAAAACAAATTATTATAGTTAGAATCCTCTCCAGTGAGTTGAGGTTTCAGCTCTTATTTCTTAGAGCAAGCAGTTCTTTCTCAAGACTGATCGGCCAGTAGCTGGTCTCGCTCGCTCTTTATTCCACCAATCATTTTTATCCGGGTCTGTCAGGCCCTTATCAGGGAAAGGGAAGCAGCGTTTCCCTTGGCAAGTGTTAGTGCATGCGTTTACTATCATGATTGGTGTATTGTACATTTAATACTGTTAAAATCCTATTTTTAAGTTTTCTTAGCAATATTTATTGTATAACTATTGGTACTCTTTTAAAAAATAATTTATTTATCATCAATTTACAACAAGTTTAGTTTTATTTTATAAGAATATTGATGCTTGTTTGATCCTCCAAGAGAAGCGGTTTGTTTATTTGCAAACAATAGTAGAATGACGGGTGCGTCAACAAGTGCAGCGGCGGAAGAAGAGGGCTGCTGTGTCAAAATTCATAAGTAATATTTTGAAGCATAGGTTTTCATCCCAGGCTTTTGATAAGAAAAAGTAAATAATTGAAACAGGCAGCCCCATTCCATCTTCAGGCAACCTATATAAAATAAAACCTTTGATGTTTTAATAGTCAATTTTATTAAAGTGTATGGTAATTATCGGTTTGTTGGGTTGGCGGAAAATTATATGGTTGACCTTACTATTACTAACTATAATGGCGTGTAGACTTAATCCGGCTTCAAAGCCATTATAAGGCAGGCTAAAGGCGATACTCATTTGCAGGCCACAACGCTGCGAAAACTTAGCCTATTATTCTATTTGAGTTAAAATTACAATTTTATATATATATATATATTAATGATTGAGTAATATTTCTAAGCTCACTAATTATTTTGTTTTATTCCATGCATAGTCTGTGTGTCCCCCTATATACAAAAGAAAAAAGGACCAGTGTGAGCTTCAAACTAAACTAGGGTCCATTAGACCCCCTTTATATCCTCATTGCTTCCTTTTGTCCAGAATCGACCACACGCCATTGCCTTTGTTGCAACCCAAACTTTTCTGATTTAGGATCAAACTGATTGACAATCTGCTGATAAAAGAATCAACATGTTTGTACAGCTGGCCCTCAATATTGCCACCATCTTAAGATATAAAAAAATTCCATTTTAAAATTATTACTGTGAAAAAAAAAGTTTAGCCTTACTCTCAATTATTTTTTTATATCAGAAATACGAGTCTTTTATTTGCATCAATGGTGTTAAGTGCAAGAGTCTTCAAGGCTTTGTTTGAAAGACACTTGCACAATTGATAAACAGACTACCTGTTCGTAAGACGTGATCTTCAGGTGTTTATTCATTTTCACAAGAAAAAACTAATTGTTCACACACTAAGTGCTGTCAAACAGTGCACATATTTGGAATTTAAGTTTTTGGAAATCAACCTCTGGTGATTAAAGAGTAAACATTTGGTATACCAACCTCCCTTGCTAGATTATCTAAGTTCCCAAGTGCCAAATTGTGCATTTCTATTAAGTTTTTTTTTTTTTTTAAATAATCAGGGCATTATGTTTGTCGGTTAGTTAATCAAAAAGTTCACAGGCCACACAAGTTTGACATGTCTGCCAGTATAACAAGTAAGAATAACATTTCAAGCCTGATACCATTAGTGTGGGTTGTTCTTCTTGTGAATGAATTTGTCTAAATTTGAGCAATAGCTGTGTTCTCTCAGATGATTAAGCCCAATGTTAGCAACAAATCAAGGTGATCAAAGTATTGGAGCACATACATGTATGAGTAGGCTTAGCTTGAGAAGAAAGTGTTGCTTCAAAAATGAAAGTTTGCAATATGGCTTAAAGCTAGACCACAGAGTTATGTGCTTATTCATTACTTTGTGAATAAAGACAGTGGCCAGCATATGTTGCTAAAGCACCTTAAGATGGATTCACAAATGGAGGACAGTACACAACTGTGCTATCAAGCATGCTGTGTTTTGTTCATTGGTAGAGGCTTATGTTATCATCACATATGGAGCTCTATCTTTTTTCTCACAATGGAGCATTAGAAGAACTAGGTTCATATTTTGTTGAGAGCAAGAGAAGTATAATTACATATTACCAGTATATTTGGGTGATTCAATGACGACCACTATGATGTCTTCAAATAATTAATGTTTCTATCAACTCAATCCATAAATTTTCTTTATTGAGTTTATTTCCAAGTACTGTAATTATATAAGCATCCTTTGACCAAAGTTAAAATGTTCTACGTTCATTTTCAGTTGAGGTTCACACTTGCTGGAAGAGGTCCAACTAGAAGGACACTTGGTCAGCCATAGAGGGATGTATTGGTACTGTGCTCTATGGGCGGAATGCAAGAAAATTAGTGAATGCTTAGTCGACCGATAGTATAGTCCCGAACCACCTTATTTATAACCAATGATGACGCAAGCAAAGCCATGCTAGATGTCCACTAAGCATCCACTTAGTCAAGTTCTTGCATACGACCCTGATAGCAGAGATGGCAAAACTTTTCCGACTTGCCTGCCATTTAAGGACCAGCTGAATTTTAAGCTATCCTTGTGTGCCACCATTTATGTTTAAAAAAAATTAAAACTTGTTGGATATTATTAAGTGTAATGAATATATTTATGTCCGGTTAATAAATTACTGTCTTCAATATCACACAAGATTCACTTGATTACCAAGACGATTTCTAGCCATTGACATCACAAAGTTCTTTATGACATGACAATGCATGGCATAGCTGTTAAAATATTATCAACTTTAACAAATTATTCCACGCATGGAAAAGTTTTATTTAATGTTATTTTCATGTTGGCATGCCTTCTAAATAGTGTTTGTGTGCCACCCAGCCTGTGCCTGATCCTGTATGTGAAACAGATGGTGTCAGTCCTTGTTCATACATTTTTAACTTTAGACTTTGAATAAAGCTATCTGAAAATGTTTGGGTTTTGTGGATAGTTTTCATTTATTTCAAGTATTTAACATGCACTTTTTGAACCAACTGATTATATCAGTACATGAGAATTTATATGAGCGAGAGCGAAAAGGGCCTACCAATTTTGCCTGGAAAGGTATTTTCACATACCACAATCGGCATGAGACCGACAGCTTTACTTTATCTCTAAAGGAGATTGTGCAATTTTTTATCACTGAAGAAAAATCGGTCGACCTCAAGTGGGTTTAGACCCACAAACATCGAGTCCTGAAGCAAGCACTCTACCCCAAGACCACCAAGGTTGACTTGGGTTATGTGGAAAAGTCATCTCTTTTACTCCTATTTTTCATGCAGACAAATTTATAGAAAATTGCTCATAAATTTGTTTGTGACAAACAGATATATAACACAGCAAGAAAGAATAGTAGGCCTAGCCTATGATAAAAAATTTAATATTTTCTTAAATAGTAGATTTTAACTTAGAGCCCAATTTCCAAAAATCGGTTATCAATTAAGTTTACGTAATTTTTTTTGGTAAAAAATAACACTCCAAAACTTGCCCCAATAAAAATTATCTCTTACTTTTCAAATAAGACGTATAGAATCAACAGCCATCCAAACCAATTATTGAGAGCATCATGCAGACAACAAACTCATTGACAAGTTTTCAAAAAATATTTGGAAGGATGGGTGGGTTCACTTGGACCAATTGGTCAACAATCTCAAACAAAGGAGGACAAAAGAATAGACAGCCAACTGGTAGACAAACCTTGAAATAGATTTAGTAAATAAGAGTGGGTTGAATGACTGACGAACCATCAATGGAATTGTAAACTTATAAAATAACTAATATGGTAAATTCTATCTTTCTCATTCTTGCCATATTAGAATATGGTAATTAATATAAAATACGCATATTATAGTTCCAACAGGTAAGTTATTGAAACACAGTAAAAAACTGATTTAGGCCTAATTGATTGAGATTATTACTACATGAAACAGCATAATGAAAAGAAGAGAACACCACAGTAATAAAATACATAGCATCATCCATATCGCACCAGGCCAATATTTGAACAACTTTCACATGAAGTGTAAATTTTCCATGTTGGACCGCATGGCCACAGGTGTGGGTGTACTGAAATACAGGTTTCCACAACCCTCTCCTCGTTTGTTAAGGTGATTCGACCAGCAAGTTTCTCCTAGCATGGACTGGCTATAACATTTTGACAGGGAATTTTTAACACGGTTGAAGGGGGGTGTTGTGTTGAGAAGAGGGTAGGGGAGGGATGGACAGGCGGAGTTGGAAAGTAAGATAAGAATGCTAACTCTTTGTTCACAACAGTGTTGTCATAGCACTACCTCTTTTTTTCCGCTAAGAAACTTCACTGATAAAAAATAAATCTCACCGCATGGCTCACCCGGGAGTTGTGGCTTGAGTTTGAATCCTGCCTACTAAGATTCATACAATATTAATAATTTAAAATAATGAACTTATTGCACGTGTCACAAAGTATTTATTGTACCGAATACTACTAAGCCCATATTTATAAAATGTGTTTTTAGAAGAAGAAAATAAGTACCGGTATTACTAAGCAATTCAATGAAATAATTTGAGTGATAAAAGTTTAAGAGCTCTTTTATTATTCTTTTAGCACCGAGTCTTACTATCCATTCGTGGTATACTTATATGTACTAATTACGCTAATTAGTTAGAAATTAGGAAAGCTGAATTTAGAGGAAGTGCACTCGCATTTGCGTAGAGTGGGAATCAATTTATAATAAAACTACCCTCAGTACACCCTATCATAATCGAACCCCAATCTCTCTGTCTTAACAATGGTATCATCTATCGCAGCAGGATGTAATTAGGTGTTCGGTTCTACCTCTACGCAAATGCTGATACATTTTCGAAAAAATATTCCCTTACGTGCCCTCCACAATTAGTCAGGTGGAGTCCGACGCCTTAGCTCAGTCGTTAACGTGTCCGCCTACTGAGCTAAGGGTCACGGATTCGATTCCCGGCATGGTCGAAAGATTTATAATTTGTGAAATGTGGGTTTACCCTTTCATAGTGATAAGTTAATGGTTAGGGGCTGGGTGGTGTTGTGTTTGTACTTGATTTAAGAACATAGCGTAATTATTACATAAACGTGGTAACCGAACGGTAGTAAGACGTGGTGTTAAGTTAGGTGGATATCCGGATGTGTGACAAGATGTGAAGTACTGGTATAGAAAATTACACTATATCATTACATTGTGACTTTTAGAAGGAGTGTTTATTTATGTTATAGTAAAAAATATTGAGAGCTTCAGAAATCCCACAGTAATTCACAATTTTACATAAACTGCATTATATAGGGGACAAGGTTTATATACTAAAGATTAAAATAGTTACATGCTCATTATCTTTACACGAGTGATTTTGAAAACCTATACCAAATTCAAAATATAAAAAATAGTAATGAAAGTCACTCTATTTTGAAAAAATAAAAAACTCAAGGGCCTCTACTAATTTTGCAAAGTCTAAATTCACGCATTTAAAACAATTTTATTAACAAACTGTTCTAAAACAGAATATTATTGTTTTATTATAAATGTAGCTTATCCATTGCCTTCGTTTGACATGTCACTCCTGAACCTGTCATAGATCGGAATGATTTGCCATAGATATAAAGTCAATGATTTTCTTCTTGATTAAATATATTTTGAGTGGATGAAAAATAATGCAAACATCTCAACTTGTCCATATCCCTAGTTAGTTTTAGCTTACACTCACACTTAGTATTATAATTATCGAGAATTTCAAAATGTCCTAGAATTTTAAAATATTTGACAGAGTAGCTAGCAATAAAAAATCAAGAATACACCCATTTAAGAAACATAAATATATTTCTATTCAATTTCAATTTGGTAAGAGTAATTATTATAATAGATTCACCAATAAGAATAAAGTATATTATTAAAAGTTTAACAAACATATAAATAACATTAGTTTAAAAACAAACACTATTAAATTCTGTCAAAATTAAAATTTACCGAAGGAGATTATTTTAGAATTAAAAGCTTAAATTTTTATAAAATGTAACTTGCTTAATTTCTTATGGATAGCTGTAAAATTTATAGTTGGTTTTTATGTAAAATGCAAATATCATAATACGTACATAATTATAAAAGTTATTATTTAAAAAAATGTTACAAAGTTAAATTTGTAGAGTACAAACACCGAAAACTACAGTAATAAATTATAAACAATAATATTAGGAACTAAAATACCAACCTAATAGGTCTACATGAATGTTATTATGGTTTCACAACCCTTTTAGAAATTGTGAATTGCTGGATTCTTTCTAAATACCTGTAATATTTCAACTTTATGATTCTGAATAAATAATATTAATAATAATAATAAATAGTCTAGTATAAATTTAATTCATAAAATAGTTTTTACAAAATATTGGCACAACAAACTCTTGGAGAAATATGTTGTTTTTCTCTCTCAAGAAATATTTTAACTTAATTTATTTTATCGTGATCCTTGTAGTTGAGAGAAATTTCAAAAAGGTTATATTTTTAATCCAATGATTATAATGTTTGTTGAACTCCTTCCACACAGTAAATCTATAATTATAAAAAATCCATCCTGATATTTAAAAAAATACTTAGTAGACCAGTTGAAGTATTGAATTTGAAACACTACTAACTCATATCCTTAAGTTTTTTATATTTTCTGGAAGTCTGAGCTTCCATGATATAAACAGTATCTTTGCATCTCATTTTTCATCTTATTCGACTATCTATAATCTCAGGAGCTATACAATGTAAGTAAAATCTTTGTAGTTTGGGCAGCATCGTGTCATTCTATAGTTTTATATCTTTGAAAGCTCTATCAATATGGATATCATTTTCAGCATAAACAACAAAATCACAGAATTTCCTCTCTGTAATGTTTAAAACTGCCCTTGTATTTGATAATAATAATACACATTACAGGTTTTCAATGTTAGTTGGTGACTTTTTAATTGCAAGCATAAGTTTTTCTTCCCATTCCTAATAGAGTTTAAAACTTGCATACTTCCAAATAATACATGCTTATTTAGTTTGTATATAATTATTATCATATACAAGGTGTAAAATACCTTCTCATACATTTTCCTCTATCTACTGTATAAAACTTATATAATTATTATGTAGTAGGCCTAATTTAGAATATGTAAATCTTAATTTTAAATATACTTTAAGCTATCTCTCCAGGACACGAACACAAATATTCTTGAACACATAACATAATAATATTTAGCACCGCGTCTTACTACCCGTTCGGGTTATACGCTTTAAGTACTAATTACGCTAATGGATTAGGAATTGGGAAGGTTGAATTAGAGGAAGTGAACCCGCATTTGTGTGAGGGAGAGTGGAAAACCATTTAGGAAAAACCACTCCCAGTTCACCCGACTGAGATTCGAACCTCGATCTCCCCGTCCTCAGCAGTCGAGCTCAACACGACAAGCGTGTTAGCCAACTATGCCACCGAGGCGGGTAACAAATAACAATTTTGTAAAAATGTAATTAAACGTTATTTGAAGTTGAAATCACTTTATTGTAGTATATTATTTGTGTATTTAACAACAATTATGAACCAGTGGTAACAAGGCCCTCGGACAAACAATAGCAGATTATGAACCAGTGGTAACAAGGCCCCGGGACATCAAACCATAGCAGATTATGAAGCAGTGGTAACAAGGCCCTGGGCCATCAAACCATAGCAGATTATGAAGCAGTGGTAACAAGGCCCTGGGGCATCAAACAATAGCAGATTAAAAACCAGTGGTAACAAGGCCCTGGGACATCAAACAATAGCAGATTAAGAACCAGTGGTAACAAGGTCCCGGGACATCAAACAATAGAAGATTATGAATCAATGATAACAAGGCCTCGGGACATACAATAGAATATCATGAGCCAGTGGTAACAAGGCCCCGGGAGATAAAATAATAGCAGATTATGAACCAGTGGTAGCCAGGCCCCGAGACATTAAACAATATTGGATTATGAGCCACTGATAACAAGGTCCCGGGACATCAAACAATAGAATATTATGAACCACTGGTAAAAAGGTCCCAGGACATAAAACAATAGAAGATTATGAATCAATGATAAGGCCTCAGGACATACAATAGAATATCATGAGCCAGTGGTAACAAGGCCCCGGGAGATAAAATAGCAGATTATGAACCAGTGGTAGCCAGGCCCCAGGACATTAAACAATATTGGATTATGAGCCACTGGTAACTAGGCCCCGGGACATCAAACAATATCGGATATCGGAAAATACCTAAAGAAATGCAGTACTCATGTGAAATTAGATTAATTTTTTTATCACTTTTAAGATTTGTATATATTGTTTAATGTTCAATATACAACCAGTAATAAAAGTGAAACGCATATATTTTTATACATTCATGAAGTTAATTGTAATATTCAGATAAGCAATAGGTTTAAAATCAAGACGCGTTTTGATGCACCTAGCTATGAGTTCCTTTGACACTGAGTTGAAGAACAAAACTAAAATAGTAAAATATTATCAAAGTGCCAAGGAAATACAGACAAAATAAATGTCACAACTCTGCAATCAAGTAGTAAGACATGGTGTTAAAAATAAACACTCTAGGATGAGTCATTAGTCAATATGATACTTCCTTGTTGATACTTTCCTTGTTAGGCTAGTGTGTGTTATTTGTAGGTACAGTCAAAGAAAGAAGTTTCAGGAAATAGACATAACAAATTTACATTTGCATTGATCAATTTAGTGTTAGAAATAAAATAAAAGAGTAGAGTTAGTTTAATAAAACAAACAATTGAAATAATGACATTATGTACTATAAAAGGATATAAAATAGAAGTATATGGGTATAAAACGAAAAGTACTTCTATAAGATTAAAAATGATGTAAATTTACAATTATTAAATATCTTTTAAACTAAAAACTATATTTATTTAAGATCTTTTAACTACTTCATTGCATACACTTCATATACATGTTTAGCTAGAATAAATTTAATACCTATGCATTAACTACTTTACCTTAAAATAAGTACGCAAAATGGATAAAATAGCAACTTTGACTGCTTATTACTCGATAACTGTAATGATTTGAGATAATTGAATCAATATTTATAGCTTATATTTGTACACTTATTAAAATAATGCAATAAAATTTTGATAGTCGAATGACCTTAATGGGTCTCATTTATTAGACTTTCACAAAGTGGGTGTTGAGCAAGGAGCCCAGTCTGAATTTGTTCCACCCCCTCCCCCAACCCTTACAAATAGTGATGTCAACTTGAGCTGGTTACAATATTGGTCGGGGGTTTATGCTTTTTTTTCCCCGCCAAGTCTCACTACCTGTTTGCGTTATAACACCAATGTGCAAGGAGTGAACAAGGTTGAGTTTTAGGGGAAGTGTACCATGGTGTCTACTAAACTTGACCAATGAAATACCCGACCTTTTCCCTGATTTCCCTGATCATTTCCTAAAATTCCCGATTAAAAAAGTATGTCACATCCTTCAACTCGCCCCCCCCCCCCTCCAGCCTGGTTTTTCTATTAATCTTTTTTTTAATAATAACAATAATAATAAATTTTAAAATTTGGATTAAAATTGTTTACTAGGAATTAAAAATATATTACACATATACAAACAAAAAAATGACAATTTATTGATTATTGTATTTCATATTTTGATTAAGATATCATTTTCCCTGATTTTTATTGTGATTTACCAAATTCCCGACTTATTCCCGTTTTCTCCCGATCACTTCAAATTCCCGGCTAATTCCCATTTTCCCTGATTTTCCCGGATGGTAGACACCCTGTGTACCTATACTGGTGTTGGGGAGGGCGGAAAACTTTTTTTAAACCATCCTCAGTACAATTGACCAGGATTATTCAGCCCCTGATCTACTGGATATTGGCAGTCCAGAATATTGGGAAAGTGACACCTTACACCAGGGGGTCTCCAAATAGCGGTCCGTGATACCCTTTTTTATTTGCAGCCTACGAGGTTTCTTGGAAAAGTAATATACCTACTGGTGTAAAAACTACTTTTTCAGCCAAGAAATGTTAGGCCTAAGTTTTGATTTGCGTAGGAAAGATCCATGAGAAAGAGATCCAACTGATGTTCAGTAATAAACTTAATTGCGCTATATTATTATAATAACGTTCATATTTGTAGACGCAAGTCCTGTTTTTTCCACCACTTAAACGGTTATGATGTGGACCTGCATTAGACACATGGACACAAACGTGGCCCTTGGGAAGTTTGAAACTCTTGCCTTAGACCATTTGATTGTTTAAGATGGTTTATGGATGAATAAATCAACATGAAAAGTTTAGTTCCTTATTGCAAGAGTACCGATAGGTATGCTTTTTATTACATAAGAATGTCTGATCTGCCAATGGATGGGGATGACCCAATTTCCATTCCCATGAAACAAATTGTCTCACTTATCACACAATAGCGCACTTAAGCTTCAATTTTCAAAACTAAACATTTCTTTACTTCTCATTACAGCCGCCTAACTTAGGACATATTCTGGTCACAGTACACAAGTTATCAAGAATTAGGCCTATGTCAACAAGCGAGGATAATGAATGGAAATGTTATTTCTCTACTACTTGGACACTATCATGAAAAAGATATCTAGAAAAATAATATTTTATCTAAATTTGGTTTGGTATGGTTATCAAGTGTTGGGGAGGTCAGTGTTTTAATCCTGGCAGAGTATAAAGAGGGTTGTTTCCTCAATGGAGTTTCACTCTTCCTTCACGCAAATGTGGGAATATTTTCTTTTTAAATTCTCGCTTCTTCATTTATATCCAATTGTATAAATATGAGTTTAGGTTGGTCATGTACCATAGTGAATTTGTTTTTTAATGGACAGATTGATTGCAAATAATGCTGGGAAGCAGGCCTAGTATCCTTTTGTCTGGTGACATTTGTGAACACAATACCCAAAGTCTCTAAATGATGCATTCAGCATCCGAGAATTAATTGCAACCACTTTGTTTAATTACTTATCAAGTTATCAATAGTGCGAGGTGTGTTTGAAAACACCTTTCCTTTGACAGACACTACATAAAGTTGTCAAGTCGTGTGAGGTGGTCAAGCTATGTCATCTTGTAATAGTTGTCTTCTCAATGTCTTCTTAAGTTCGGTGAGATGTGTGTTATGTTGACAATTTTTTTTCAGCATCACATCTTACTACTTTTACAGGTTTTATGCATATGTACAGTACTGTACTAATTATGCTAATGTGTTAGGGATGAGGAGGGTTTAATTTAGAGGAAATGTAGCTAAAATTTGTGCGGGTAGTGGAAAACCATTTTGGAAAAGCCACCCTCAGTATACCTGACCAGGATTTGAACCCCAATATGTGTCATTCTATCATGAGAGTGATGATTTAAACCATTCGTCCACTGAAAGAGGTCCTTCCTTATCTTATCCCACAGATCTTATTGAAAAGTGTAATTTTTCAAAAGGAGCTGTTAATGTAAACCACTCAGTCTGGACCCATTTCTTTCTAAAGAATATCCAACATGGCAACACCTAAGTTAAACTTCTATCAAATGCCAAATAAAAATGTCTACTAGGTCTAAGAGCATGTAGCTCAAATAAGTAGTATGATGTGATGCTAAAAAAAATACTAGGCCTAAGTTATAAAATGGTTAAATTGTTTTAAAATAAATTAGACTATTGAATAATTTTAGAGATAAAGTAGAAATGGGATAGGATGACGTGTTAAAGTATACAAAAGGTGTGTATGTGAACAATACGATAGCCTATTTCAGGAAAATATTTTTATTACTACATGGAAGACAATTTTTTGATAATTTGAGATATTTTATAATAATAAATACAATATACTTGCCTAATGTGTGCCAGTAATACAATACTTTTTTGTGTCATAATGTGACATTTGAATAAAATATAGAGACAATATTTATACTTAATTCTTGGGGTGTGTGTAAAGAGAAATAAGAAAACTTTTTAAGTAGGCCTATGTATTAGACATTAAAAAATGTTATTTTCACATAAGTATGATAGGCCTATGTGACGTTCCCAAAAAAAAATTCCCGTCGAAAATATAGATGGCCCCTAAGTATATAATAATTTTTTACTTTATTAAATTACAAGCAAACACATCCTAATTTAACATACTGTATCTGTAAATACAAAGGCTAAACTATAAGTTTAGGTTAGGATAGGTAATATACCTAGCCTAGTAATAATCCAAAATTAAAAGTGCCTACAGCTTACCTATTCTTAAGTGTTGATTTTTGTGATATGAAACATGACATCCAATATAGTGTGAACCAGCACACCGAGAAGATGTTAAAGTAATTTATTGCATGTATGTGAGATGAGCGACTCCTTTATAGGTCACAGGCCTACTAACTATTTTGCCATAATTTTGATGTCATGTAGCAAAATGTGTTGATTGTGAGAATTAATGATGTTTGGTAGATTTATCGACGCAAAAACACCATAGTCAGCCATATGGGATTTTACTATCGAGACTCTATTGACAAAAATTAACTCCTCTCTGAAAATGGCAAAAGTATTAGGGTCTATTTTTAGCCATAGCTCGTTTGGACGTTGTATTTAAAATGATTTAAGTTGTGATTAACAAGGTACATTACAAAGTATTAATGAATGAGAATTACAAAGTAGCCAACTTAATTTTAGTGGGTATTAATGTCGCCGTTGTGGTAGTACTTATCCATTATCATGGCGGCTACTAAAATAGGACAAATGGAATTCGGTTTAAAAATTTTAGAATAAATAAAATGTTTTGATAATAAATAATTTTGCTCTCAATCTAAATAATACCATGTCATACCTTCACTGAATCAAGCGGGTACATTACGCAATGCTCCATTACGCCAGCAACTGCGCCTGCCGTCATGTAGGTAGTAACATTGCTCGTAGGAAGTTTTTCGTAATCATCAAAGTCCATAATAGTCTGTTATTATTGATGACACTTCGCCAAAGAAGTCTTGTTTGAGTGTTGCACTTGTTGTCTTTCCAAAGAAACTTTCACCTACTACGTCCTGATAACCACAAAGATATAACTTTAGCTTTTCCAACAACACTTTGCGGAGGGAAAGACTGCTGCAAAATATTACCGACCCTGGTGATAAGCATGCCTGTTCAAATAAAGCCTTAACTTCGAAATATTTTTAAAAATATTTCACGTGACTTTAAGGCATACTTTAGATAAAATGTTCTATATTTAACTATTTAACCACTAAAACATGAATTATAATATATTTTCGATATATTTTTGAATTAATACTTTGATTTTTTCTATAGGTTTGAACAGCCACTTAGATGATCAATGAGGCAGAGAAGAGAGCTATCACTATCTCCTAGAATTACCTCCCACTAAAAGTAGTGATTGCATTGGATTGGATGAGTGGGAGGGGACTGTACTCGTCCTTGAAATTGTTGGACCAGCCTCGGAATTAATAAACTTCTCAAGGAATGAGTTTTTTAAATATAAGTATAAAAATGTAACTTAGGCTTTTAGTATACCATTCAACATTCAAACACACAGAACTTTAATTGTAAGCTCAAAGATGTCCAACTCTAAAACATAATATTTTTTAGATTCAATCCTCTCGTAGCTTACACAATTGTATGTAACCCATTAAACTACAACCCTACAAACGCATACACACAAAAACTAGGTTTACTATTTTTTCAAATCAATAAATCATTGTAGGTTGCATGATTTTATGTCCATACTGAGGATAGGTTTTAATCCATTTCCATTGTTCATATTATAAATCGAAATTTAACTTGTAATCAGCAATCACTGAATGAACTTTTTCATAACAGGGTTTCCGATGTTATAAATAAGCTATTGAGGTCACACAAAAATTGTCTTGCTATACCGGTACATTTCACAAAAATCACATAATGTCTGAAATTTTGCTAGGTTTTATTATAAGCCCTGTGATTTAGACAGAAAGTTTAACTCGGATGATTCTTAGTAGGCCTAGGTATAACTATTTATAATAAGTATTGTAGATTATTATATAGTCAGTGGCGGATACGTAATAAAAATAAAACAAATGGCACTTTTGGAGCGAAATTTGACGCGTCTATTATTTATTAAGTTTGTTCAAGAGAGTTTTGACTTGTGTCTACAGAGAAGCTTGCTACAAAAAAAAGGGCCTTAGTGCCAAATCATGATTTTGAGAAAATTGAAGTTAATGAAAATTATTTATTTACCTTATTTTGAGGCAATACATAATTTATTATGCATATTCTTAGATAAAAATCTGATATTTATTATATTTAAGTTGGATTATATAAATTAGTATTTGAATAGTAAAGATATTAAAGACTTTGGTAAGGCTCTTTTTTTTTTTTTTTTAGTAAGTCCTTTGGAACTACAGTTAAATGTCGTTTATCCGGCCCTCATTGATCCGGATTTTTGGTTCATCCAGTTTAAAATTTTGCATTAATTAATTTTCGTAACAACTTTTTACAGGACAAATAATTTATTTATTATTTAAAAAACTCCTTTAGAATAGATTAATTAAAATAACTATGATATAGTAAGTCCAGGGGTAAGTACAGTCCTGTACTGAACTTCAAACCCTACTGCAATAAGCTTTTTAGCACCGCGTCCTATTACCCTTTTGGGCCCTATGCCTATGGGTTAGGAATTAGGAAAGTCTATTTAGAGCAAGTGCACCCGCATTTTCATTGAAGGAGATTGGAAAACCATCCTCAGTACAGCAAACCGGTTCGAACCACGATCTCCCCATCCTAAACAGTCTATTATATTTCAAAATTAGCGCATTAGACCATGTGGCCACCAAAGCGAGCACTATAATCAGTGTTACAGTTAGTGGCAGTTACCCGCTCCGGAGGCGTAGTCTGCTAACGCGCTAGTTTCGTGTTGAGCTTGACTGCCGATGACGGGGAGATTGAGGATCGAATCTCGCTCGGGTGAATTGGGGGTGGTTTTTCCTAAATGTCTTTTCCCCGAAAGTGCGGGTTCACTTCCTCTCTATTCAATCTTTCCAATTCCTAATCCATTAGCGTAAATGGCACTTAAGCGTATAACCCGAACGGGTAGTAAGACGTGGTGCTGAATATAGTGTTAGTGGCAGTTCGTATATAGTTACGTAGACACCAAGTATTTTGATTTTAAATATGTATTATTTTAGTTTTAAGTAATTAATTAGGCTATCAAAATAAATATAATAATTTATTACACCAAATAATTACGTAATTCTATTGTGAATAGCGCTTTACTGGTGTAATGTTGACAGTTGTGTGTGGGAACTCATGAGATAAGGTTTGATGGAAAGATGCAGGAGATAAGGTTTGATAAGGTAAGATGCAGTTTGAGAGCATGACGTGAGAGCTAGAAATATTCATTACAGTTTAAGCACTAATGCGCATGTACACGACAGAATTGCATAGCTCTTATGATGATTTAAACTTGGAAATATGCTCATCCGTTGCCGTGATCATTTAGAGTTTCGACTATCTCCCCCTTTCCACAACCCTTGAGAATCGAGACATTCGAGCTGATCGAATCAAACTGAGAGGTTTGTGACCCTCGTGGGTCCAGTCACTATTCAATTGAGCATAGGTGACCAAGCAGCTTAAAATAATAATTTTAAGTAACTGTCTTTCTTTGATTAGTAATTTGCAGTGGCGGCTTGTGTATAGGAACTGCAGAACTGCAGCACCCCCTATTTCCACTTGATATTATCGATAACATTTAGTATAGTGAGTCATTTATGGTTTAATTCTTTTTTTATTTTTGTAGTACAATATATATTCCTTAAGCTTAGTGTCAGTACTTCAGTAGCCATTCCCCAGTTTATGAAAAAGATACAAAAATCTTTGTATGGAACTGTGCGCATCACAATGCCAGAGACGTGGTGTTTGACTGTTGTGCACATGCGCACATAGGAGGGGACTGGGGAGTAAGGCGGGACTGCCAGGTAGAAAGAGCACTGTTGCACTCACAGTGCCGGCTCTGGCGTGATGGTGGAAGAAAGTTTTTTTTTTACTCAGCGTGTGTTGTGCTTAAAAACCGTTTTAAATATTCTTGAATGTGATAAAGTGTAGAAGAGTGTAGAATTAGATTATTATTCTGCTTCTAGCTATTCTATTTGATTCATTTTTTTTCAGTTCTTTTATTTAACAGAAATATTAAATGTGCTTGCAGTACTTTCAATGGAGAATAATTTCCTCAATTGTCGTCCAGAGAGCAAGGAGAAAATTATTTAACTTTTTGCGCAAATTAAAACAAGAACAATGGATTTCATTTTTAAATGAATAGAACAAGCTTCAACTGTAACAATTTAAGTTAAAGTAAGTAAAAATAGTTTTTTGTTAAGATTGTATCATGTTCCTGAATAATTGTTATTTTTAATATATGTTTTTTTCCTTTTACACAATTTTAAAACAAAGGCTAAAAATTTTCTGGAGCATCACTCCCAATAATTTTGCTACAAGCCGCCGCTGGTAATTCGGAAGTGAGACTTTTAAAAATAATAATAATAAAGATACTTTCTTTGTACTTTGTGTCGCCATATTATATATATACTATAATTATAGTGTATATTATAAAATAGATATTAGCTTATTATCGGTTATATAAACCAGTGCTTCCAAACCTGGAGAGGTAGCAGGAGCGTGAAACACTCTCAGGGTAAGCAGAATAAGCTCAGCTATCCCAAAATATTTTGAAAAGAGCAAGAAAACATCCCTTTACATAAAACCAAATGTAAAACTGAAATTTTTATTGTGATTTTTTAAAGCCTAATGACATTTCAGCAAGCGTTGGGAGCGAATGTGTTAGTTACTTTTGGAAAGATAAACTGGTAGCCTGATACCTTACAGCCTAACACATTGGGAGAATAAGGCCTGCGGGGAGCTATAAGGGTTGATGCGCGCGAAACTATTCATCACAGCCACCAGTAAGCCGGCTATCCCCGCATTGTGAGTTTTACATTCTGACCATACTGAGTGTGTTTAACAGGTTTAGTTCACTGTAAAATTTCGTATTATAATATATATGAGTAATGTTTTAGAATTTAGTGTATGTATTATAGAAAAAATGGAAGACGCTGTAGACAACAACAATGATTCTTTCAGTTCTGTTGACATTTTGTTAAATTATTATCTTACTGAGGTTTGTCTTTTGAACGAAAAGTGCATTTAAAAGGAAAAAAAGTAAGACCAAAATTAAATATTTCACAGAAGGTATAGTAAAATATAAATAAATTAAAAACGATTTTATTACTATCTTTAAATATTAATAATAGTAGTAGTAGTACTGGATTATATATAAATAAATAAATAAACATCCCATTTTCGACATAGTTAAGACGATTGGCCCTTTTTATTTGACGTGGAAATGCAGAGCCATGTGAACAAACGGCTATCTTCAAGAATTTGTATTGTTTTGCCATTTTCTTTTCGGAAACGGCTTGCGTTCAAGAATAGAAGCGTGTTCAAAATATTACTATACAAATTTCGCTCGTTCTCGAGAAAACTAATATTTCCAAACGTAGGCTTTTTCCGCAATACCTGTCCAGTAGCTAGCACCATTTACGGTTTCCATGATCCATCTGTTCTTGTTGGTGCGGAAAGATACTTTGGTCGGTTGTGAAGCCACGTCACGCCTTTCACCCTCCCACCCAGCATTCCACAAAATAGGTTTTAGACTTGCACTCGACAGGGCCCAGGGCGTTTTAAGTATGTTCCTTTAGGAGTGCTCATGACTCAGCTTACCCAAAAATTATCATCACGCTTCGCCACTGGAAACACTTCCAGAGGGGCGTGGAAAAATTCGGAAATAAGGTTAAAAATCATATAGAATCTTGAGAAGCTGCGAACTTCTAATAGCAAGAAACTTTCGGGCAACCTTGGTCTTCGATACAATTGCAAATATAGCTGGCTACGTCACTTATTTGCACTCAAATGATAATACTCACGTTTTAACCTAAAACTCCTGTTACATTTCCGGATACGTTTTTTCGGCCAACCCGTCCCAATGTACCAAATAAAACTCTTTCTAATCTTTAAGTTGAAAATTGATACCAAAACATTGGAATCGAATCCAGGACCTTAGACTTAGTATGCCAATGCTATAACTACTGAGCTATCCAGGACTCGTTCCGGGCCCAGGCTCATTCTCCACTCATATTTTAAAGCAGAGTCTATAATGGACGTGCTGAAATCGTCAACAACATATGAATGGCCAATTAAGATCACGAGCTATAAGATAACGCAGTCACCTACAACTCGGAAGGACTTTATGTTGGCAATTGTATAATTACATTATACAATTATCATGATGGATTACATAACCAAGCTATTATATTTGTTAATTACAGAGAAAGCTGCATCTAAATATTATACACTTTAAATCGAAAAATGAAACCTGGACATGGGAATCAAGCCCGGAACTTTAGGCTTAGTACGTGTTATCTGATAGCTCGTGATCCTAATTGATAAATCATATATAGCTGACGATTTCCACACATCCCTCACATACTCTACCTTAAAATATGAGTGAAGAATGACCCTGGGAACGGGACGACTGCTGGATATCTCAGTGGTAAGAGAATTGGCGTAATAAGCAGAGGATCTCAGGTTTGATTCCCATTTTCATTTTAAATTGAAAGTATATGTGTAGCATTTGGCTACAATTAATGAAGATACAAGTCGGAGTGAAATAAACAACTTACCCCATTTGACCATCCCAGCACCTCTTGACAACGGTTCGGCGAGACAACGAAAACACAACCGGCATAACCGCGCCACGTGAGCCATATTTTTAAAACTTTTATTTGAGTAAATAAATTTTCCAAGTATACTTTTCACGTTGTGAGATATATTTTTAAATAAATATTCAATGTATACTTTTCATGGTGTGAGCTATTTTTGTATAAATAAATATTATAAAAACTGTTATGTTTGTGTTTTAACGTTTATACCCCCTCCTTCCTATCCTATAAATACAAGTTCATTTAGCTTATAAGCTCAGTCTCAAACATTATGAACAAGTTGAAACATCCATTTTCGGCCATCATCAGCGGCCCTTCCGGCTGTGGAATAGTCACATTATGTAGCCGACTTTATCAGACACTTGGAAACAATGTATGACGTTAAATTTGATAAGATCACATGGTATTATGATTTATGGCAACCGGGATCAAACAAGACGGGTCAAGTCCCCGCTTCATATTCAGTAAGGGTTTGCCGGAAATGGATTACACCTGTAATGACTCTACACAGCTGATTATCCTGGACGACCTGATGCATGAAGCCAAGAATTGGTCGTCGATCTTTCACCAAAGGATGCCACCATCAAAATATTAGCTTCATGTATCTTACACAAAATATATTCCACCAGGTCAAGGGCTAAAGAGACATTTTCTTAAACGCACATTATATCGTGCTTTTTAAAAATCCCAGGGATAAAGCTCAGATTTAACTCTTTGCACGTCAAGTTTGTCAATAAAACACCCGTGTTTTACAAGAGGCTTACGCTGATGCTACAAGTACTCCCCATGGGTATATATTGTTATATTTCAAACACGATACACCCGAATGGTTTAGATATAGAACCCGCACAAATGTCTGGTAATACGTGTAGCTACCACTCAGAAGCTATAAAAACATTGACACATCCCTCCTGGAAACTACAACACTATCCATGAATTGGTCAAATCCCTAAATGAAGTAGAGGCGTTTAAAGGGGATTTCGGAGTCGTATTCAAGTACACAAACCCCAACAAAACAATTGACGTTGTTTCTACTTTATGAAATATACAGCTGCTGACTCTATCAAGTCAATTAAGTCTACAGCTTGGTTTCAATCCTCAGACTTATCTGATCAAAGTCACCGTACGCCGCCAACATTCTACTAGGCTTGCCTTCGCAAATCTACATATACATAGATATCGTCGATCCTCAGCCCCTGGGTGACATTGTTGCACCACTTTTACGTATCGTCAGCATCAACAGTACAAACTATATCTACGGCATACATAAGACAATTAGCTATGATCCGTTGCACTACGTGCCCATACTCAGAAGGGAAATTGAAAGCCTGGAAATCAATATAAGAACAGACACTAGTGAACCTGTAACATTCAAGTTTGGAAAAGTGTGCGTGAAACTTCATTTTTGACGCTGCTTGACATGAAATGTCCCTACCAAAGATACTACGTCAACCAGGCTGGAACAAGAATATCTTCGATCTACCACGGTGTTCCCTATCAACGCGAGCACGGGTTAGGAAGTTTTTCAGTTGCCTTTCCAAGAGCGTCGTACCGTTGCTGAGAATCTTTGCTAAAGCCATTGGAAAACAGGCGCTTCATACGGGTATCGACATGCTCTCTGATGTCGCCAATCAGCGTCGTCCTTTTAAAGAAACATTACGGCAGAGTGTCGGCGAGGCTGTAACCAACCTGAAACGCAAGCGGGAGAAGAAGATCGACACACTGATGACTGACCCGAGCTTTAAAGGGTGTCGTAATAAGCATCGATGTTAGTCTTTTGTCGTTGCCCGACGTAAAAAGGTCAAGAAAGAAGAGGTAGATATTTTCAGTTGAAATGTCGTTTCTACACCCCCAGTACTGTGAGTGTACCAGCAGTCAACTCAATCTCTTTTCCGTCCCACCCACTCAAACCAGTCTTGAAAGTGGGCAAAGGCTCCAATACAAACCTATCTCTTCCCTCGCCAATGATTCGCTCATCAAATTTACCGTTGCTGGTCAAGGCGAGTTCTATATCGATCTTTCACAGGCTATGCTCTATCTCAGGGTGGCCATCATGAAACACAACGGTGGTGCTTTTACTAAGATGGATCAAATTGCTCCCGTCAACAACTGGTTGCATTCGCTATTCGCACAGGTGGATGTGTTTTTAAACCAAAATCTAGTTTCACCACCCAGCAGCACGTATTCTTAAAGATCGTAGATTGAAACGTTGCTCAATTACAACAGTGATGCCAAAAGAACACATATGACTTGAGGTCTGTGGCTCGCAGACAGCCCTGAAAACTTTGAGAAGGCTAACACCGGCAACAAGGGATTTGAGGCCCGTCACAGTCTCGCCGCAAAAAAGTAAGTCGGTGGATCTTTTGGGGTATCTTCACGCTGACTTGTTTAACCAAGAGAAATACTTTTTAAACGGCTCCGAACTCAGAGTAGAGTTGGTCCGTTCCAGAGATGGGTTTAGTCTTATGACAGTCCCTGAACTCCCTAACTTTAAGGTTCACATCACTGAAGCCGGCCTTCTAGTGCGACATGTCAAAGTAGCAACTTCTATACTGTTGGCACATGCCAAGACATTAAATGTTAGACCCGCAAAGTATCCCATTACCCTCGTGGAAGTAAAAACACTCACTATCCCTACGGGTGTGCAAGGGAAACCACTGGACAACGTATTCACCGGACAGTTACCCAAATGATGCATCGTGGGATTTGTATCAAACGTTGCGTTCAAGGGAGACGCCACCAAGAACCCGTTCAACTCCCAAACCTATGGAATGAACCATTTCTCGCTGTACGTTGTACACTCGTCATTTAAATCATGGATGCCATTGTGGATTACCAGAGCTTCATCGACGACAACAGAGAGTTTATCGTCAAGAAACTGAGTGTTTTATCTGTATGCGGTACATTACTTCAACATTGGGTGTTAAAATCTCCATAAGCTATCGAGGAACTGTCAGCCACCACTAAAATGCAAGTCGACTATATCGTCAAAATACTGCACGGTATTCCCTGGGATAGCGGTGGTGTGGATTACAGCCTGCTCGAATTCCTCATCTCCCGTGCAACAACGCGTGCAGAAACAATCTACGTCAAAGGGGTAGAAAAGAAAAAGTTTTTAGTCAAATACACACCTACACTCGTGTAATTTATGTTCGACCTCCGTCGTTTGGTGACTTCAAGATTGGATAATTTAAGATGAACACGCACACCATAAGACGCGCGCTGAAAATAGCACCGTGGTTCCGTTCTGTACAGTCGGGTGTTTTCCCTGCTGATCAACTACCCGCAAGAATAGCTCAACCTGCCACTCTCGTCATTAACACTGATCCACACACCAAGCCTGGGACGTATTGGGTCGCCATCTTTATCAACAAAACGGTGTGGGGGAATATTTTGACACTTATGGTTTTCCACACTCGTGTCTAAATCAAAAAAGCTTAATAATTCTAATGAATTACATAAAGCCTAAATAGAAACTCATACATTAGTTCCAACTTAATAGGATCTACTATTACTACCCAGAAATCGGGCATAAAACAATCAAATCCCCATCTTAAAGAGTATAATATTGTTCTGTGGAAGGTGGGGTCAAATACATTTATTTATAAATTAACAGAAGATAAGAAAATATCATATCACGTTGGTAGAGACGGAAGATAAGAGGGTACGTTCAGGAGGCCGTGAAGAGTTCCATCTTCTTCCGGCGTGGTGGCAGAACCGTGCAGAAATGAGCTGTCTGTGAAATCTCTATCGGCCCCAGATAGAAAACAACCCACATTCTTGTACTCCATAGGTTGAGAATTAGTCTATGATCAGTGCTAGTCTGCTTCACATCGGATGTCCGGAAGCATGTTTTACACTAGCTAGCGAAATAAGTTGTTACAAATTGTGTGTTATAATGTGATTTTGTTGAAACGTTAAATAATATTGTGTAAATTTTATAATTACTGTGTACCTAAATAGAGAAGTTTATATTGTATACTGAACAAAAATCCATATAATGTCATCCATCATCTTCCAAAAACCTTTTTAGACGTCCTTTGATAGGAAGGTCTAGGGAAATTGTACATAACGTAGCTGATCACTTGAAAAACCAGAAATAAATTTTAAGTTAGAATATAATGTAGTTGAATGTACGAGTGAGGCCACAGGCGTGTCTCTAAGTAGCGTAAAAAACAATTTTTAGGGAAGGTAAATTTTCCCTAGTATCTAAAAGACACCTGACCTTTTCTACTTCAAAAAGAATGTGTAAGGAGCGTAGTAAATATAATATTTATAGATGATTTCACGAATGGTTAAAGTCTACGAATTGTATGTCTTAAGAAAAACTGTGCCGACACCCAAAAAATTGCAAAAGGCTATTAACAGTTTGAAACAAAATATTGCAGTAGAGAGGGTTTGCCAAATACAATAAAATGCAATAAGTGGCAAAATGTTAATCAAAAAGAAAACATTTCTATGGATATCCAGGTACTCAGGTGCTTTTGTGTAATTCATGAACTTAGGAGTAGTGGTAGGAACATTATATTAGTTGATGAAACCTATGTTAACGCGTGTCATAATGTAAACACATACTGGCAGTTTGAATTCTAAACAGATGTTAGTAGTACAACACCTATTAAAAATGAAATCGACTAATCACTGTGCATGCTGCAGGAAAAGGGGTTTTGTTCCTAATTGCCTTTCATTTTCAAATCAAAATCAAAATACAGGAGATTACCATGATTACATGAACATATTTATTTCAGTAAATGGACCAGTGAGAAATGTTACCTAATGTTCCCCACAGAAGTACTATATTAATGAACAGTGCCAGTTATCATTGTGTGCAGGTGAACAAGAAACCAACAAGTACATCTTTAAAAGATGACGTTAAAAGTGGATAGGAGAGAACAGCATACTATTCACTGATGAGATTGGAAAACTAGAATTAATTGAACTTGTCAAAAGAATTCCTTATGAAAGGAAATACAAAATTTATGAGGTAATAAAAAATAAAAGTCATAATATTTTGTATCTGCCATCTTATCACGCTGATCTTAATCTAATCGAAATGGTTTGGGATTTTGTAAAAGGACAAGTAACACAATATCTCTCAAATAATTCGTTTGGGGGGAAAAAAAAAGTGTGGAAAATTGTTTCAAGAATATAATGCAGAAGAGTGGGAAAAGTGTGAGTCTTCCACCGGTGAAATTCTAGAACTGGAGTGGAGTTCTTCAGACTAGTGTAGTCGCACCTTTTTGTCTATTCACTGTTCCAGCCAACTTCTTGGAAGAGGGGTAATTTTACAGTTATTAGAGTACAAAGGTTTTTTAAGCTGTCAATGTGTATATGCTGTGCCGTAGTCAAACAATCACTTACAGTGCCCCCCCCCCCCCCCAACACATATTTTGACTCTATTGTGTGAAGTAAATACACACAAACTAGCGCATTCTACATAATGGATTTACAAGCGGTTGTTCTCAGAGTCAACCTATTCTTATACAAAGTTTGATCGCCACAGTCGACCAGTTCTTTCTTCTTGTCTTTAATCATTCGCGTATTGGCCATCAATGTCATATACTTGTGAATGTGTCCTCGTCCTTCCAAATAAATAGGGATGGCTGAATCTGTTATTATTTGTTATTATGATACCGTAGCCTGAATTTTTTAATTGGGAGCAACACACCTAACATAAGACTTGCATAATTTCTAAAAAGGCCGGGTCAACTAAGGCGCCTGGTTTGGTGTCATAATCCTCCGTGCCTTGAGCTGATTGGATAACTTTCCAAAACAAGGTGGAAATGCAAAAGAGCGCCTCTATTGGACATTCCGGAAAATGTGTCTCACCAAATTATTATTATTATTATTATTATTATTATTAGCACCGCGTCTTACTACCCGTTCGGGTTATACGCACTTACGCTAATGTGTAATGGTAGGGTGATTGTGAGATGAAATGAAGGACCTACAGTTTAACGTGGAATCCGAACCACGGTGGAGGCCTGGCATTCCCCACATTTACAAGATGTCTTGTCAGAGGTAAAGGAAGGGTTTGGTAATCAGATAAATCTGTGCCGGGACCTAGGATTGAACCCCGGCCGCCAGCACAGAAGTCCGACACCTTACCCCTAGACCGCCAGGTCACCCTGTCTCACCAAAAGAACAACCACCGTGCCCCATCTATGTGTGGTGAACAGACCCGTGGTATAGTGTTCCTGGTTACAAACCTAGCGGTCCCAGGTTAGATTCCCGGCTGGTACCATGGGTAATTTTCCGAAAAAGAAATTATCCCAACGGCCACCAAGGTTTGGTTGCTTAGGCTTTAGTTAAGATTTTAGATCAATGCTGGTTCAAAACCATCATAACCATTATTATCACATCGTCTCATTGTGGATAGACATGTAGACAACCTCCATAGGTGTAGCTTTAGAAACGTTCTGGCACCAGAGAGGCTAGAGGTATATATAAAAAGGCGGCCAAACAAGATTTATATATATATATATTAATTATTATATATATACCTGTCAAAGATGGCACACGCTAAAAAAAAAAAGCATCGCCTCTAACGCCTTCTAGCAGTACATATCAAGGTGGTAACCTTTAGTGTACTATTGTGCTCAGTTAATAAATAATGGGTAGTTATTTGAAAGCAAATACAAATTATATAGGTATAAATGAAGGTGAGTGTATGATTGGTATGGTTGAAGTTTGTCAAACAGTGGTCTATGGGACAAGGGGAAGAAGTGGGATAACTTATGAGCAGTAGCGAGGCGTCAGAGTAGGCAGAATAACCTCAGTTCTCCCAAAAGTTTTTTTTATAAGGATATAAAATATCCCTTTACATTAAACAGTTATAAAATAGAAATTTTGATGATAATATTTTTAAAGCGTAGTGACATTTTAGCAAGCGCGCGATACGATTGGGTCAGTCCTTTTGGCAAGATAAGCTGATACCTTACCACCTAAAACACTCGGAGAATCTGTCCTGAGGGGAGCTGGAAGGGTGATGCGCGCGCAACTATTCATCACAACCACCGAAGGCGATAAGTAAGCTGGCTATCCCCGACTAGTGAGTTTTGCAGTGTTTTTCAAAGGTTTAGTTCAATGTGAATTAGTCTAGTTTTATGTTTAGGACTAGAATTTTATTATTTTATTGAGTTGTTTTAATCTCGTATTATAATATATATGAGTAATGTTTTAGGATTTAGTGTATGTACGTAGAAAAATATGGGAGATGCTGTAGACATCAACAATGATTATTTCGGTTCAGTTGACGTTTTGTTAAATAATTCTACTAAGGCTCTGTCTTTTTAACTAAAAGTGCATTTAAAGGGGAAAATAGCTGGACCAAAATGATATATTTCATAGAGGGTATAGCAAAAAATAAATAAATTAGAAAATATATTATTATTAGTAGTAGTAATAGAGAGTAGTAATAGTAATTGTAGTGTTAGTCGTCTGTCAATATTGTAACTTCATAAAAAGCCCATTTTCGACATGATTAAGGGCTCCCCTTTATAACTTCATAACTCAGCTTACCCAAAAATTATAATCACGCTTCGCCGTTGCTTATAAGGGGACGACAGTTATCCACACAAGAATACAGGATCAAATTTGACTAACGCAGGATTGGTATAGTTGAAGTTTGCAAACAATGGTCTATGGGGCAAGGCTCATTGATACTGGAACATATAATGTAATTCTCGTACGGGATTGCAAGAATTAGGTGAAGTAGTGACAAGAATGGCCTAATAAAACAATATTGGGAAGGTTATTTCTCTAGCTATGGGTCTGATTCATAACCGGGTATGGAATCAAATAGAGGTTTATATTTGATTGCTATTGGTGATAGTACACTACACTAGATCAATAAACTTTGGGGTCGAATGGCGATATGTGTGGTTTACGTTAGTGAGCTTTTTCAAAAAGTATGATACAAGATAAGTAAGAGAAATTACAAAACAAAATTGTAATCCTTAGAAATATTGATACATTGATATATTTATCTGTGACTGGAATTATGGGTGTTTATGACGCCTAGATGACCACTTGACTATGTAGCGACCATTGGAATACTTGACCACTTATCTGTGTTTAAAAGTTATCTAAAGGTATGTATTAAAAATGACATGGTTCTAAAATTATTTTAATTGACATTTCCAACTGATTTGATTATCTTGAATAATACTTTAAGGAGGAAGTGAGTTACCAATTGAACCCTTTATCAGAACTTTTGATGAAGTTATTTAACTTGTTTTGGTATATTTCTAATTATTGATCATTATAGTTGTATCATCATTTCGATAGTTTATCGCTATCAAAGAAAGTTATATGAACCATCTATTATTTCTTATGGGATTCGTGTGAAACACTTAAAGTAAAGATTATACTTAGAAGTAAAAGATGTTATTGACTTGTAGATATGATATAAAGTTGAAAATTTCAAATGTACATACAAATAATCGTTTAGTTCTTAAACTAGTAATGTACGGTACTAAATTCCTTAGGGATTTACTTTGAGTTCAGAAAACCAAGATCAAGAGTTTCAAAATAAAATGTTTTAAAACCAAAAGTGAAACAAAAAATAATGAGTCTATTATATACTAACAAAGCTCAATTTAGAAAATATGTTTATAAGTTTTCAGTGATATTATACTAATCATACACAGTAATAATTGTATAGCTTTTGTAGAAAATATTTAATTAGGGCAATGCTGTATCGAGTTGAAAAATGTGTTTAATATTCGTTCATTGGAAGAAAATGTACACCACTACAGCATATCTGGATTTAAAAAGTCATGAAAGGGAATTATTCTTAGAACATAATACTGTATAATATAATAGAAACTAATATTGTTGTAATATTGACACAACGTTATCATTGTTACCACTTTATCGGCATTGTCGTGGTTTGGCAAAAGGCTAGTATATAAGGTATAATTATGTAGATTTCCCCCTTTCATATTATTCCAATTAATAAAAAGTTCCCACCTTAATATTTAATTGGAGAATTTTATAATATTGAACTTATTGAATCCTTATGTGTTAAAATCTTCTATAATTATTTGATAAACCTGGGTGGTCCTTTTATTTTTTTATATTGCTTACAAATCTCTGTTTATTGTTGTAACATCTTGGTTTTTGTGAAGAATTTTAGCCGCTCTCCGTAGTAAAATGTGCACAACAAGGCACTCCCAACTAACTGTTCTAGAGTGGTCATTTTCTTTTTATCGTGTTAAAAAATCTGATGAAATATGGTGTAATCTCACGAAACTGGAAGATTCTAGATTATTTCTTGTTTGACTATAACCAAGGAAAAATGCTCTTCCGACTTCACTTGGCCTACAACTCCCCTGCAGGTAAAGTCCGCGGTGCGTTTACATCCAAATTTCAAACTTTAAAACTGCCAAGTATGAATAATTTTTTGTTCCGACTGTGCAAAAACTGTGTAATCCTGTGTCATTTTATTTTAGTAAATTTAACCAACAGACCCGTTATTTTCAAGATAAAATAAGCCCACTATTCCAAGTTGGCGAAGTTGCCATAGAGGACAAACCGTTTAGTTGATTCTAACTTTTGAAACTTTTTTAAATGACAAATGGATCTTCTTACTGCGATACAATTATACAAATCACGTATACTACAACTGAGTGAGCCAAGTATTGCTAATACTATTTTGATTATAGTGTTCAGCTGAGTGCATCGCACAGAGATCGATAAATGTTCTTTGTTGAAATAAGATACTCGTATTAGTATTATTTCTCTCACGATCGATAAACTTTGGTTAAAGTCCATACTCCTATTATAGGAAGTTGAAGACGTCGAATATTTGACTGTTCAGATCAATACATAGGTAGCTAGATCATAAAAGTCCACAAAATATAGATCAAAATATGTTTTCACTATCAAAATACCTTAACTAAACTAAGTGCAGCCCTATTATTTACATCGTTTAGTAAATGTTCATAAGGCCAAATATCCGCTTTTCACTTGCATTTCCACCAGGAATGCACAACATAAACTCATCCAAGATTAAAAGAATGTCCAGAGAAACCATTTTTCTGCACACTTTTCCACAACAAACACCCACTTGTCAGCTACACTTGTTTTTCCACAATTCCAAGTACTCGCACATATATATATATATAATTGTGGTGTGTGTGTGTGTTACACTCAAAGCTTCTTTTAGCTGAGTAACCTCATCAAATAGCCTGTTGTTATAGAAATGTTCGGGAAGTGATTTGTATTTTGAAAGAATCTTCATACTTTCTTCCACTTCACTTCACAGAGGTATCTTCTTAAGAGCGATCCATTAAAAGACTTATAATTCTTTATAATACTGTGTCCACCTCTTTATATACTCAACACAGTGAAAAGGGCATTAGTGGAACTTGAAAATTGAGATAAGATAATGAATGACACCCTGTTCCTCCAATTCACAAGGCACGTCTTTGAAAGTCGTTGTATAAAATTTAGAAGTTCTACGGTTTTCCAACTTGGTTATTAGTTACTCAATTTCAGAAAAGGCTTATACAATGTAAATGTTTTCTGACAGAAGAATTTTGATGAGCTCTTGATATAATTTCAATTGACTAAATTAAGAAATTCAACCCCAGAAGATAATTTTGAGCACATGAGTACATAAATCTATTGACAAGAAATATGCTTTCAGGATATCAGATATATCTAAAATGTTGGATAGATTGCAATAATGTCACCCACCTTGTTTTAGCATGACTCAGAAGGTTTTAATATTCCACTTCCGCAAATGAACAGAATTCTTTCAGTGACTCTGTCCTGAGTGTGAATATATTTAAGTAGTGAAATGTCTTGTATACAAAGACTTCAAAATCTACTGAAAGTGAGTATGCAGCCTTCTGAATACATACTGTTGTGAAGGGTATAAGCGCAACAACCAATTCCATTAATCTGTTTGTCAACTTTAGGCCCCAATTGGCAGAAAAAGTCTTCCCTTTATTTCGGTACCGTCAAAGTTTGTATTAGTAATGTCATCTGACAATGTAATGACTCTGTCCAAAAAATCATATTTCTTTAGTTTTTCCATGATATAGGCTACTTGAGTTTCAGCAGTGTCACATCCAAGATAATTAAATTCAACTATCCTTACTTGAATTTCCAAGTTAGGAACAAAATACCTAACAAGGACGGGAACAACTTTCAAATTTTTATGTTTGAAAGAATCAATAATAACATATATGAGCCTAGATGCTTCTAGTTCCTTCACAATTGCTCTCATCGCAAAAGGCACCAGCACCGTGACTTAAATCTTCTCTCAGTGCTATCGCAAGTAAAGCTGCGTCTATCAAAATCTTTTCTAACTATGGAAGAAGTGCAATTTATCGAAAGAAAACTGTGATTATGTTGGATGGTGTGATAAGTAAAAATTGCCTTCTTTTGCTGTAGATTTTAATTATTTTTTTGCCCGTTACCATTGGCTTTAAAAGATGTTATTTTATTGGACGATGATGGTAAAGTTGAATCTTTATGCTTCTTTTTGCCATGTGATGGTGAAAATTATGAATTAACACAGGGTGAACTCTACTTTTTCTTCCCGCTTTGATTTTTGAATGTAAGGAAAATCTTATTGAAGATTATCATTGAAAGAACACTTTCTTCTTGGCATTATAATAAAAACCCACAGCCTATTTTACTAACAAATACAACAAGCACGTGCTACCAAGATAAGATAGTGCACCCAACTGGCAATGGCCAAACCGAAAGCATCACTCAGTTTACTTATTGGTGCTGCCATCTAGACATGAAACGCTATTATCACGCGCGTCACACGTTGTTTTAGTATACAAGGGGTAGAATAGTAATCAAGAAGTCGTTGACCTTTCAGAGAAAGTATGTATACGTGTAATTTCTGCACAAACTAAACCAATTAAACTACTCTTACTTTGAGCAATGGACCTATTTTTAATAACCGGGACACTGGGATAAAGCATCCAAAACCGGGACGTCTGGTTACACTGAGCTAAATATTTATATGTATTTTTTTTTTAAACTGTTTGAAAAAGGTACCTGGACATGAAAATTGAGCCCGAGACCCTAGGATTATAATTGTAGCTCTAAGCTGAGGGTATTTTTGGGTTTTATTCCCGTGTACAAGAATCCTTCTTCCCCATATTAAAATATGTCAGTGACGGCTATATCCCTAATATAAATTAATGTAATATTTTATGTACAATATATCATATAATCTATTTATATAGAGAATATTATATATATATACATATATATACATACTCTATTTGTATAGAGAATATATATATATATATACTCTATTTGTATAGAGAATATTATATATATATATATACTCTATTTGTATAGAGAATATTATATATATATATATATATACTCTATTTGTATAGAGATTTTATTATATATTATATGTACTTATTTGTATAGAGAATATTTATATTATATAATATTATATATATCTATATATATATTAATTAATCTATTTGTATAGAGAATATATATATATATAATATATATATATATATACTCTATTTGTATAGAGAAATATTTTATATATATATATTATATATATATATATATATATAATCTATTTGTATAGAGAATATTATTATATATATATATATTATGATATATAATATTAATATTTTTATTATTCCTATTCTCTCCAAAATTTATCTGTGGAGCAGTAGGTCTGAAACGGGGATAAAACCAGTCTCATGAGGAGCTGTTTGAATAAATAAGTAGCGGATCTGGTCTATAAACCTGAGATTAAGGGTTGGAAGCAGGGACGTAGCCAGGTGGGGCCTCGGGCCCCGCCCTCTCCCCCTCCCCCCGATATCTAGATCCTTTATATGTTATTAAATATATTTCTACAAAAAAGGCCCTCAATAATAATTAAACGTATTTATCTTAGTGTAGGAATGTTGGGATGGAAGGCGGGGAGTGTCTGGGGCTAAGACGTTATTCATAGCTAGGAAAGGAACCCAGAGAGAGGGGAACCAAGGGTGCCCACAGGGAGAGGCCATAGATTATATGTAGTTTAATAACAAATAAGGGAACAAAAGCTCTGACCAACAGTATTAGAAGCTCGCACTCAAACAGTGCCCCAACCAATTTAAAGGCTTCAATTTTTTTTTTAATTCTGAGGGAGAGCTTGGATATTTTAAAACTCGCGTTTTATTATTAAATATTATGAAGTTTTAAAATGGTAGGAATATTAACGAGTGCCACTAAAGTTTGTTATCAAGACCAAGGCCATAGTCAGGAGAGGGTTTTGGGGGTTCAAACCCCTCGAAGTTTAATGAACATAATATATTTGGCTCTATTTATGGTTAAAAAAATATCAAAATTAAGGCCAAAGTATAAAATGTAGGGTTGTGTTACCATAAAAAGCACATCGGAGAGGTTTTAGTGGTGTTTAATATTTAGATTTTTTCTAGACTTCGGCAGTTAGCGAGCTTTGTTGCTATAAAAAAACACTTCAGATAGCTTCTAGAGGTGTTTAATGTTCAGAATTTAGAAATTGGGGGATATGCCCATCAAACCCTCCCTGAAATTATCGATTGGCTATGGCCTTAGACAAGAGGGTGATCGATGGGGGAATTTGTCAGCAATCGGGCACTGATCTCCTACCACTTATCATTAAAATATACATCAATGGTAGCTTTATAGCACGTAATAAAACATAAAAACATACATGATCTCTTGGACGAAACACGATCAGGCAATAACTCCCGAACCTGCGCCTGCAGGGGATTTTAACGCAAAAATACAAGTGTGCATCTCCATGCGGAGTAAGTCAAAGAAGGGTTAACAATTCGTCACCCGCTCCCTCAAATCAGAATACTGTAAAAGCTAATCCTATAAAATGTAATCAAACCTGTAAGATTAGATTTAATTAATTTCGTACAAACGCCAACAAATTCGGGTGGATCTGAATCTTTTTTCTTGTGTTGTCCCTTCTTTTTGGAGACAAAGATTGCCTTAAAAGGCGTCTTTCGAGGCTTCGTTAAATCTATTTTCCAGGGGGAGGAACCCCGGACCCTGCAACATTCCATGGAATACGCCTCAAACACCCCGCTCCCTGGGGAAAATGCCTACGGGTGCCCTTGGGGGGAACCCATCAAGTGTTAATATGGAAGTCACGAGTTCACGCAACTATAATCACCAGTTTAGTTAGTTTTCATCAGAAAATGGACCCCCTCCGAAAGTTTTTTCTGGCTACGTGCTTGGTTGGAGGGTTCGTTGTGCTGACCAAATGTCACCCTCTATCCGCAAATGTTGGCACTATCATCGCTAATGGTGGCAGCAGCTAGGTCGGTATAGAAACCAAAATATATGGTGGTGCAAAAAATGCATCACCATGCAGCTAATGACAAAAAATTGATGATGTTTAAAATGAATCACAATGCTGCAAAGAGTTAAATAAACTTTAAACTTTGCAAAGTCTACTCAGTAACCATTGTTAGTTTTCATTTATGTCACGACATAGTTAAAGACTTTGATGATGCCATTTCAAGTAGTCCCACGAGAGTTTTGACTTACGGTCTTAAGTCAAACTCTTGCGTTAGTTTAAATTGTAATATTTATTACAACATAGCCTTTTCAGTAAATATGTCTACTTTTGTCTATAGAAACTCAGACACTTTCTTACAACAAAAATAAGGGCTCATAAAGCTTTTTATGGTTCGTTATTTTGTGTAAAGGTTATTATTTGTTTTCTTTTATTTTTTTAAAGTAAACAAGGTCAAATTGACTCTGCCTGTTATTCCTTTGTTTCTCGTTGAAACTATCTATTGCACAATGTTTTCCAATATTATTCAATAAACTATTATTCTTACTTTTAACTCTAGATAATGCTGTTTTTCGTTATTTTGTATGTTAGCTTATTCACTCCCTTCCTGGTAGTATTTTGAGTGGCCTATTACTATAAGGTAACAGAAAGGGTGTAACAAAATTAACCAAACTACGAACCATCGGTGGCTGGACAATTTTAGAAGCTACGACAGACATTACGTTATGTTGCTATTTACTGGAAGGTTGAGATTCTAACTCAGAACAGATATACTTGGGGATGTTTTTCTAATAACACACATTTGAATTTTTAAACTGAACATTTTTTTAACCAGACAAAATGAAATATTTAAATACTCTATTTGCTATAATATTATATCTTAAAGTTAAATAAAAATATAATCAAACTAGAAAATTTTCTAGAAAAAGATAGAAAATTCCGTAAGTATTCAAATTTTTCAAGTTTTGTAAAAAATCTTTTGAGTCGAGTTCAAGCAGCAATTAAAACTCGACTCGAACTAAAATTTTTAATACTATCACTCCCTTAATCAGATCCAAGTCTCATATATACCCGACACGGGAGCATCACTCATTGATCAGTGTCAAGCCCTATATTTACACGATGCTTGATCAAGTTTCAACAACTTATGATTAACGGTTTATGGTCGGCCATTTCTGATACATACACAGTATGTACTCTAACATCTTTCACTGATTGAAGTCATGCATCATACGACATTGCAAACTACGTTCACCCGGGAAGGCTTTAGTCTAAACTTTATGAATTACTCTACCATTTATCTTAAAACCTACAATATAGTAGAACCAAGGACGGTAGGATTACTGACTTCAGGGTGGACGATGGATGCGTGTTCATGAAGCATAGGCCATTTTGTACTTGAACCTTATTCATTGATCAGCACCATGCATCGTTCAAGCTATATACTTACACAATATAATATGTACTTGATCCAAGTCGTGCACAATACTACAAGGCCGTATCCGGGGGAGAGGGGGGCTAGGGGTTCAACCCCCCACTCCAAATTTTATGAACCAAATAAATATGGCTTTATTTATGTTTCAACTCAAGTCAAGGGCACTTGCAGAAATTTTCTCCAGGGGCGTCCGGGGGTTCTCCCCAGATTTTTTTAAAATGTTGAAGCCTCAAAATACGCTTTTTAAGGTAATTCTTGTTTTCCTGAAAATAAGATAAAACATAAGAAAAGTGTTTCAAATTTATCCAAATTCATGGGTGGACACTTGACCTTACGATTTGAATGGTGAATGCTGTTGGCGAATTTCTCAGGCACGCCCCAAACTATCAGCCCTAAAGTCAGCAGGTGGCTTTGTGCCGGGCGCTGGTAAATAGTTTATTAGTTATATTCTAAAACTCTTGTTTGTTGGTTGGGGGCACTGTTTGAGAACCAGCTAAGAACACTGTTGGGCGGGGTTAGCCTACTTCTAATGTTTATACAACCTCAGAATCTCATAGGGGCAATTTCAATATTATTTTTTAAACGGATTTTCTAGTTTATTGTTTAAAAATCGTAACTTTGTAAAGTCTAAAAATTCATAGGCACTAGGCACCATGCCTACGGCCCTGGTAAAGAAGTTTTGGTTAAACCCATCATATTTATTTATCTAGAGCAGTGGCTTCCAAAAGGTGGTCCGTGGAACCCCGGGGGTTCACAAGCTGTTCCTAGGGGGTCCACGACAACTGCCAAAATTTAACAAAATAAAAATTTTAAATAATAATTAATTAATACTATGCTACATGAAAAACAAGTATAGAATTAGACTTGACATGCATTCGGATTTTCAAGTCAAAGTGTCCAGCCTTCAAACTGATCTTCAAGAAGTGATGGGAAAAAGAAGAGGTTTCACTATCCTCACTAATACTATACCCAAATGAATAGATATGAACTTTTTCATGATTAATAAATTTTCATGTAGGCCTAATTAACCTTTATTGTGGTAACTATTACTATTATATTCATTATTATTACAACTAGAGTTAGTGTAAAATAAAAGTATGTAAAACCACATTTAACTCTTACATACTGTGCTAAATTTCCAGATTTGTAGGTATTCTAATAGTAATTATTAATATGGGGGTGGGGAGCTATTTTCTGGATGTAGAATAGATTGTATTCTAATAATTAGAAAAAACGGGGTGTCCGCCGATCTCAAAGCACCTTTCGGGGGTTCCTTGACTGGTAGGTAATCGGGAACCACTGATCTAGAGTATTTTTTATCACCACATCTTACTGCTTGTTCGAGCTGCACTCATTATTTAGTTAGTTTAGTTGGGTAGTTAATTATACCCCTACCTGCTACGGTGGCAGTATGGTATAAGATGTCAGTCTCGTGTTGGATTAGATTGACGATGAGAGGGAGATCGGAGCTTGAATCTCGGTCGAGTGTACTGGGAGTGGTCTTTCCGAAATTGTTTTCTCCTCTCTCTCCATACAAATGCGGGTACCTCTAAATTCAACCTTCCTCATCCGTAGATCGTTAACTATGCGTATAACCTGAACAAATAATAAGACGAAGAAACAAAAATCAAATCTCCTGCCAGTTTGGAAATGAAACTTGAACAAACAACAAGGTATGTGGGGAATGCTAGCCTCCACCGTGGTTCGGATTCCACGTTAAACTGTAGGTCCTTCATTTCATCTTACAATCACTCTACCATTACACAGTAGCGTAAATGCGTATAACCCGAATGGGTAGTAAGACGCGGTGCTAATAATAATAATAATAATAATAATAATAACAACAAGGTATTTTTCTAACTTTAACGAGTATGGATCGAGGGACGAAACCAATATAAGAAAGTCAAGTGAATGGATCAAAAGGAAGGGGTAGGCGATGTTGTGTGGATGTATTTGTGTAAAAAGAAGACTAAGAGTTTAAGAATAAAAGAGCATTGTATGATTCTGTGTATGGATGTTGTTGAAGCGAAGGAAGTATACAAGCACAGGGAAGTGTGGAGAAAGTTTGTGAGGATGGATTAATTAGAGTGGCTTTTTTATCTATATTCACAG
>JBCFYV010000003.1:17755134-17967682 GCA_039000515.1 Timema cristinae
CCCACCATTCCAGTGACTGTTGCTTCAGGATAAATCCAACCAGCAAAATTTTAATACATAACAAAAAACTTTATAGGGTAGGATAAGTTACATATTTGGGTTTGATTATAGATACTTGGTATCCTTAAATAAATTATATAATAAAAAACCTACAATAGGGGTCCTACGCAGGCTGAGTATTCTGTTCCTCAGGCTCGCATAAAGCAATTATACTACTCTTTAAAACACTGAAATTTTATTCAAGCTACCACTTCTTATGCCCTCCAAACAGATTACCTTCAAACAAATATACCACCTTTAGAACTTTGTGCTGACCTAAATTCTGGCATAGCAATACAAAAAATCTGTTTGAATAGTACATTAAGTAACATTAATTTAAATTTTAGATCAACCATTCATAGCCATGTCACCAGGAATTCTGAAAAGTTGGATTTGGTACACATCAATTCGAAGAAATGTGGCTATAATAGCTTCAAATACGCATCTCTAAAGAAATATAATAGCCTGCATACGCATGTGAGCTCTATCAAGAACCTCTTTACAATTTAAAAAAGAGGTTAGGAATATACTTTGGAAAACATTTCTTTAAATTTCATTCCCCCCCCCCCCCTATAGTCTTAAAGTTTACCTCTTGTCTCACTATATTATTATATATTGACTGTACATCAAGCCACCATCCTGTATTTAGTCTGTAAGTATATCGTGTACCTTATCATGTAATAATGTTGTATAACTTCCCTATTATTAATGTCTATAACATGCCTATTTCATTTTATCCTGCATGTTATAGTTTTGTCTATTCCTGCCAAATATACCTTTATTTTTTTTATTTTTTTTTGCGTCTATAATCCCGCAAAATTGTATTTTTATCTTGTACTAGATAGCTGTTGCCCGCGGCTTTGCTCGCGTGGAAGTTGATTATATACAAATACGAAAATATACATATGTATTTACAGATTAATTAAAAATATTACGTTACGTTGATGACCATAACTTGACCTCAGATCAAAAATAATGCAAGTCCGATACAAACTTTCACCCCCTTTTTCATCCCTTATCAAATAAAATTTCCAAAATTCCTGAAACATGTATTTATTTGTTTTACGTCAATAACCGAAATACAAAATTTTATTTATGTAACTTTCAAAATGACGGACTTTCATACATATTATCATACATATTATCATCCCCTATTTTGACCCCTTTGGGGTGGAATTTTCTAAAATCCTTTCTTAGTGGGTGCCTACATAACAAAATGAATATACAGTCCGAATTTCATGCTTGTAGCCTTGATAGTTTGCGCTCGGCGATGATGAATCAGTCAGTCAGTCAGTCAATCAATCAGGACATGTTATTTTATAAGTATAGATAACTATAGTTTTTTTTTGTCATATCCACCAAATGTAATTTTATCTGTATAGTTTCCAACAACGAGCTATTAAAACTCATGGAAAAACTGTTCCGAATAAATAAATAAAAATAATAAATGAATAGTTTTACGACAGGTCCATTTATTTGGCCAGTGAACTTGACCACCAATACGTCCTGCCTCCTCCATCAGCTCCAAGAATATTTTATTTCTTCAAGTCATCTAATATTTGATTCCTCCTTCTTCATAAGATCCTCTTTCCCTCAACCTTTCTTTCTATGAGATCGTGCAAAAGATAGTTCCTACTAAGGATGTGTCCGATTCAGTTTGCTTTGCAGGTACCGAAGAGTCGCATCTAAAATTATTATTTTACTGCCCACTCTTCTTAGGACTTACCCATGTTTCACCCTGTCTGTCCACTTGATATTCTTAAGTCTTCTCCAGCACTACATTTGAAAGATATCAAGTATCTCTTTTCTATTTCCCTATAACCTCTTCGTGTTGAAAACTTCCTTGGCTATAGTGATTCTTGACCCAATTTCCTTGAAGCAACAAGCATCCTTTTTCAGCAGACTTCCCGGGTACTTGAACTGACTGCTCTATGTTTCCAACTTCTTATTTCCAATCGTTATTTTCAGCGGCTCTTCATTTTTCGAGATCACCAACACTTTTGAATTCTCAAGGTTGATCTCCACATCATATATTTTCCCTATCTCCACCTGCTGATATCAGGGCTTCCTGACCAGACACTCGCCATCCAAGTTGAACAGATTGGGCGACAGACAGCAACACTAACTTACTCCTCTTACTATCTCCTCGCTGTTGGTCTCTCCATCATTAAGCCTCATCCTCACTCGCTGTCACAGGTACGGGTTTGCAATCAGCTTCTGTATATCCAGTCTATGACGATCTTCTTGAGTATTTTCATCAGTTTCTTCCACTTTGCTTTATTGAACACCTTTTGCCAGTCGATTAAACCAATGTAGATCTCTACCATGACTTCCAACACGCTTTCTGAAATTATCAGCATCCAATTGCAACTCTGGTTTCTTTTCCATTTCCTAATCCAAATTTATTTTATTTTCCTACATTTTTTATTTTCTGTTCCAGTCGCCTGTAGAATATACTTGCCACAATTTTCCCACTATTCCCGTTATATAAGGCAGGTATGATACCTTCCTTTTCTCTATTTCTTCTAGTGTGGAGTTTTCCTTTGTGAAGCATTGTAGTAAAGTAGTAAATGGTCATCTCGGCTCCAGGAGTCAAAAGAGTTGAGTTGATTTGAGATATTTATGGTGGTAGGTTCCGTGAAGCACTATTCATTGGCGTAGCTGTCTTGTTTAAAGATCAGTGGCGTTGCGTCAGGGAAAGCAAGGCAAGCACTGCTTGACTTTGATTAAATATATTTAATTATTTTATTTAATGTTTGCAAAAATCATTTAAATGTAATTCAACCATCAGTGGGTTTGAAAATAAATCCCATACATGTCAGTGACCGTAGCATGCATGCAAGACATGCATTAGTACATCTTATGGTGGTTGAAAATCGGTATTTGTCCGACTCTTATCCCATTGCTCTAGCTAGTGTAGTTATTATTTGTGACGTCATATATTTCTGAGGGGAGAGAAGGGGAAGAGCTGCGGATGTCAGGTAAAAATGCAAGCAACCGAGCTAAGACTTATTTTTCCCAAAAGGTGACGACTAGAGCCAAAGTCACTGCCCCTCTTTTTCCCTTTCAAAACATAGCGGGATGGTATGGCATGAAAGGGGAAGTTAATATTGTCAAGTTATCGACCCCATGCCTACACATCTTTAATCCCGGTACACATGATATAACTTATTGTACATAAAGTTGTACAAGAAGTTGCAGCCTGAAGATGGCGTCGAGTGAACACCAAAACTTGTACAAGATCTACTTTGCACAACTTATTGTATACAATTTCAGGAAATAAAAGGCGTCCTATACCAACCATTTTTCTTGTACATCTTTTGAGTTGTAAGCATGAAAACTTGCTATACAGATACTTATTTTAATAAGAGTGATTGTAAGAAAACAGCTAAATGCTTGAAAACAAACAAATAATCACAATTGAAGGAGGTTAAACCCCAAATCTAAAGGTTTTCAACAGTTTTTAAAAAATATTATACCAATATTTTACAAATCATTCAATCATTATTTTCCCATAAAAAGGGCAAAAAAGTCATATTCTTTTTCAAATATTGTATGCAATAACAAATTCCGTGTGAACGGTCACTCACTAAAATCGGTATGCAATCCATTTGGCCAAGATATTGCATAATTTCTTGCACAACTTTATGTACAAGAATTTGTGTCGTATGTACCGGGATTTAGATATTTGTGGAGTTGTAGCAGGTGCTTTTGTTTTGATGTGGATATCATTTAAAGCTAACTAACGAGAGTTTATAAGTATATTTTTATAATAAGTAATAACAAAAAAATGTAAGCTCAAAACAGAAGAACGCCCCAAGCCCCAACTACCGTTAAAAAAACTCCAAATAGCTTCTTGAAGCATAAATAATTTTTTAAAAATCCCGATCTTACTCTTAAGCTTGGGGGCACCCCTTCCAAGCTTGTCTAAGAATTTTGGTCACGAGATGCTATTGTTAAGGATAGTGGGGATATCCCGGTTAATTTCTTCCAATGAAAGGGTTTTAAGAAACGTAAAGACAGATGGGGTGAATTTGCAATGGTGTAGCAGTTCTATAGGCCTTTAAATAGTTACTTTATGCGGAGCCGGTCTATGGTTTATAGGGGGCAGATGAAGGTTGGGGTGTTATATGGTCTGTTTTCTTGGGAAGGAAGGGAGCAAGGATGTTTAGGATTTTGATAGTCGGGTCGGGGACAGTGTGACGTAATTTCGGGAGTGGAGAATAAAGAATTATATGCAGATTGGTACATTATAGGGTAGGTAATAGGGCGTAGCGTCTTAAGTTTTCTTGGTTCCTCCTTTAGTTCCAAGGAGTCAGGAGTTGGGCATTGGAGATCCAGTCGTGTTGGCGTGTAGTCAAAAGAAAAGTCTTCTTAACTCACCTCTGAAGGGTTTGTTTGGTTGTGGTCTTGTTTTGGGCTGTGGTTATCTTAATATTACGCGAGTTTTAGGGGATCTGTTCAGACAAGTACCCAGGGTAAGGAAGGGGGTGAACACTGTGAACCCCTAAGGTGGGCAGTGGAAAAATCGGGAGTTGCGTGTGGCCTATTATATGACTATTAGGGAACAGAAGGTTCACAAAAAGTTTACTGGGGATCAGATAGGAGTGGCGCGTATCCTGTAAGACGACAAAGTAAACGGAAAGTTTTCGCAAAGGTGACTAGGGGATCGTCTACGAGAAGTGTTGGTCAGTGAGAACTCTAGTAAAAGTTGTCTATCTAGCACACACATTTTATCTTCTCAGCTGTTTCACAGATTGGGTCATAATACAAATGCCTTTCGTGTAAAAAATATTCCTTAAATCTAAGTTTTAAAATTAAGGATTCTTGTGGGTTTATATTAATTAGACTCTTACAATCATTAGCTATACCTTGTCAAGCTTAAATATAACTATTTCTAAACATAGTACACAGCTTGCCTTACAAAATTACTTAGTGGTAAGAACTTATTGATAGAGATTATGAGTGATAATTGGTTTTTTGTCTGGATTTCTATTCCAAACGCAAGGAGCCTGTTTCATGATCAGGTTAGGCCGATTCCAGTGGCTCAGTGTGGGGGCTATTCAAACCTGTTGCTGCTAAGGGTGGGACGGAAGGAAAGGGGTTATAATAGGCTAGCTTTCACTATTGTTTGTTCAGAAACCATATTATATTGCAAGTACGATAAATGTCATATTGTTTCAAAACATAGCTTGTTATATGTATATGCCTCTAATCATATGTTGTCTATGTTTTTTTTAATTTTATGTTTTTGTCATCTTTGTTTTGTTAATTGATTACCTCTTTTGTGGCTCCAATTTAAAAGACCAATTAAATAGTGTTTATATGTACAACGCTTCATTGTGTAACGATTTTACAAAAAGAACAACAAACTCAATCAAATGGGAGTGCACTCACCATCTGCCTTGCTGAACATAAACATTGGAGCATACGTGCCGCGACATCCTCTCCCTAAAACTCAATCCCATGGACTAAATGGAGATACCGCCCAACAATCCGCTCGTGATAGAAGACCTGCCCATAAACAAAGTGAGACAACAACTTGACCAGTGTAGCTTCCGATTTAGTCACCTAGATGGTTTGTAACGTTGATTTGACATTAACGTTACAGACATGAAAGATATACGAGTGAATGGACACTATTTGAACAACACCTAGAATAAACAACCTTGTACTCACCAAGAAGTGCCCCGTTTCTCGGCTAGTGTGTCTCGACTCTCGTAAATCAACTTTCCTGTTCGCGAGCACTTTTACTGCACCGAGTGTGAAAACAGACTAAACGAGTGAAAGGTGTGGCAAATTGAGCGTGAGGTCGCCCATTGCATCATGGTAATAACCTCGTGATAGACACGTGACGTTCTACGCGCCCCTCCAATGATCTGGTTGTTTCCTTTGGTAACTTACGACCCCTTCCCTCTGTTCCGTGTGATTGTTCTTTGATGTTCTTTTGTTTCCCCTATGTTCCCCTCCCCTCAGAGAATAACGGCTTATATACGGGTTCTGTTTGTGGTGTAGACTCACTTCTTGATTCAACTGTGTCATACGACAATCACGTTAGGACAGGATGATTCTAAGGTATCAATTCTATTTCGGCCTGTACACATCAAAATTATCTTTCGAACTTATATTATTCATTTAAAAGAAATCTATGCTGGGTACAAATTCTATTTCGGCCGGTACGATTCAAAATTAACTTTGGGGCTAGTATTATTTATTTTTGGATTACCATTATATATTGTCTTTTGTAAATATGTTAGATCACGAGGAAAGGTATGCCCGGCATGGCATAAAATATTCTAACTATTAATGTAGGTAATATTTGTAGAATCCCTTTTTTGCCCTTCTGGATCTACAAATAATTGTCATTTATGGTGAACTTTACCTTTTGTAATGTCACTCTAAATCTACGTAAGGCGTGTTGCCTACCTAATGTGGGAATTGTTATAGCCCGCACGGCTATGTAACTTTTGGTATTTATTGTATATTTATTTAATCTTGGAGGATCACTCTTTGTATTGTGGTAAACTTTGATTGCCAATAATATTTTCAAGTTAGTTTTATGCAACTTCGCTATTGTCATGCGGACGGTTGGCCTGTGGTGGCTAGATGTTGTATTCATTGTATTGCGGATTGCCGCAGAGACCCTAAGGGGCCATGGATTTAACTTGGTAATAATCTTTAGGTCGTATATAACCTTTGTTATGACAACGGTATTATTATGGGCATAACCTATGTCGTTATGACAACTGTATTATCATGGGCATAACCTATGTTGTTATGACAGCTGTATTATCATGGGCATAACCTATGTTGTTATGACAACTGTATTATCATGGGCATAACCCAATCTTCTACATATATATATTTAAAAATATCTATTTATTCATTGTTGTTACTTACATTTGCATATATCAATTGTTATCTTTTATAATAAACATTCTTATACTCAATGCAACCTTTTAATTTACTAATTCTAGGTAAATGAGTTATATCTTTAAACATAAGATTCTCGACCTCCTCCCCATTTCTCATAGTACCAACATGGCGGATGATAGTTAAGGAGAGTTCATGGAAGCACAATCGTTGTATAAACCAGAGAGAAAGGCCTATTAACTTTTATGCAGTCCTGTCAGCTCCTCTGCAATTTATCATTTGTTATTGTTTATATGTTTATTTTGCTTTTGTGTAATGTGCGCCTGCCCTTATCTATTAGAGGATAAGGAGGGCGGTACAGGTTATCCGATTTTATTGCAGCTCCTAGAGTCACCGCTATTCCTCCTAAGCGCTGCTTGTCTCCCCTCTTCAACTCCATTTTCTCCCTCCCATTTGCCCTATCTCTGTGGGCATGTCTGGTATTTGTGTCGGCTATATATTGGATGTATCTTTTACATGGTGACTCATTGTATCACTGACTTGTTAAGGTGAGAGCATCGGATTAAGCTCAGACTTATTTACATTATTCTATATTCTGATTCGACTTAGAATGGGGGAATCTCTAAATTTTTTGTTTTGGCGGATTAAATTTGATTGTTAATTTTAGGATGTATTCCTTCGGGCTGTGGCCGTGGAATACATTTCATGCCACGATTTATTATGGTTTGATAATTTGGGGAACCAGATCTGTGTTCATGGGCGAACTTTGTTTTCTCGTCGCCAGTCAACAAATTTAGAGTCGTGCTCTTACCACCTTTTGTTATATTGTTTGCAACTTGTGCAGATAGATATTTTTCTGGGAGGCCAGCCTTAAATGCATTCTTTATGTTTTATTACATTGGGAACTTGACTTGTTGTACATAACTATGGTTACCTTCGTCTCCTTAAGCGGTATTAAGGTAAATGGCCATTGTAAATTTGTATAGGTTTTGTCAATAGTCTATTTCTGCCTAATCTTAACCCTAACTTTGTTTATTGTAAGATACAGGCTAGCTTGGTTGGGGTTGTAAGACATCCCCCTTTTTGCTATATTGTATTTCTCACTGCTCTTGTGCGCCGTTTGTCAGGTCATTAGCTCGGGAGGATGGCAAACTTTTATAAACTCATTATTTGCGTCTGGGAAATTACGCTGTTATTGGCGGGCTCGGTGGATATTATGGTACTTACGTTAGTGTGCTCTGTAAAATATATATATATATCTTTAATATTGTAATGTTTTTATATCTTTTAGTTACCCTGTAGTTTGGAATATTGACGCCGTGCCATCATTTTTCATGGTCATAGGTAGTAAGGTGACTGATATGTGATTATAGGGACGCCATGTTTGGCATTAAAGGTATTACTTTAGAGTCATGTAAATTTTCTTGGGATGATGTGTTTACATAAAATAGCTCACGATAAACCATAGTCTATTTTGGCTTTAAAGATGGAAATATGTATGTACTAACGTCTTCCGCTTTATACCTAGGGGAAATATATTTACATCGAAATTTTCAACTTCAAATTCTTGTTAGTTTTAATATTTATTGGACGTTATATTTATATTAATGTTTCTTATTTAGGACCTTCTGTCATCACAAATATCTTATAAAATATTATGTCTAACTTCGAACTTCAACATTACAAACTATACAATATTACTACTTCGTAATTCTATTTATGTATCATCCATTGTTTTATTACAAATAAAACCAATACTATTATTCTCTTGTAACTCTTTGATAATTTATTACGCTTCTTTGTTAGTTAAGGTGGTTACATTTGGTGCATGATACCGATGTAGAGTCTGCAGCCGGTATTCAAATCAATTATAAAGGTAAACATTGTTCAAAAAGTAAGTGCAAACCCCCCAAGATCCAATTTAAGAATTATGGGGGTGACAAAACAGAATGGTTAAGTTTTTGGAGACAATTCGCTAAAAGTGATGAAGATGAAGATTTAGATGCAGCCGACAAATTTCTGTATTTGATGCAGGCCACTTTAAATGTTTCAAGGGCTCGAGAAGGGGTCGAAATTTTCCCTCAGATTCAAGAAAATTATCCTAAGGCTATACAAAGTTTAATATCTCGTTTAGGACGCGATGATTTATTGGTAGAAGTTTATGTACGGGAACTATTGAAGCTGACTCTTCATAGTTTGTCGGATGGGATGCTGTTATCGACTATGTATGACCGTTTGGAAACTCAGCTGAGAGCACTCGAAACTTTGAGAGTCACCTCTGATAAGTATGCAGCAATGTTACACCCGATGGTTGAATCCTGCTTGACAGAAGATTTACTCCGTGCTTGGCAACGTAGTAGTGCTTCAGGCCAAGGCGAGGAGCGGTTGCAGAGCCTAATGGTACTTTATCAGAAGGGAAGTCAAACAAGAAGAGCACATCTGTCTTGGGGTAAAAGGGTATCAGTGGTGGAGAGGAAGTTGTAAAAGGTAAGAGGAGGAATATCCTCAGCAAAGGAGAAACCAATGTATCTACAGCAGCCACATAAACAAGAAATAGGTCTAGTTCAAACCCTTCAATGTGTATATTTTGTAACGCTTTACGTTTTTCTTTAGATTGTTTTAAAGCCAGAAAATTGACCAGAAATGAGAAGCTTAAAATTATTGGATAGAGCCGCTGTTGTTTTGTTTGTCTGAAAGGTGGACACATTGCAAAGAGATGTAAACTAAAGTGTTTGATCTGTGTGGTATGCACAGTATTATACTTTGTCCCACATAAAACTAGTGTTATTAAGTCTGGGGATAAGGACAATTTAAAGAAATACTTACCTGAACGTACAAGGGTTTCCGTGGGGAATACATTATAAAATAATTCTTGTTCTGAAGTACTTCTTTAAACTCTTATTTTTAATATTAATATTTAGCACCGCGTCTTATTACCAGTTCGGTTTATACACTTTAAGTACTAATTACACTACTGGATCAGGAATTGGGAAGGTTGAATTAGAGGAAGTGAACCCGTATTTGCGTGGAGGGAGAGTGTAAAACCATTTAGGAAAAAACACCCCCAGTTCACCCGACCGAGATTCGAACCTCGATCTCCCTGTCCTCAGCAGTCGAGCCCAACACGACAAGCGCGTTAGCCAACTACGCCACCGAGGTGGGTTTTAAACTCTTATTGAATGGTTGAATGGGGAAAGGGATAATCGAAATATTCGAGCTTTGATAGACATGAGATCCCAGAGGTCATAAATTCTGAAGGAAGTGGTAGGACAAATGGGATACATATCAATAGGAGAAGAACGTATTCAGCATGCTTTGTTTGGAGGAAACCAGTCAGGTGAAAGAGTTGTTTTTAAATGTGGTTTGGTAGCCGTAAACACCTATTTAGGATGGACGCTACTGGGCAGGGTTCGGTGTAAGAAGTAACATTCTTATACCATGAACATAACTTCTTTGTTTGCTAAAGATATATCTGTTTCCACACTCTGGGATCTTGATGTTCTGTAAATTGACAACCCAGAGAAGCGAAGGAAAAGGCTGAAAGAAAATTAGTAACATTAGCACATTTTAAACAAACTGTCAAACGGGATGTGGATGGTCGTTACATGGTTGAACTTTCATGGGTGGATGGACAACCCCCTCTCCCTTCAAATTTTACAATATCTCAGAAGCGTCTGGAAACAACGTTCCAGTAACTGAAATCTCTTGAAGTAGAAAGAGCCTACACAGAAGTGTTTGAAGAGTGGAAGAGAGAGGGAATCATAGAAGAAGTAGTTAATGCTAAGTTTAATGAGGGGCATTATCTTCCCTACCGACCAGTGATCAAGGAACATGGTACCCAGAAGATTTTCCCCGTGTTTGATGCCTCAGCAAAGATTAATTCCTATCCTTCACTGAATGATTGCTTAAAGAAAGGGCCGACTTGATTAAACATATTCCGTCTCACCTACTATGTTTCATAATAGGAGCTATTGGTGTTAATACTGATATAAAGAAAGCTTTCTTACAAATTGGACTTTGTGAATTAGATCGAGATTTCGTACGGTTCTTGTGGAATAAACCGAATAGGGAAAGCTTAATCCTAAGAGATGCACGTGTGGTTATTGGCCTTTCACCGAGTCCTTTTCTGTTAGGAGCTGTCATTGAGAACCATCTAGACTCAGTCTTGAGAGATTGTGAAAATAATTGTTTTGGGTCCAGCATTTATTCCCAGGAAAGGATTAAAAAATTGCAGAAAGGTTTTTATCTTGACAAATGTGTCTCGAGTATAGATGAGGTGAGCGAGCTACATCAGTTTATGACAGAATCAACGGCTTTGTTGCTTGAAGCAAAATTTGATCTGAGAGGATGGGAATATTCTAGCTCTGAAGTTGACAATAGTGAAGTGTCACCTGTTTTAGGTCTGCATTGGAGGTGTGGAACTGATATGTTGGCCATCAATTCAGCCTTTATTCCTTTAATTGATTTTTAGAATGTGACTAAGAGAAAAATTTTGTCTGTTGCTCATAACTTGTATGGCCCAATTGGTTTCACAGCTCCTGTAACATTGATCCCAAAACTTAATGATTCAACAGATGTGGGCCTCTTAAGTTGGGCTGGGATGAAGAAGTTCCAACAAAAGAAAAGGAGAGTTTTGTAAAATGGACTAAGGGACTTCAATGTCTGAACAAAATTGAAATTCCCAGATATATCACCCAGAAGAACGCGAAGCATAGTTTTCACACGCTCTGCGATGCCAGTAAAGATGCATCTGGTGCTGTTGTGTATTTGGTACCAGAGACTGAACTTTGCATTGAAGTTCAACTTGTTCAGGCTAAGGCCAGGGTAGCGCCTGTCAAGAAGACCACTATACTAAGTCTGGAACTCTTAGCCGATACTATTGGGGCTAGACTATTTTCCTCCATAGCGGAACATTTAGATTTGATTGTGACGGACTGCTGTTTTTGGAGTGATTCAAGTACAGTTTTAGTGTGGATACAAAGAGAGGAGCAAGTGGGTTACTTTTGTACGTAATAGGGCTCAAGATATTAAACTATTGGTGGAAAAAGAAGACTGGCGCTACGTTCCAGGTCCACTTAACCCAGTAGATCTAGCCAGTGGAGGATGCTCAGCTAAGAAATTGATGCAGATGAGATGGTCGGAGGGGCCTGAATGGCTAAAGCTGCCTAATCAGATGCGAGATCAAAGGCCTATGGACGTTGTTTCTGTTGAAGACGTTATCTACCAGGGAAAAAAAAGGTAAGATGCGGTTATGACTATACCAAATGTGAACCCTGACAGTAAGTGCTATTACCGATTCTTATCTCAGTACCATAAAATTCTCCGTCTTGTGGGATGAGTGTTCATATTCATTCGTAATTGCAGAAAGCAATAGAGGGCAATGGGAGATCTTAGTGCCATTTAAGTGGATGGGACCGAAGTCTTTGTCATTAGATTTATTCAGTAATAATCCTTTCAAGGCTCGAAATATGGACCTGTCAAGTCACTAAATTTATTTGAGGACGCCAAAGATGTTCTACATCTGAAAACAAGACTATCGGAATGGAAGGGAGTGTCAGATTTCAGATATCCAGCCTTATTGCCTTCTGATTATCCAGTGGTCACCAGATTGATTCATGAGAGTCACCTTTCAAGGTCTTTTGAGTTTGCCTAAAGAAAGGTTCTGGATTGTAAAGGGTAGGAGAACCGTTCGCTCTGTTATGAAATTCACTGTGTGCAAACGATTTGCAGGCACAAATTTTTATCGGTCTGTGCCAACATTACCTGAAGACAGAGTGCGTGACACTGTTGTATTTGAGTCAAAGGAGTGGATCTGGCTGGTCCACTTTACCTAAAAGATATAAGAAAAGCTAGTAATGCCTTTTTACGTGTGCAGTATATCGTGCTGTCCACCTGGAACTAATATCTGCATTGTCTTTGGATGCCTTCATACAGGCCCTAAGGAGAGTCATAGCTCAACGTGGAAGACCGTGTCATATACAGTAATAATGGGACTAGCTGTGTAGGTACAGCTAATGCTTTTTGACAATTGGACTGGGAGAAAATTAATGCTTTTAGCTCAGCACAACGAATTGGTTGGAAATTGAATCCTCCTGCTGCTCCATGGTGGGGCGTTTGGTGGGAGCACCTTATTGATATAGTGAAATACTCGCTTTTGAGAATACTTGTAAGAGTCTGGTTGACTTTTGAGGAACTGACAACTGTGCTATGTGACTGTGAGGCTATAATGAATTCACGGCCTTTGACCTATGTATCAGATGATCCTGACAGCCTGACTACATTGACACGTCCTTATTCCTTCAGGACCTCAAAGAAGTAGGAGTGTCTGATTGTGACCAATTGGGGACAACTGATCTTAATAAGAGGTCCAGGTATTTGCAAAAACTGCGTGAACTTTTGGAGAAAAGTTTCCACAGTGAATGTCTGGACCAGCTAGCTGCAAAACTCAAAGAGCAAGAAGGAATATCCTTTAGAGATTGGTGAAGTGGTTCTCATCGGGAGTTACAACCTCAAACGGCAGGACTGGCCCTTAGTTGTAATAGAAAAGTTTATACTGGACGTGATGGAGTGCATCGACTGGTTCGGCTGAGAACGGGTATTGGCACTGTCATGAGGCCTATTCAACGACTGTATAGTCTCGAGGCAAGAAAATCAAATTTAAGGCCTAAAGGTACGCGCTCTAGCTTGTCGAATGTACAGTCATATACGTATTTAGAAGAGGGAGATCAAAAACATTCAAAAGAGACTTTTCTGGACAAACAGACCAGAAAGGGTAGAAAGATTACTAATCCAGCAATATATTTAATATAATGACATTATTACGTTTTGTGTTTAGGTGTTAAAAGAACAATGACTCAAAACTTTGAACTTCATCAAAGTGATATTGTCTGTGAAAATTCCTTAATTTGTGTTGTCGTTTGAGTTAAAAACTCAAGGTGGGAGAATGTCATTTTGTTTCAATAGATGGACTTGTCAGTTATTGTTTCAAAACATAGCTTGTTATATGTCTATGCCTCCAATCATGTTTTGTCTATTTAAAAAAAATTATGTTCTTTATCTTCTTTGCTTTGTTAAATGTTGGCAATTTTTGTGGTTCCGATTTTAAAGACAAATTAAATAATGTTTATGTACAAAGCTTCTTTATCTTTACTTAAATATTACGTCAAATTTATTTACGTCGGGTAGACAATAAGTGACAATAACTATAATGATATTAGATAATAGCTTAAAACTTATTAATTACATTTCTTAAAATGACATACCTTGTCTAGAAGTCTTATGTTCAGACGATTATTTAGCTAATTGGCTTGTAGGAATTATTAGGTACTATATTAGCCTGCATAAACTTATTTAAACAAGCAAGTCACAAGTTTAAAGCTTTATTATGCTATTCAAAGCTTTTATTAAGGCATTTATTTCATTTAACTAGTAATACATTGTTATCTCTCATATATTCTATCAAAATTAGCAACGATGTCAAAATGCCACATAACCGTGTATGTTTGTGAGAGAGGAGGAGATACCCGAGGGTTTCCTTCTCTCATACACAATGTTATGAGATGATAGCTCGAAAATTTCTGCCATAGATATCCATCAGTTATACCATAGAGATCAATGGTGAATGGTCTTAAGTCCAATGATTGTGATGTACTACACTTCATGCATAGCTTACTGTGAACTCACACCTTCACTGTTAAACTATTGTGGTGCTGATATTTGGTCACGTGAAAGCTCTAATCCAATCGCAATAAGTCTGCGTGGCCAGCGTAGCTCACACTGCTCCAGTAGAGATAATTTCAACTTTTCCAGCACTTCTAGATAAAACCCGCCAAGACCCTATCAGTGTATGCGCAAACTTTCAAACATGCGTTATTTAAAAAACAAAACAACAAAAAAACACATTTTCACGATGGCGTATCAAAAAATTATTTAAAACGACAGATATTGGAAGTTATGACGTTTAACGATGACAAAATCAAACCCAGGAAGAAGTAAAACATCTCATTTTATTTCCAATAAATTAACTTGCACTGATTGTAATATTTACGTTTTTATGTTTGACGTTTCAATGCAACATAGGTAGAGATTCCCAACTTTCCGCGAGCGTATGAACAGCTGCACCACTAGGAGTTGTGGACTAGCTGTATTGCTTTGAAATTTCAGCGTCAGTGTGAATTCACCTTTATCATCATGAACATCTTCCAACCTCCGGCTGGGTCTGTTTGGAACATAAACCTCACCATCATTTCTCTCCCGCCAGTTTTCCCCAGGCCTTTCCTCTCTAACTTTAACCATCTGTCCCTTTATCTTTCTTTCAGCCTCCTATCCCTCACCCATATATCTAACATCCTTTAGGGCATTCTTTCCCTCTCCATTCTTCTCACAGTCATACCAACTTAGTCGTGGTCATGCCTTCTATATCCTGTCCTGGACTGGATCTTCCTTTAATATTCTTGTTACTCCCTCATATCTCATTCGGTCAAATTTTGCCACATCGTTCATGCTTCTCAGAAAGCTCATTTCAATGTTTTTCTCTTATCCTGTTCCTTCATTACCTGCACATTTCTGCACCGTACGTCAATATTGTTAGATAATAGGCATTGTAGGCCACTCCCTTGCACTTGCCTGGCACATCCCTGCTCCAAATTAGGCTTCTAACACGTCTGAAAAATGCCTGTTTGCCTTCCTTTCACTTATTTCTATTCTTTCTACCATTTTCTTCATTATTTTGTTCATCACTACAATGAGCAGTAGTGGTGAGAGCGTACCGTCTTGTTTCAGACTGCTCTTTACCCCAAACCAATCTGCCTTCTTTTCGCCCACTTTCACATAAATAACACTACCTTTCTAAAGATTCCTCACTATTTACGGTTTCATTCCACACTCTTCTTCTGCACACGCTATTGTGGGCCTTTCAAACATCTAAGACCATAAAGTCTTTTTTGTGCTCAGTGTCGCTCTTGCAGCTGTCTCACAGCAAAAATAAGATCCATTACCAGATAGTGGAAACACAGACTCGAATATTCGCTATGTAGCGTGTCAATGTTGTAAAGTTGACACTTACACAATTAGGCTACGTAAAAATACGAAATTATAATAATTATATTGGCAAAATCCAAAGAAGAGTATTAGATTTGAAATATTTAATAATAATATCCTTCAAAACCTACTGTTAGCGACTGGATGGACTCTGATGATATGATCCACGTGCTCCCAATAGAAAATACTGCAAAGGATGTTAATAATACAAATCTGCATAAAAATACTAAACTTATAATAGTGTAATCCAAAGAAGATAATTAAAGTTGATACAGTCAGGAATAATATGCTTCAAGACTTACTCACTGTGGCTGGATGGAATCGGATAACGCCAACATGTCTTCTTGGAAAATATACAAGTATGACGACGAGGGTATTTCCAAACACATCCGCTCATTACATCTCCTGACATGCAAAAGAGCTAAACTAAGTTGGGCTCGCTCCCACGACCCTCAAGCATCACTGTTGTAGCGGCGTGTCTTAGAACCTCCTCTTTACCTCACCCCTCAAGCTCCAGTCCTTCCTATCACCACCTGTGTTATTACGTTTTTTCTATTTCTTTTTTTGTTCCGTTCTAGTCAGACAAGGGTATAAAATAAGTGACTCTCAGTTTCACTTCATGGTATTTAATCACATCATTTCGTTGAAGAAGGAATCTCTCTCCACGAAGGATCCGGTGGCCAGGACGTGGTTCTCACCGCCGCGCCGCCGAGGAAAATCCTCTCCGATTTCCTAAGTATAGAGGCGACGTTAATAAGTTCATCTGACTTATGGGTCTCGTTTAAAGACTAGAAAATGTTTATTAAGTCCTTCTGACTTTTTGTTTATCTGAATTGTGTCCTTCAGACTTAGTACAGTCGAGACGACTATCCTGTTTATTTCGATTTCTTGTTCCAGTCAGTGACTATATTTAGGTTTTGTGTTATTCCAACTCTGTTGGTGTAGTCACATTAACTTTAACGTTGCTCAAGTCCTTCAGAATTGTTATATTGGTACAAGAGACCATGTTTTTCCTATATCCATATTATGATATAGCTTCGATATTGGAGCCTTAAGCCCCAGATGTAATAAGGACTTAGTCCAAATGGTTACTATTCTCAACAAGCACTATATTTCCCTTTTGATTCCTTAGGACTACACACTTGTTTTTATGGCTACAACCAGGTTGTCTATCCTTTTTCTAGGACCTAGTTGGGTCAATGTATTCAATGTGTTGAATCAGTCTTGCTGCCACGCTTCGCGTGTGGTATTAGCTTGGGTGAGTAAAGCGCGGAACTCCGCTTGTTTCCATATGGGGTCCGCGCAGATACCTTTTTTCTCTCTGCCCGTTTATGGCACCTATTGAATGAGTATTAGTGTTGTATGAATTAAATTAGGGTTGTACCCCAGGGAGTGGGTCATTAAATACATGTACTATTGAATGCTCTGGCAGTACAAATAGGGAAAGGATCGACCATAGTACTATTTTGTGTAGACACCTGTATGTTAGCCATCTACCAATGTAATCAACTAACCTTTTTATTGCTATTCATTAGACAATGTCTCTTTAGGATTTTTCTTAAGTCCTAATCAAGCAAGCTAGCTTAAATTATAAATGTTAATAATACCATACGTATATAATTTCCAGTTAACTTTTGTTTATAATTATCTCACTGTTTTTCTTTTGGAATCACCTGACCTTAGCCGGCGTCAGTCCAGCTGTTGTTATTTAACATTGCTCTTCTAGTCTACTGCATTTGATCTTGCCGCCTAGGACTATTGTTTTACCGTGTTGCAACAAGACAGTATTAATTTGGAACTTCTAACTTATGTTCTTGTATATCTATTGTAATCAAACATATCTTTTATTTTTCTGATATAATAAATCTATTATTGTTATTCTAATAATTTTATCAATCTGGTTAAAATACTTCCCTAGTAGTCCCAATAATAATTTCACTCACAGTGTTTGGTGCAACTATGGCAGCATGGCTGTTTTACTCTCTTCTGCTGAAGAAGGGAACTGATGTACACTGAAAATTACATAACTATGTGTTTTAGTTGTGAAATTTTAGGCCTACAGTTTACTGGTAGGTGTGTTGGCCTTACCCTTCTATCATCTTTTCAATGTTTGGTTTAATAGACACATTTTAAACCATTTTTCCTTAAATTACTAGAACATTTGGTTATCATTGGGGTTTTGTTAGGTTTCAGATCCTCTTCAGTTAGATTAGAGAAACAATCTCTCGGTGGGAAAAAAAAGCTATTTCCTGGCACACCAGTAAAATTCGAATATGATATTTATTTATTTATACATATATATATAGCTTTTTTCCCATAAAATAACTGAAGAGGATCTGAAATCTAGCAAAAAGCCAGTGACAGCCAACAGTTCTAGTAATTTGAGGAAAAATGGCAGTAAATATATATATTCCCCATTCTTCTCCTCTCACTTGCATTAACCTGAAAAACAAAATCTTAGCTACCTCTCAGTTTAAATCTTATATGGTTTTGGTTTTAGTTATTAATCTACTCACCTATATCAGATATATCACTTTCGGGATATAAAACCTGTCATCTAAGAATACTGATATTTAAGTTACTCTTGAAATTTTCAAATGTACCAGCAAATTTGTATTTTCATAGTAAATTAATGTTTCCAAACATTATAAAATGCAGTTATATGAGAAATAAGAAATGAAAACAGAAGAATGTTTCCTTTTAGGTTGGTTTTCTTCTTTATTACTTAAATTAGCTCATTTAACAGCATTTCTACACTGTTTTACTTAATTTATAAGTCACTAATCAATTATTTGTATTTATTATCAATAATGAGAGGGTAGTTAAACACAACTATAATAAATAATTGAACTTCCTGGAAAACATGAAAGACTACACACAGACTTACATTGCAAACAAAATTAAACACCTCAATCATCCGGCCTGAACATCCTTTAAAGTGATTTATTAATCTTCTGAAAAACGGTGAGAAAATCATGTTGTGAGAGTTGGTCCACTCTGTTTTATAGTAACAATGAAGGCTTGAATTATTTTTTTACTTCATTCTTATGATAGTTAAATATATTTGTGGAAGGTAAAACCATATTTAAATATTAGACTAATATTTCTCTATGCTCAGGATAATTTATTTATAGGGGTGTGCAGGATTCTCAAAGGAAAAAGTATTTATTACCGACCTGATTGTTGGGAGAGGTACCTATTATGTAATCTTGAAAATTTTAAAAACTGAATATCTAAATATTGGGTAACTAAACATTTTTTTTTGTTTGTTATTTGGTTAGTCGATTTATTTTAAATCACATGAAAAAAAAAAAATCAAATTGTCACCCGCCATGTTGAAATATTGTGCACACTCTATAGAGTTACTACCCTTGGACTATGCATTAAATCTATAGCCAGCAAGATCATTATTACTGGTCATGATCACCAAGCAATAGTCAAACTAATATAGTTTGGAAGTAATAAGTATATTTAATTTGTTGTTGTCAAATTTGTATTCAGTTTTAAACTTTTAATTTGGTTTGTTTGAATTTCCACTATTAGGGCTTATGTAATAATTTAACAAATTAAATATTGCGCAATATTTTAAGATAATATTAGCAAATTTAGAAATAATTACTTATTTTTAATTCATGTTCTCATCCCAAAATAGGTAATCTAAAATTCTCATTCCTGATCTCGTTTCAATGGTTGAGTCTCATTCTTGTCTCGAACGAGAAAACTCGATCTAGCACACCCCTATTTATTCATGCTTTGATGACTTTATAATATTATTACTAAATAAAATGTTGATTAATTTACAACAAGTAGTTTTCAATTTGTATTATTATTATTATTTATTATTATTAAAGCCCCATGTCTTATTACCCATTTGGATTGTACGCATTTAAGCTAATGTGTAATGGTAGGGTAATTGTGAGATGAAATTGAGGACCTACAGTTTAACATGGAATTCAAACCACGGTGGAGGCCTGGCACTCCACACATTCACAAGTTGTTATTAATACACGTCTGTAAGAGGTAAGGAAGGGTTTGGAAATCAGATAAATCTGTGCCAGGACCAAGGATTGAACCCCGGACCCTCAGCACAGAAGTCTGACACCTTACCCCTAGACCACCAGGTCACCGAGTTCAATGTAGATGACACATATCAAAATATTTACATATTAAGTACTTAAATACTTTGTTACAAGTTTGTACATTATATATTCTATATATAACTAAACAATTATTGTACTAGATCCATCCTAAAAATAAATGTGTGCAAGCAGATCCTCAAAGTTTTGTTTCATTAGAAATTTGTGATTTTATGAAAAAAAAATTTCAGAGTGATAATATTATATTAAAATATATTATTATTTCAATTTGATAGTAATTTTTACTCCGAAACTACACATGTTAGCAAAATTATTTATCAGTGATTTATAAATTTTAATAGCATGTAATTTTAATTTTTTAAATATTCAAATTCAACTTGAAAATAGCTTAGAGAGAAATTTAAGTTAACAATAATAACAATCTTAAATTAAATATTGTCTACATCAAAATCAAATAATTTAAGTGTTTATTTAATTTTTATATAGCTGTGTATCAGTGTTACACAAACATTACTTATTTTGAAACACTAACAATTTAAATGTATATACAGTATATAACAATAAGTACCAAAATAAATAATAAATAAGGTGTTTCAATGCTAAGTCAGTTGTGATCACAAGCTTATAATAAGTTGAGACAATGCTGAGCCATAATTAAATAAGCTGCCATATTTCAAAGAGTCGGTGAAAAATCTTGGATTGGTCATTTTGTGATTCAAGGTATTGCTTCCAAGCAGTCTCGAATATGAGTCCAAGTTTGAAGACCCTAAAATAGTGGGGAAAAAAATCACATAAGACAACAATAATTAAAAAAAAGTTATGCTTACACAAGTAAAATTCCACCATCAAGGATTTTATGCCATAAAAGATCTAAAATCATAATTTAAGCACTAAGTGTTATCAGGTTTACTTATAAGTCTTATACTTTTTTACTTATACTTTACCAAGCAAACAAAATGATTAAATTCAAATAAAGTCTACAAGTTCAAGTTTTATCATAAAAATTGGGCTTATACATAGTTGAGCCGCAACCACTATTTCTTAATCCAAATCTTCAATTTATTTTTGAATCCTGAATCTTGGAATAAATTATCAACATGAGAGGAAATATAAATATATATAATAGAAAATTCAATTAGTAACTAAATGGTTAATATTCTTTCTTAGCCATTCATTAAAACATTCATACATTCAGTTAAGTGTTAAATTACTGATCTGGGGTATGGTTGTTAAGTTCATCATATGATCATCATTGGTTCTGAAGCACCAGTAAGCAGTAAAGAGTTCTAGCACAGATTTCACTTGATAAGTTGAAAGTTTTATTTTTAAGAATTTGAATCTCGAATTCTAAAAATTTCAAATATCCTTGAGGAATCGAGAGCTCATCACTAGTTTTATATTATGTCAACAACATTTAAGTTTGTATTTATATTATAATGGTTTGCAGTGAGTCTTTTAAAACAGTTATAATAAAATATGCTTATCTGCTAGATGCACATTACATGAGTTTATTATTTTTATCAACACTAAGTATCCTAGCTATAACCAGTACAATTGACTAGCGGCAGTCATACAGTATAAGGCACTTGCAATAGACTGGATTGCCAGTGAGGGAGAGGTCGGGATTCAAATCTTGGTCAGGTGTGATGCAATGGTTTTATCGTAGATGGTTTCAGACTTTCCCGCCACACAAATGTGCGTACATTTATCTCATCCCTAAGATATTAGTGTAAATATGTGGCTCGCTTGGATGGAAAGTAAACACAGCAAAAAAAATAGGCTTTTTAGAATAAATTCATTGAACCTAGGCAAAAGGTCACTGTCAGACTTTTTGCTCATCAAAACTACAGGGGTTGTAGATAGGTCTAGCAGCCACTCAGATTTTTTGTGATTTTTGTATAAAATCAAAGCTCAAGACCTATTTTTTATGAGAAACCAACCATTATTTTATGACAGCACGAACCCTGTTATATATCATAGCTTCCTTGCATTCAGTGATGCAAATTATTTAGATATAATTTGGATTTTTTTTAAATAAAATGTTCCAAACTCACGGAAAGAAGGATAAGGAAGTTTGCCTGGTCATTCAGTGGTGATTCAAACAGCCCAAATAAGATAGCATCTATTCCTTATGATGGTCCAGCTCTCGTTCATATCTTTCAGCCAAAGGTGGAAAAAGCATTTCAAGAGTACAGTGAAGGTGTAGGAAAATATCTCCAGGCAGACGTCAGATAGTACCAAGCACAGCACATTCTATGGGATGTTTACCAAGAAAAAAGTATAAAATCGTACACCAGACTCTACCTTGGATCTGGAGAGAGACATATCAGGTTTGGGAAAACAACATCTTGTCAAATAAATGGCAACACTTCCTTAAACATCTGGACAATAAAACTAAACCCTTTTCCTTCCTGGCCAGAGAGATTGTTGCCAGTTATCATGTTAAGGATATACAGGTGTTTTCCAATTTAGGCCTAAATGATGATGAAAATCTGACTTCATTTGTTGAGGAAATGTGTAATCCCAAAGAAGCAAATCCTAGGATTTTTGTTCATGTAATTGATGCAGTGAAGACAGGTTTAAAGGCTGTTTACATTACACAAGGTAGACACAGATGTTATTGTGTTGGCTATATCACATTTCTTCATATTCTCAAAAGAGGGTCTTGCTGAACTGAGAGTAAACTTTATTTGCGGAAAGAATTTTAGGACCATTGAAGTTCACGATATATGGTAGCTCAAAAACTTGGTAAAGGAAGTCCATGGATTTCATGCATTCTCTGGGTGCGATACACATAATTTTTTGCAAGCTGAGGGAAAAAAACCAATGTGGAACAAATTGAGGAAATTCCTTGAAGTGACAGAGGCTTTTTGGTCCCTATCACACCCCCAGGACAATTTGCTTGATGCCATCTTCAATCTCCTCTAAAGGTACCTAGTTACATGCTACAGCGCAATAAGTGACTGTCTTTCTGTAAATGATGCATGTTTGAATCTCTTCACAATGCATAACAGAAATACTGCTGATGCTCTCAAACTGCATTTCCTCCACAGCTGCTACCAGGGTGGTCACAAGCGGGGAAAGATAAAGGCAATTGTTGAATTATCGGACATCTCACTTTGGGGATGGAAATACATAAATAATAACTACAACACTGTCTGGGCAACTCAGCCTGAAGTTTATCTAGCTCTAAGGGAGTGTTTTTGCTGTCAATGTAAAAAAGGGTTTTCTGAAAGTCACTGCAACTGTCGCAAACATTATCTGCCCTGCAATAAATTATGCAATATAAGCAGGTAAAGTGATAACACCTAAGATATTAGTCATTTTTCTGTCTTTGACATTGTTCCTTCAAAGTTTGGTTACTCTTAGAAACCTAAGTTCATTTTGTTAAGTTGATTTGAGAAAACTTTTGTTTTTAATTTCAATATTATTTTATCATTGTTGTTAAACTTTATTTTTATCTTATTGTGTTTAAGACCAAAGAGTTGGTGCAATTTGTTACCGAAAAATTAAACAAACTTGCCTAATTTATGTGTGCCATTAGTTAAGTAATTTTTCTTTTCGATGTATTATACTGCAAGTTTTCCTTACTAAAAATTAAAAATATATAGTCACATAAGCTACTAAATAATATATTATTTCGATTTGTTCAACAACTTTATAAATCTTCAATGAAAGCAAAATTTGAGCTGTTAAGTACAACTAAAAATACACGATATTGACACCTATATGATTAACTAGTTATTTTAACCAGACATACCTTACTTTCTTGCGGTTATAAAAGAGATTGGGATTGGGGTGGGAACAGAAGTGTATGTTTAGGGGTGCAGAAACCAGGTAAATTATGTTAAAAAATAAAGGGATGTTCTTAAATATATGAATTTTATAGAGTCCAGCAAAAACGCAATGAGACAGTGCAGGGCAACAAAGCAGTCTGCCCTCTACTTGTGTTTTATCAAGGATTACGGCCTTGTGGCTTCTCATATGAAAAAAGTATACGAGGCATATATTTTAGTAAATTAAGCAATAAAAAACTTTTACTTCAAACATTTATTTATTTACCTACTGAATAGAAAGTTATGACAGAAATAATAAAAAATGTTTTCACTCTTATTGTTTTTTTAATAACTAAGAAATTATTGACTAAGCGGAAACTTGTATGTATTCATCTTAAAGAAAATTTAAAGAGCTTTCATTTAAAATAAATAAATTAAAAATTGAGCCAGTGTGTTAAGATATTTACAGAAAAAAGCACTTCAAAGCATCGCCCATCTTGATTATGTCATAGCTCCTGTCCGAGGAAGAATTTTTTTGACTTCCATATCTGAAAATGCATAGCTTAGGTAGGTCTAGACCTATACAAAATTTCATACTTGTATTAATTCTCTACGCTGTTCAGCTAATATACTCTTTTCAAAGTGATAACACTGGCAATAGCACTAATCCTAGGCTTCTGTTTGTATGGATAGTATACATTTTTGCTCATTTTCAAGGTGTATAGGGATCACAGGATATACATTTATTTTCGTGGATTTAGGTTTTTATTTTAGAGTAACATTAAAATTCACAATTTCTTTTAAACATTTCAGCTTTTAAAAGATTTCATGCTAGGTCCAAGCAAGGACATTAATATAAATGACTCTTGCTACAGGCAGTCGTGTTTGGCAAAATTATTTCTTCATTTTTAATCCCTTCTCCTTATTTGATAGTTGTTTAGTCTTCTATAACAACATGTTTCAGTGTTATTATTGTTTGGTTTAAACAAAAATTGATAATCCATGACATTGAGATATCGAGTTTTTTTAATAAACATGACATTTTTGTGCGTATTTATATTTGATTTTTCCCAAATATGTAAATAAATAATTCAAATACACAATATGAACGAAAAATGTACACAGTTCTATCATAGTTTTTATTAATGAATAATAATTAGACTCGTATTTAAGTAAATAATAACTTTTTGAGAAAATAACACCAATTTTATCCTAAAAATAACCTCACCTTTTGCGTGTGTCTACTTATTGGTGTTTCAGCCTCTAAATAATAAGTTTAGTGCAAACTTAACAACCGGTGATTTAACTCTTAACTGAATATATGAATGTAATGATGAATGCATTAAAAAAATGTTAACATTCAAATAATACTTATATTTCCTATTTGTACATTAATTTTTTCCAAGATTCAAATTTGTAAAATACTGGATCGACTGGAGTATAATAAGATAGTTTTTAATTATATTTTGGAAGAAGATATAGGAAAGGTGGATAGAAAACATATAAAAGGGACGAACACAATATGGTTTTTACAATGAAAAGAAGAACACAGTTCACACTTTACATTGCTGCCAGTGGATAAAGAGGTAATGGTTGCCTCTTAAGAAAATCAATCGTCACCCCCAATCCCCCGACTTATGTTTCATTCTATCAGAACTCATCAGGGAGGAGTGTGAAACGCTCAACGCAACTTCCTAAAAGATGAAACAAAAAAAAGAAGAAAGAGTGAAAATGGTAAAGAATGATAGGACATACATAGGAACATGTAAAAGGTATAACATAAAGGACAAACACAGGAAATGTTCATTGTAAAAGCCATAAAAGCCATATTGTGTTGATCCCTTTTTTATGTTTCTGTTCACCTTTCCTGTACCTTCTCCCAAATATAATACAATTACCTCATAAAGCGAAAAGAGTTTTCCTTATAAAAATAGTTTCTAAGAAATTTGAAAATCATGTTTAAAATTCAAATTAGCAATACCTACAGTTGTTACATTTTTAATTTCAATAGGAGTGGGCTATGGAAAGATATTTGAACACATCTTTCAATCAATATATCAACCAAATGGAGACATTTAGGCTGGGTCAAAATTAATTTAAGTTTTTACTTTTTAAGTAACACAACAAATACATAGCAAATTCATAGACCCACCTGTTAAATGAACAAATTTATATTTCAGTTTAACTCACACCTGCTTCACATTAGTGTAATTAGTACATATGCATACAAGCCAAAAGGGTAGAAAGACGCTGTGCTAAAAAAGAAAAACTTCACTCACCTTTCGACACATTTTAATCTGGAGCAAAACATAACCTGCCAACGTCTCTCGAATGTCAACTACCTTTTGTTGTTGGAATCTATCAATATCAGCTAGAGCCAATGTAGAGAACTCACTGAAAAATAACAATAAACAAAGTTTATAAAACCTGTGGCAGAAAATATACTACCCACTGTGAATAACTACATTTGGTTTCAGTACACCTTCACAAGATAATTTGGTTCTCTTACGTGAGTTCCTCCTTAGCATTTTTGATACTGCTGTGGCCTTCCTTAATTCTCTGGTCTAATAAGTTGACCTTGAGCTCCCGAACTTCTTCTGTGTCCACAGAACCAAACAGTCGTGTCATCAACCCAGTCTTACCTTTTATGAACACACAATGGATTATATAAGACAGTTCCACGAAGTGCCCTTGCCAAACATTTAAATACAAGTAGCCTCATACAGTGGGGGCGGAACATTTTAAAGCAGAGGGGGAGAGGGGATAAATATTTCCAAATAAAAATTGTAATATAAAAAAAACATTTTTACCAATAACACTCCACTAGCCCTAAACGCATAGCTTCATTAGGGATCGTTCTAGAATATCGGCCTAAGTATTTACTCGCCCACAGCAGTGGTTTAAGGGTAGAGTAGTTGGCTCACAATCCTTTGTTAACCGTTGATGGGGAGGTCGAGGTTCGAACCTCGGACGGGTGAAGTGTGGGTAACTTTCCACAAGTTATTTATCACTGTGATTTTTCCATCTTAACTCAACCACCTCCACACAAATGTGGGTTCACTTCCTCCTAGCTGCCTTCCTCATCCTCATCTCATTAGATTAAGCCATTAATAGCCCATGTGCTAATAAACGTAACAATTAATAAAAAAACTAGGCCTGACTGAAAGTTCTATAGTTGAATAAACAACACATTATTTGAAGCGATCAACCAAGGCACTGTGGCCGTTAAATGTTTTTGTTGGTTTGTGTCTAACGAACATCAGGTAAATCGAATCAGTCTCAAGAACATCTAGCAAGTGAAATAATAGGATAGGTGGACATACATGATCAAACATATGCACAAATTAAATCTGATAGACTGTATGGGTCAATGTAAATTCAATAAAGCATGGTATGGTAATAAATATAATACCTCAAGTAGAAGCTCTTCTCACACATATACTTTGTATTTCGCCATTAGCTTTATGTTAAAAAACAAGTTAACCAACACACAATCACACCTAATAAAATGATACCACACTCTGAGAGGTCTGTAACTAACTGCTTGGCGCATGCTCCATCACAATGTTTTTGCGCGATAAAGTTTCGTTGTAGTGTTCTGCATGGCACATGCGCCAACTAGGAGTCAGTGCATAAATTAAACAATGAATCAGCTATGGCTTCATTCAAATTGTTTTAGCTTTGATAAAAAAAAATTGAAATATTTTTTCGAGTTTCCATAATTTATATAGGCCACACTGAGATCTTTATAGCACATGTCAGAAAGGGGAGGCAAAACCTTGTTTGCCCCTCCGTTTCACTGCCCCTGGCCTCATACAACACAGTTTTGTTACAACATTATCGACAAAATGAGACAAGGTTGGTTTAACATGCTACTTCAATGGCAAGGCTGAAGTGAAAAAATTAGGATTTCAGATTATACGCAACAAGGAATTCCCATGCTACGATACAGCTTCTCTCTCACTCACTAACTTTTCAATTCTCAACACAACCAAACAAGTAACTGTTTACTTAGTCACTAGCAGCCTCCCTCAAACCAACAAGGTTGTCAGCCAAGAGTTTAACAATGATAAGTCAACAGTACCTGACATGTGCAATGAGGGAGCCCATCCATACCCTCTTTCACCCACCTCATAGCCAAAAGATCAGTTCCTAAGAATTGGTGAGCAAAATGCCCATCATTGACTTACCGATTATTGGCACCGGCTCAGCCATAAATTTTTGTGATATTTTGCGCAAATAAAATGTAGTAATATTTTTTTATTATTTAAATGTAGTTTTGAGAATTTCTAAAACAAATCAAAAGTGATTCCTTTTTACTTTTTCATACAAATATAGAGTATTGTAATTGTTGAAATTGTCGATCCCGAGATTATGAATATTCTTTCCGTTTCAAGCAACCCCAAAACAAACAAAAAATGTATTTTACAATTATTCTGTTTAATAACCATGTATGTCTTTGATTATAGATCTGAAATGGTTTAAAGAATTTTGTTCAAATTGATATTCAAATGTTATATGGATAGCTAAGCCTCAGAAGATTTTTGATTTTGGCTCTAGCTGATATGCAATTTGATAAAAATACCAATTTTTCAAAAGTGACCTTAAAACCATCTCATTCAAAATTAATATCTAGGGAGTGTTTGGCCTGACAAATAACACTATATACTTGTTTTTTGGTGGAAAATTTACTTATGGGAATTAATTTATTTAATAGCTATATTGGAGGTGTTACCTTTGTGAACGTTGTCTTTCTCTGTGATGCGAGACACAATCTGTGTCTCTGCCTTCTCAACATGTAATTGTAACATCTCCTGCCGACGACAGACCCCTTGCAAGGCTGCTGCAGAGAACAAGTATTCTTTCAGCTGGTCAGCAAACAACTCTTCCTCTTCCAAAGGCATATCAATGCCAGCTGCCAAAGAGTCCAAATAATGACCTGCTTTCTGTAAACCGTACCTTATAATTAAAATGGAGTCAGCCAGTTAAAGAAAACATCAATATAGTTTGATATATTATTATGTAATTTGTATAGCCTTTGAATTATCCAAAGATTCGAATTTTAACAGATGTAAATCATCAAATAATGATAAAAAGAAATGACACCCATGGAAAATGATAAAATGTTTTCACCCACCACCCTTATTGGCTCAACTCAGAAGTAAAATGTGCCCAATGTAAAGCTTATCATAATTTAATGATTTGTGTATAGAATATTGTTTATATGATTCAAAACTAGGGATGGCCCTTCAAATCCTTAAGGATATTTCAGATTCGAGAATATTTCAGATCCCAGACTCAGATCCTTTTTATTTATTTTTCCAAGTGAAATTTGTTTTAGAGCTCTAATACTACTTATTGATGATTTATAAGCAATTATAACTACAGAATGAGCTTAAAACCAAGCCCCAGACCAGTAATTTAACATTTAGGCAAAACTGAATGAATGAATGAATTAATGTTATAATGAATTCATTTCAGAAAAAATGTTAACATTCAATTTTATTTTATTCTTTTAGTCTAACTTCTTATGTTTATAATTTTTTGTGAGATTTGGATTTAAAGGTAAAAAGAAGATTCCGATTAACCCATTTCTAACCAAAATCAAAGGGCTTTAGAAAAATACATACAAGAGTGCCTCAATTGTTTAATGTTTTGTTCAGCATTGACTGTGTGATAATATGATACGGTGATTATTGTAGGGTAGATCCGTAAGTTGCTTTTACTTCTCATAAAAAAATCTCATAACAAATTTGAGCCAAAGTTGATGACAATGACAAGAGTGTTATTTGTCACATCATACATAAATTCAATAAAAGGGAAAAAGATGGTTCTACATTAAAATCAATTACTTAAATTTAAATTAATTTTGTTGGAGTTTAATTATTACAGCCAAAACGTTCCTGTTTGTTTACATTTGTAGTTCCCTATAACGCCGACAGATGTCGCCTGAACTCTTGTCTTAAAAACTTTTTCAACCAATGAACAGTCAGTCATGTTCCAGCCAAATGCTGTACCGATCACACTATAAATTGCATCAGAAATAATTAATACATAATGTGTCTTTCGATCATTACTCTGCCAACAAATTTCAACGTGAGAAATATTTGAGCAAGTGTATGCCAATTTTTACGACGCTAGTCCTCTAGTGCATACTCTTCACAAATAGCAACAATGCTTTGGACATTCCTCAATGTTAGGCAGTTCTTATGAAAGGGCAGTTATTTGTGATGTAATTGCTGTACTACATTTGTTTTGTGAACTCTCTCTCGCCTTCTTCTCGGCCAGTTGTGCGCAGTTCGCAGACCTTGATTACACTATATGTGGCCCATGAGAGGATGACGTAATTTAAAATTGTACCTGAATATCCACCCAGAACATCAAATTTATTGGTTTTAATCGCCCGATTTCCAGAAAGAGCTAAGTGAGCTTCAACATAGCTCCAAATTAAAGGCAAAATTTTTTCGAAGTTTTTCTACAGTTTTTTTCAAAAATATTTTTCTAATGAAATGGAAGCAATGAGCAAACATTCTCTAAGAAAAGAAACATTATTCGGTAGCACCTACTTAGGTGAACAGTAATTTCCACAGATCAAATCAAGAGGTCACTCCCCTCCCATCTACTGATGAACACTGGAGGGAAACTTACGAAATGCTGTGTCCAACAATGAACCTGATATTAACAGAATAATAAAAAACAGTGCCTGTTTATGTTTTCTCTTTTGTAAACATGTGGTTTCTTTCAAATAAACAATGTTAGTGCATCTAAGTGTGTCTTTATAAAAACATGTTTCTCTACAAATTAAAATTTCAATTTTGGAATCTAATAGCTATTACTTCTGTGACGCTAATGTTTTTTGAGGCATGACTTTTTTTTTATCAAAAGCCTACTACAGCTAATTTAAGAATAGCTGTATTAAAATTTAATATTTCTCATAAGTAAGCTTATCAAGCATCATTTTTCGATACAATTTATAGGCCTATTGGTAAAATTAGGATAAGGGTGAAAATTTAGGTTGGTGTTTGGCTAAGTGTGGAGGGGGTTGGGTAAATTGTGGCTCATCCTTGATTAGTTTAGTAAAAGTGGCTTTCAGATGTTAAAAGCTTGTGCACCCCTACTCTAAGCCATGCATACAGCCTCTGGAACCTTGATTTGAGTTGTGACACTTGTTAGGGCCAAACTTAATAATGGTACAAGTGAAAAACAAACAACTAATAAGAGAAAGGTTCTAAGTGAAAAGAGACATGAGAAATCCTAAATTAATACAATGAAGACAACAACACTAAGGGCAGCAAGGTTTGTCAATAATTGATAAGTGAATGTAAGTTATTTTCACATCCAAACCTCAAAGAAACAAGCCTGGACTAGCTCCCCAAATATAGGATTAAAAATACCCAAAATGAAGGGTCAGAGGGTGATTGTGGTTCATGGAGAAGCTAAGGAGGGTTTCTTTCATAATGTTTTGTCTTTATAAAGTGAACTTTATGAAAAATGGATAGCAAAATGAGCTCTAATATAAGATTACAAAATAGTTTTAAGCTGTTTATTTGAAATAAATTGTAACAAGTAAGTTTAAGAGAACAACAATTTTACTTGTATTATATGTTGAAAATGGAAGTTACAATCAGTAAGCCAAACTATTTTGTGGTTATGAGAATAAAACAAAATCATTTTCATAACTTGATAGTTATACATCAGATAAACTTTATTAACCAAATAATCAAAAGATTCAATGGTGAAAATACTAAGTCGAGCAGTGTGCCTGCCAATCCTCATACAAGTTCAAATGAAGAGAAAAATAATGAAGAAATGGTAGCCTATCGGGAAGCTGTTGCCTGTAATAAATATTAATCTGTCACGATGTTATATATGAATCGGGAAACGTGATAAGATGTTTGGCAAATCATGAAACAAGCCATTGGAATGTATTCAAATTTTATTTTAAGGTACCTAAAAGATACAAACACCTGTGGTATTGAATTCAAAAGGAGTGAAACCCACATAAATAACTTGGCTTTTCAAATTTTGACTTTGGCTGTATCCAAATAGTCAAGTACACTTGACTTGATGGAGTCTTGATAATTTTACACTTCTCGCGGTTTTCATAGTGAAGACTGCATCAAACTATTCGAACGGAAAAACACTTGGGCCCACAGTGCTGCTTCCTACCGAATAATTTGTGTAAGTCGGTGCTCAACAGACGAAACGATAATACTAAAACAATTGCCAGTCAAACACCGCACCAACGCCGCATGGCTCGTAGCTTTCGTATCCATGGTTACCAAGACCTCGAGAAAACTGCATCAGTATAGTCCGCGACTATTCGGACAGATCTACACTTGGTCATGTGATTGCCAATGCAGCTATCAACGCCACGAGTCAACGCGACGCCTCATAAGTAGACTATTCGGATACAGTCTTTGTGAACGCGTTGGAAAACTGCCACTCAACGAATGGATCACTCTTTCAAATAATAAACAAACACTGTATAACAGTCAACATCAACAGAGTCTCACTATCTACAACCAAAGCAAAGTACATTTATTCCTCAACTGCAGCCAAAGTCATCTGGCTGAGACATCTACTAAGAGACATGTAGTAGAAACAATGGAAAGGCCACATATCAATAGACAATCAAAGTGCAATGTGTTTGGTCCATAGCCAAGAATTTCACAAGCAGCCCAAGTACTGTGTGTTAACATTTTATACGTGAGAAGTATGAAGTATTTAATTAATGTCTCTTCATATGAAAAATAAATATTTCCGAAAATTCAAAATACTGTGGAAGTTTGAAGTGTAAAAGTGTAGGAAGAAATAGAGAAGTGTGTTTGTTTATATCTAGGCCTAGCCTAGCTATCCTTTAGGGTTGGCCTCCTACACTATCACTAACTTAACATTATTGCACAGTGTTTCTACACTGTCTTAATAAAAAGAAGTTAATAAAACTGATATTTTAAAAGGCTGATACTTCCCCAAAATATGCTTTAGTAGCTTAATTTACCCTATAAGAAAATGTAGGAATCATAAACAGTTAGAAATTTAAAGTGTTTCACATTTTGTTTATTATTCCTTAGTGTAATCTTAGTGTGATCACATTTTCTGTTTCAATTCCATTCCTCTAGGCACAGTTGCACATGCACGTTGTGAGGGCTCTCAATAGACATGTTTATATGATTGAGAAAATCATTTCAAATCAATTTTTAATGTTTATAAAAGTTGATATTCATACTCTAAAATTAAAAATAATATTCTATTAAACAATATGAAATATTAAATGCTTTTTAATATAAAATATGGTAAGTTTGGTAAAATATTTATTGCAATAGGTAAGATCAACATTGATTTTAGACAGGTTAACCAACATAATTCTATAACTAAATTAGAAAGGGACCAGGTAAAAAAAGTAAAAATAATCATTCAATATTTATTTAGTAATCTATTTATCTCTATAAAGAAAACCTCTTTTTGCTTTATGAGGTAATTGTATTATATTTGCAAGAAGGTATAGGAAAGGCAGATAGAACATAAAAGTAACAAAACAATATGGCTTTTACTATGAAAGGAAGAACACAGTTAACAATTTACATTGCTGCCATTGGACAAAGAAGTAATGGTTGCCTCTTAAGAAAATCGATCGTGACCGCCCAATCCCCCGACCTCATCCTCATCAGGGAGGGGCGTGGAAGGTGCAACACAACTTCCTAAAAGAGGAAATTTAAAAAGGGGGGGATGGGGAAGAAAATGGAAAATTGTAAAGAATGATAGGACACATCGATAGGAACATGTAAAAGGTATAACATAAAGGAAAAGGACATTGAATGTGAATATATAATGTATCTCTAAGGAAAACCTCGTTTCGCTTACCTCTTTGTACATTGGCAGCAATGTAAATTGTGAACTGTGTTCTTTTCATTGTAAAAGCCATATTGTGTTTGTCCCCTTTTATATGTTTCTATCCACCTTTCTTATACCTTCTTCAAAATATAGTAATCTATTTATCCATTTTTATTTTTATTGCTTTGTCATGGCAATACACGTAAATAACTTCAATCAAGGATAATTTGAAATGGATGACAATATTGAATAAATTTACTGGTCAAAGGTAGTTTTAAGGGTATAATACGTTGGTAATGTGAAAATCGATATTAATTCAAGCAATTTATTATGTAGCCAAATGATTTATAAGTGGAAATGCCAATATTACCTAAATTAAATAACCTATGCTTACTGTTGTGTTTTAAAAATTTATAATTAAGTTTATCAAGTGGAAACTTAAAAATGACGAGCTCACAAAACTTTCTATCTCTATCTCAAGCTTAATGAGATTGACTTGAAGCTCGAAATTTGAGTACTCGCAGAGCCCTAATAAAAACTTTTCTTTGGGAAGGCCTAGTCTATTTGAAAAATTGCATTCTCAACCATTTGTGCAGGTCTAAGCAAGCTTTAATTCAGTGGGAGTGTTAATTCATGTTTCAAATATCATGCTTGTCTAGACCTAGCCTCTATTGACCAATTATGACTGTGTTAGTGCGAAACTCTGTGGCATATGCCTTTGTTAACTAGTGAGATGGTTTGTTTGTCCAAGCAGTGGCTCGTATTATAATGTCTACATAAACTTACACTTTATGTGTGTTTCTTTCTGTCATAAAAGGCTTATATTTCATAACAAAATGTGAAAAAGAGATTTTTCTAGCTTAACTTTTCTACCAAGCAATACAATAGCACCCTGCCCCTTCCAAGTTTCCTGGTTTATCTTATTAGGACTACCTAAGACGTTTTTGATTGTAGTTTAATACATGTTTATTAAATTAGTTTGTTGCAAGTTTCTTCTTTTTAAGATATGATTGGTCTTTTAAGTGGGTTTAACTGAAAACCAGAGATTTATTGGGTTGGGTAAAACTGTGCCAACTCTGTAAGATCTAATATAGAGAAACTATTGCATTCTGATAGGACTATGAAATAGTGTTATGAAGCTGAGAAGATTATGAAGATACAATTATAATATCTTACTAGTAGTCCCATGTAAAGATTTGCATATGAAGGAGCCATGCGTGTACCCATAGCTGTGCCCTTTATTTGTAGCTAGTGTTTGTCTAGAAAACGAAAGTTGTTGGATTAAAGCATAATCCTAGCCAGCTACATCAGGAAAGAAGTGGTAGATTTAGACCCAGGTCTGTTGTCTAAGAAATGCTTCATTGCTGACATTCCATGCACATGAGGGATGTTAGTGTAAAGTGCTGTGACATCAATAAGTGACCAGAAAACAGTTCGGTGGATGGCTTTTAATTTTGTGAATTTTGTCTAAGAAGTGTTTTGTATCCTGTATGAATGAGGGAAGTTGTTTTACAAAGGGTTGTAGGTGTGAATCAACCAGAGATGAAATTCTGTGGAGAGCCACAATCAGACGGCCAAGCGGAGATCTAATTTCTTTGTGGATTTTAGGGAGGAGATACAGTGTGAGAGTTTGAGGTTTTTGTGGAAAAAGAAGTTGAAATGAGTTAGTGGTGAGATTCTGCCAGGGACCTTCACGTTGTAGGAACTCTTTAATCCGCGTGTTGTGATCTTCTATGAGTGGTCTGTAGATAGAGTGGTCAGGTACCTGACTTTGTGCCTCTGTGATGTAGTCAATACGATTCAAGATAACTGTGGTGGAGCGCTTGTCAGCTGGTAGGATGATGATATTAATATTGTTTTTTTAGTGATTTGATAGCTTTTTGATCGTTGGTGTTGAGGTTCCCTTTCAAAGGTAGTGTCTTCGAGAAGAGTGGATCGGCAATATTGGAAAGGAGGTAAGTGATGGAACTGTTCCAGAGGGTGTTCAGAGGGTAGTGGTGGGGGGTTCCCAGTCTGAAGGTGGCTTGAACTTGTAGAGGGATGGATCTATGGCTTTGTCAGGACCGGTAGTGTAGGATTTGTTTTGGAAGAAATTTTTTCAATCTTAGAGTGCAAGCATAGGAAAAGACATCCTGAACTAGGGCAAAGTGATTAAATTGAGAGTTAGGTGAAAAGGAGAGACCCTTGGACAAAACTTTCATTTCGTGTTTTGAGAGATTGTATCTTACAAGTAGATTCTAGACATATCTGTTATATATTTGGAGCTTACTCTTAGTGGTTTACTCTTCTTATTCTTTTCAATATTTATATGTTTGTTATTAAATTTATCATATTTATAGTTTAAAAATAGAGTTACAGTTATTTAAATGATAAAAATAGCATGTCATGATTCCATGTGTGCAGGGTTCACTTTATCTTAATTGTATTCAACCATTAGGACCTCTTAATTATATTACGCTTACCTGATTCTCACTAAGCTCTAAACACTAAACATACCTGTAGACCATCCCCCATTTCTTTTTCTTTGGCACTCCACTCACTGAAAACTCTGCCATAGTTAGCATGAAGCTTGTGAATGGCATACAATCTCTCCGCCATTCTTGCTCGGACACGCAAGAAGTTACCAACATTGCTCTAACAAAGAGAACAGTTTATATTACTTCTCATGATGGTAATAAATGAATAGTGTGTTACTTTATGATTTACTTGGTTGAAATAAACAAATATATAGGGTTGTGCAAAGTCCACTTTTTAGCTTGAAGCGAAGTTGAGTCAAATATGGAAAAAAATTTCGAGGCCGAATCGAAGTTTGAATATTTTCCCATTTAATTTTGAGTAAAAATAATATGTTGACATTGAGTATATGTATCTAACATCAAACTAAATATCACATTTAATTTTTCTTAACACTAATATTTGTAGCTTATTGCCAGACATATGTTATATTCACTTTACCTTTGTATTAAAAACACTTCATATGTACAGCCTGAGTGAGTAGTTAAAACAAAACATGCATATGCTTTAATATCATTTGATTTGCCCTGCGTAGTGTTTTACTAACCTTTCACACACAAGATATGAATTAACAAAACACAAGAATTATCGGACGTTTAAGAACAAAATTATAGAAAATCTGAGTAAGTTAAATCGGCAGGTGCATTTATAGGTTTGAGAAGTCCAGTATTACAGAATTTTGTTTTTCTGTTTTACAAATCAACAAGGAAGCTTTTGATTTTATAAATCCATTTAAATCTTGCCAAGTGATTTACTAAAAAAAAATATGGTTCTGATTTTGAAAGCGCCTAAAGCCAATCTCGAGAATAATCTGACCTTGAAGATAATTTTACTCATAAATTAATTCTCCATGTAATCTGTATAAAATAAGATTTTTTTTGTAGATTTAATTTAATTTTATTTCTAGTAGAATATCTAAGATTTTATCTGAATTAAAGGCAATTTTCGTTTATAAGTACTCACTATTTGCATATGTTTTTTAAAAATAATTTAAGGAATGTCATGTTCCTCACACATGTGCTCAACTATCTCCTAAGTCTGCTGCTAGTCCATGCATTAACAGAAATTTGAAATGAACATACCGATTCATGTAGTAAACAACTCTAATGGCTGAATGTGTGAATTTTAGATTATTAAAAAAAATATTTCCAATATTCAAGAAACACTTCAAAAGTTTAATTAAACACACTGACAATAAAAAAAACTTTCATTATTTATTTTAATCTACACTTTCAAGAGAATTAAATTCATTTTCAGTTGGTACCAATCATTGTGATCAAGGGGTTTAGAGGTTTAATGTTATGGGTGTCTTGAAATTAAAAGTGTTATGGAAATTTTCCAAAACCCATCAAGAAAATAAAGCAAAACTTATAAAACTCAAAATGATAAATATTATTTCTTGAGGTAATTTCAGTTCATTTTTATTTGATATAAGATATAAGTGTAATATAATCACTAGACTTTGAATAAAAGATAAAGCTTCAAATAGCTGCCAAAGCCAAACATGGGTTAGAATCGAATACGAAGTAGACCAGGAATGGCTTTGGCTTAGAATTTTTCGAAGCCTCGCACACCCCTACAAATATACAAACTAAGATTGTAGTACATAATTGCTTTTTGTATTGTGCCTTTAGCTATTTTTTATATAGCAAGGGTACAAAATAAGGAAACATATTTTTAGTTGCCCTTATTATTATTATTATTATTATTATTATTAGCACCACGTCTTACTACCGTTGGGGTTATACACACTTACGCTAATGTGTAATGGTAGGATGATTGTGAGATGAAATGGAGGACCTACAGTTTAACGTGGGATCTGAACCACGGTGGAGGCCTGGCATTCCTCACATTCACAGTTGTTGCCCTTATTAAAGGCTCACCTGTAGCTCATTGCTATAGTTCTTGATGGCTTCAAACCTCTTATCTGGTTGCTTGAGTCGCACAGATACACTCAACCCTTTCAATGTTGACTCGGCCAATTGCAGGTAACCTGGAATTCATAACTATAGTCTGAGTTTCATGGGAAGCACAATAATTAAAATTGGAAACTCATGGTGACACAGTGGGTGGGGGGAGGGGAGATACAAATGTATTTACATTCTTAGATTGTTTAATTAATGATGTAAAGATAAATTACACAATAATCTAGAAGGCAGTATTATTTGAAGCTTTTGGTAATCTTTAAGATGAACTAAAGATGAACTTTATAATTAATATTTAAAATAAGTAAGATGGACGACAATTAATTTTTTATATCAGGGCGGGAACAGTCAAAATATCGGGATTAAGGACGGGAACAGGAAATTTAAAACTATGCTTTAGAAAATTTTTAAATTAAAAATATATTGATTTCTAAACTAATATGCTAAGACTTGTAAACATTATAATATTATTAAAACCTGCTTTGGTGGACAAATGGTCTAAGCCGTAAGGCATCACTCTCGCAATAGACTAGACTGTCGATGATGGAGATAGCGTAGTTCGATCCTTGTCTGGTGTTCTAAAGGTGATTTTTCCTAAATGGTTTCCCACTATATTCATGCAAATGCTGGTAACCTACTTTAAATTCAATCTTTCTAATTTCTAACACACTAGAGTAGTTAGTAAATGACCGAATAACTAGAACAAATAATAAGAGGCATTATTGAAAACATTGCTAAGGTAATAAAAAATAACATAATAAAATAAAAGAGGTGTGAAAGTAGCATTTTTTTTATCAAATCAACTAACAAAATTATGAATTTATATCAAATAATACAAATCAAATTTAGTTCGTTTTATTACATTTTTGATGGCAATTATTTTTATTATTTAATTTCTTTGAAAATAATGTTTTATATTTAATTATTTGCAGAGTGCAAAAAATACTACAAAACAATGTTTGGCACTCTTCAATGTGCTCTAAATATGAAAATGCAAAATATTATTTAGATTTGAAACCTCTTAAAAGTTACTTAGGTTTATTAAAACCCCTTAAATGTTATCTAGTTTTTATACCCCTCAAATGTTCTCTCTAGGTTTGACACTCCTAATACTCTACTCCATCTGAATCACCAACAACAGACACACTGGATCCTCATAAATGGTTGACCTTGGCAAGCTATAGCCTTCTTCCCCCCCCTTCCTCTCATTTCCACACCCTAAAAGATAGAATATATCTCTGTTCTTCTCTAAATCTTTCAAGCTCTTTCACTTGCTGAACAAACTTGCTAAGAAATAACTGTTGAAAGACAGATAACATTAAATCAACGACTCCCCAATTTGTTTGTTTCTCTACAAATGGTAAAAATAACCCTCTCCTGTTTCAGCCACCAAGTTTGCTAAAGAACAAAGAAGAAGAATGTCTACCAAAGATATGAGTCAGCGGTAGAACATAAGCCCACACCCATTGTTTTGTTTCCTGGAGCACTATGTTTTATTTCCCATCCCAAATCTTTTCAGGAAAAGGTCAAACCCATCCGACCCAAGAAAATTGATAAATTTCCTACTTTTTCCTCAGGGTTCGAGAATCCTGCCCACCTCTAAAAATAAGACATATTTCTAGAAAGCCAAATTTTAGTGACTTTCAATCATTGTTGGTGGGTGAAAGTGGGCTTCCTATAAAAATCAGGGTTGTTTAAATGTTTTGGACAAACCTGAAGGAAGCTAGTAATTTATTAATCTCTCATGTAGCTCACCAGTTTCTTTAATGTTCTCCCTCCAGCCAACGGCTTGTTGTAGGAAGCCAACAAACAAATGGTCATATGAGAGATTGGGTGTGAAGCCACACGCAGTAAGAAGTTCTGAAACAAACATAGTTATCAGATTCTTTATGGAATCCACCAGTCCTTCACAATCAGTATTAGGTGAAAATTTAATTAAACGGGGTTTAAGTGTGCATGCATAGGTAATGAAATAATTTACAAAGGGATTAGTTTAATAAATCCATTAGACATTTTATAAAACACTCTAAAATAGTATTCTAAGTAAGGAGTGTTGCAATTAGAAATAATAAGACTTTAAAAATGAATATACTAATATTGTTTTTGTGTAAATAATATTGATTGAATCATTAAAAGTTAATTGAGAAATTATCAATTTTTTTTTATAATTATTGTCAATCTATTAGAGATGGGTTGAATTATATATTTCTCGAATCCAAATCTTGAATTTATATGAATCTCAAATCCAAATACATTACATCCAAATTTGAATCCTCGAAACCTTAAAAAATGTAGTTTTAGTTTAAGAAAATACTTAAAATTTAATTAGATTCTATATTCGCATTCAATGCCCTTTATGTTATAACTTTTACATGTTCCAATCTATGTGTCCTATCATTCTTTACAAATTTCTCCCTTTAATGTTTTTTTTGTTTCCTCTTTTAGGAAATGTGTTGTGGGTTTCACATTCCTCCCAGATTATTTCAGATAGAATGAAACCTAGTCGAGGGATTTGGGCAGTGACAATCCATTTTCTTTAAGGGGCAACCATTACCTCTTTGTCCAATGGCAGCAATGTAAAGTGTGAACTGTGTTATTTTCATTGTTAAAGCCATAGTTTGTTCATCCCTTTTATATGTTTCTATCCACCTTTCCTATAGCTTCTTCCAAATATATTAAAATTAAAATTTAATTTAAAATAAGTTGAGTAAGGCCTGGTGCCACTGCCAAATGATATTTTGTTTGTCATGTCTATTATACCATAAACAACAAAGTGAACACTTTATAAGAAGAATCAAATAGCCAAAGCTATTATTTATGCTTTTAGTGAGGATTTACTCCATCTATATAATTATCTAAATATCATATTTATTTACTTTATAAGTAGATTACGTATATCTTTAATTCTAAGACACTTTTTATGCAATTTAAACATTTATAAAAATGGAGTGTGATTTAGAATCTCAGCCCATTTCGATTTTTCCCAGTTTTTGCACATGGCACCACACTTTTGTTTTCACACAGAAGTCCCAACTCCATGTTTGACCATTTAAGCATTACTTGAGAAAGGAATATGAATCCTGGCTGTTGATTGACAGCCTTCCGCTGACACCTTCCGGAAAAATTAAGATAGCGCCAACATCAAAATTGGCAAAATGGATATCAACGTCTTGAAAGCTTATCCCAGAAAGAATAGTGCAGCATTCATTTTTAAAATGTTGCATCACCAACACTCTCGATGACTCATAAGACAAGGTATTATGGGAGAATAGCGATAGATGGCTAAGAAGAATCAGACTCTCAAGATGAAGTAAACTGATATTGATTCATATGCAGATATCGACTACTCAGTAGAATCAGGCTGATATTTATTTATAAGGAAGTGATACCACCTACTAATAAATAAGGTACTGCCTGTATTGTGTTGTTTATAAATTGAATTCTGTATAAAAATATTTCTTAGATATAAGATAGCTTTTTGCTTTTTTTCTGTTGGTGGTACTTAAAGATTAAGGTGGGCTTACAATCGATGACATCTTAGAATCAAGATATAGGTAGTTATGTTGAAAGACCTACAAAGTATAATTTTTGGGATTTGGTTATTGTCTTAACCATACAAGACTAAAAATTCATATTAAGAATTTCTTAAAATTGTTATTTGGAGTCAGGGTCTTCATAATTGTATTCAAGATTTTTTTTTTTAGATTTAAATATCAACTTCAGAATACCATCAATTCAATGATCATCTCCAAATCTATGAATATCAATCGCAACTCTGAATTTTTTTATATTAACAAAGATAATTTTGTTAAGTGTTTCTCAAATGTGAAATTATTATTGTTAATTTATAAGTAAGTTTACCAAAAATGTTGCCTTTTAAATATAATTTATTTATAGAAACCTTGTGATTTTATTATTCATTTATATTTTTATGCCAAAAAATTTTCAATAATATTTTACAAATATTAAAATATATCACTCCATTTCATAATTACTTACCTCTAACCCTGCTCGGCGCCTATCCACAAAATCCGGATCAAATGTGTCTGACGCAACTTTCTGCCATGCATACATCACCTTCTTCTCTGGTAGTGCTGGTAACACTACGTATGGATATGTAAGCTCTAAATAGTTCCTCAACAGTTCAAACTCACTGTAGCGCCGCCATATTGAGCTCAGCTGGGTCAACGCTCCATTCCAGTTAGTGTCAGTCACCCTGATACAGTATATTATAGGTAAGGGAAGTTTGAGGAATTACTTATAGCAACACAAAGTAGAGAGGTTATCCTTCCCTCACATATGATCATTACTGATAGCAACATACTATATCGTTATACCACAGCTCACATAGCATCATTATTGATAGCAACATACAGTATTATAGTTACCCTCCTCCTCACTCACATAGCATCATTACTGATAGCAAAATACAATATTAGTAGTTCAACCCTACAGAAATGGGTCATAATCTCTTCCCAAATCCCTTTGGCTCAGCCCAAATTGCAGCTTAAGGATGAATCAAAATTATCTATTCAATAATATAAATAGGTAATATATAGAAATGAATATAGTCTATGGTAGGGTGTGATATCTATAGCATTCATTACACCTGATAAATGATAAATATATATGGAACATGGCCTAACAGTAAGCCTTACATAAAATGTTTACATAATATCATAGATCCTGCAGCTCTTGAAAAAACAATCAAAAATGTTCATGATGACTGTGAATATCCTAATTTAATATATTCTAGGAAGTAAAAATTAAAAGTGAGATCAATCTAAGATATCATTTACTTTGTCTCTATGAGGTAGACAGTGTAGAAATCTCGAACGTTCAAGGCTCCAGTCTCTCTTTTTTCAGCTTCTGTTACGCAGATTTCCATGTGGTCAGTTGAGTGCATCCTAAAACAAGGCTAAGTGTCATCATTTTAAATATGTTGCTTTTTAACTCAAAGGTTGTTCTTATTCGCATAGGTTTATGTACATTTTTTGATTTTTCATTCAACTTTTAATTCTTTAGTGACCTTTTGTTTCTAATGCTTTGGTTGAAAGTTATCATCTTAAACAATATTTGAATAGCTAAAGCTTTAATGTTAACTTATCTTCTAGTGATAAAGATTTTACTGTGAGAGGGAAACTAAGTTGAAGTTAAACTATTTCCATTCCACTAATTTGTGGCTAAGTACTCATATCTAATCTTAAATTATCATTTATAATACAAAGCATAAGCCTTTTAAAAGGATTTAAATAATGTAAGACAATGTTTCAATAACTGTCCAACCTATTTAAAAAAATTAAAACTTGTTTTTGATTGAAAATATTTGTATAAGACAAACTGTTTATTTTTGAATATTAGTTGAAATTCTAATTTATTCATGAATGAAACAGTAACCAGGTTTGATCAAGTTAGCCGTACGTGATGAAGGTTAGGTTAAACTAGGTTGAGTATCCTAATAATTAGGCCTGTGTGGGAATGATGTTTCGACTTCAGGAAATTTTCGGGTGGAAAATATCAGTTTCTCATAGGAACAAGACCAGAAACAGCAAAAAAATAAAAAATTAAATAATCTTACACTCTAGGTTTATATTATTTATTTTTCATATTTGTAATTTTAGTATAACTTGCCTTCCCATTCATGCCATTAAAAAATAAATGAAAATAATTTGATGATAAAAGTAGAAGCTTGGGCAATATGATCCAGACTAGGGTTGGGAAAAAGAGACAAAACCCCTGATTAGGTTACAATTTAGAATTCTGATCAATAAATTTATGTAAATTCTGTAATCTTGTAGTAAACATTTTTAAAGGAAAAAAAGTCATATAATTTATACATTCATTTAGGCCTGTATTTAAATTGTGAGTTTTCAAATATAAAATTAATAATATTTTGTCAAAAAATGTTTGGTAAGGTTTTGATTTAGGCCTAAGGTAAAATAAAAAGCCTATGTCTAATGCAACTATTTGAATTTCTGTGTATAAAAAATCAAGTATTTTTGGTATTGATATAAATGAATTCTAAATATAGATTATTATTATTATTACTATTAGCACCACGTCTTATTACCCGTTCGGGTTATACGCACTTACGCTAATGTTTAATGGTAGGGTGAATGTGAGATGAAATGGAGGACCTACAGTTTAACGTGGGGTCCGAACCACGGTGGAGGCCTGGCATTCCACACATTCACAACATGTTGTGTCAGAGGTGAAGGAAGGGTTTGGTAATCAGATAAATCTGTGCCGGGACCGAGGATTTAACCCGGACCTGCAGCACAGAAGTCTTGAGACCTTATCTCTAGACCGCCAGGTCACACACTTTCGTCTAGATCGTCTAGAAAAAATCTTGAATAAGAAATCCATGGCATTATTTTAATAACTAGTTAGTTAGGACCTACACAGTAAAATATCAGAATATTAAAGATAATCTGAATAAATAAAACTGAGTCAAGTGTGCCTGGTTACTTCTTAGATTTTAGATACTAGGCCTCTCATAAAAAACTGTGTTGGATTTCAAAAATACTAGTTTAACCATTACTATTATTATCTAAGATACAATTTATCAAATGGATGTCATTTCAAATAATAATAACATCCATGTAGCCTAATAGATGGGTCTTGATGCAAAATAAGTATGGCGGAGGAATATTTTGTGATGGATTTGATGTTTAAACGCCACTTTTATCATTTTTTGACAAACATATGTTTTTCTTCCCTAAATCTATTCAAGGATGGATATTAGCAGTAAGTAGGCCTAGCCTTGAGCGATTGTTATTTAGTAATTTAATGGTAACCATAATCAATTGTGTTAACTAGATAGGGCCTATGTCTCCTGTAAAATAAAAGCGGCTGCAATTTTGGATATCAGTCTATTTAAAGGAGGAAAACGTTAATTTATCATTAGTAATTAAATAATATTATTGCTAATAAACTTTAAATAAAAACATCACATTAATAGACAAACCTTAAGTGTAGGATAACCTATAAAAATAAATTTTTCTCAAAAAATACCGGGAAATAAATATTCCCACCTGAGTTTCAGGAACATCTAATTCCCAAAATATTTTCCCAGGGTTTAGAATCTCAAACAGGCCTAATAATAACAGGTCTAAGATTTATTCATTATTTAACATTAAAATTTATGCCTACCTTAATTTTATTTTCATATTTGACTTCTGTTGAGAGTGATCTACCAAATTTTCAGTTTTGTTATAGTGGAGCCTTAAATGTGAATTTTCTGGATGTAAAATCATTAGTGGATATGCAAAAGTGTTTTTGATTAGATAAGAAAAGTATAATTTAGTTAACAACGTACAAGAAATGTGTATATTGCTAAAGAGAAAGTGTGGATGATTTAGACAATTACTGTGCATTAATTAGATCTACAATGTATGTAGCTTTGATTATGGGATTTTACCCATTTTTCATAGACAAATCATTTGTTCCTGCATATATGAAGTGAGTTTGGTTTATAATTGTTCATTTAGGCCTAAAAAGTTTGTTAATAAGTATCAATGAATTCCCCACATTTTTGTGTAAGCTAACCTATCAATGTTGTAATTTTCAGGCTAAAAAAAAATTGGCCAAAGTGTGTGGTTTTGGGGTTTCACCCCAGATATGGCCGGCCAATATCTGGTTTATTAGGTGTTTTGTTAAAAAATAGTTGTAATAGTATTAGTTAATCAATTCACACCGGCATTTTGTTCATCAAAATAATTGTATATATAGATATTTTGGTTAACAAAAAGAAACAAATAATAATAATATGCTAGTTTGGTGATGGGTCCCATCCCCCACTTAAATCGAGGATAGAAAATAAGTAATAGTCCTAGTTGTAATTTTGGGTTATATTTGCACTTAAAAGCAAGAATGCAGTGTCCACTATACCTGTTAACTTAATTAGATAACAAAATTTGCTGCTGAATGTAGAGGATGTAAGGCCCATGTATTAAAATAAAAGCCTATCTAGCCTGTCATTCACAAACAGAAAATGCAGTAATATAATTTAGGGCAATAGAGGAACAAAACAATAGGTATACGCCCTTGGAGCTTATGCCTCCAATTATTATTTGAAACCAAATTAACTATTTGATAGTATAATATATATAGCTTGACATTAAAAGGCATTTAGGCTAAATTAATTTTATGATAATTTAATAATTACCTTTGTGCCAATTCGAGGAATTTCAAAATTGGAATTATTTTTTTCCTGAGAGTCTTCAACAAAATTATCTTCCATATTTGCTTCCATTGGGAAAAGCTACTTTAATGTTATAAAGTTGACTTGTGTTCATACGTATGACAGTTAGAGTCTATGGGTTTTGGAAGGGTGGGGATGGGGATGACTCTGGATCATAGATTATAGATATCACGGACCACAATAAAAATTTCAGTTATAAACACCATGCTTTGATATATGTAGCGCCACTAGTGGCATAATATTGAAACACTTTAATGAAGGGGAAAGCTGAGAACATTGATCTTTATAATAAAATGAGATGGACATCAGCGGCTAAAATTGTCGAGCTGTCATCTGCATACCATTGTGTAAGAGTAAAAGAAACTTTAAGGAGGAATACCTTTATATCTTAAACAGATATAAGGAAATGTGTCATTTTGATATCATTCTTTAATTTGATTTAATATATGGGATACATCAATGTGTAATTAGTTAAATGAAATAAATGTGTTGTTAGTAAAATCTTTGAAGAGCATAACAAAGGTTGAAGCGGATGAGTTTTTTTCTTTAAATAAGTTGATGTAACCTAATATACACAATGATTATTTAAGGAAGCTCGTTTGGAAGGCTGTATTTCGTAACAAATACTACACTATAGTGGTGTTTAGTAGGAAAAAATACCTTCCATAAGAGAATTTCAATTTCCGTTCTAAGTGGCCGTTTATCCTACCAAGATTTATTTATTATTATATATATATAATATATTATATATATATAATATCTATATATAGATATAAGATATATATTATATATATATATATATATATATAATCTATATATATATATATATATAAACTTGGTAGATAACGCACTTATATATATATATATATATATCATTAGAACGTATGACTTATACACAAAGTATGTCCTTCAACCAATGTAATACAGTTTTTATCAAACTTGTTTCACTATAGTTATTGAACTTTCAATATAATATGGTTTCTGAGCAAACTTTAAAAAAAATTGGTAATATAATAATAATACTTTCTACAAGCCTCTAACATAAGTGATAGCTTAAGCATATGGCAACTACACAAAGTTTGACATTCAGACAAATTGTAATCAAGTTTTATTATACTTTATTCATTATATTTATAGAACTTTCAATATAATGTCGTTTCTGAAACCAATATACAAGCTAATAGCCATATTTGAATATAAGTCTAGTCATGGCAATCTGTAAACCACATGGATGATAACTAAAATATTTCAATATATCAAAGATTTTATTCGTGTTTGTACAGTAATACCCGTAAAACGGAATTGTATATCTTTTAAAGAAAATATTTCTTTAGAAATGGTATAATACTTCACTATTTTCTAAAAAGAACACTTTTATTCATCAGAAACATGTTTTCACATAAGAACAATGAAAGAAACCGTTAAATCGGTCTCCTGCCCCCAATGAAGCGCACTATAAATTTGATCTCACACTTTGGTCCTTGGCAATGCGTATGCTTATGTCCATCCTGTATAATATAAAGATCATTGGCAGAGACACGTAGTTGTCATAACTTTTTGATGTTCCAAAGATGTATAAACTTTATTTCAGCTATGTTAATGCTAATAAAACGAATAAATCAAAAAGCTTCAAAATATTAAATACAAGTTATTGTAATGTGTAATTTCCAAATCGATATAAAACACTACAAAAGATATAACATTTTACATATTTCTTGATAGGAATGGATTGAAGAAAAATTAAACAAGATGCTTAAAATAAGCTAAAATATAATTATAATGCAGATTTGTTATTAAATTATATTCGGATGTGGAAGGCACAACTTGTAAGAGTTTATATAAACAAAATATTAATAGGACCTCCAATATGGAAATAAACTAATAAATAGTAATTTAAACTAAGTTCGAGAGGCGTACACCAAGTACCTACCTATTTTAAGTCTTTAAACACTTCAGTCATGTTTTTTGAAATACATTAATATTCTCAAGAATACCGAACCAATTTTTGGTACAAATAACGCATCCGGAGCCACAAGAGCAAGTTTAAAACGCAATAGCTTAACATAAAATACGGTGAAGACGTCCTCTTAAGTTGTTTTGATCAAAACTACAAACTAATGAAATTTGTCCTAATTATCCAATAGTCAATTCGAAACCTCAAAGTGTTGTTATGTAGTCAGCCAGAACGCTGTGAGTTTTATTATTCTTTGCTCGCTTTCATTTTCGTTTCTGTACTCTAAACCATGTAATGGCGGCAATAGGCTGAAGCATATTTTAATGCCGTATTATATTTATTACTATCATGTGTAATTCTTTCAATTACGAATAACTTACTCAATCCATAACTATAGTAAGGTTACAACAACTGGAGATTAGTGATTTTTTTTAAAATTATTATTCAAAAACCATGAGTTTATTTTGTGTGTAGTATCGTGTGTGTAGCTCTCATGTGTGCAATTTTCGTACGCCAACAGTTTTGACATGCCTAAGTTTTCCACTTTTGACTCTAGTCTTGAGGACATCAAGTCATATTTTGCAAGGTTTTAACATTTCTGCACTACTGAAACAATTGTAGCTGACGTAAGAGTTGCTTGGCACCTGAGATACATTGGCCCAGTTGCCTACTAGGTCTTAACAGATCTCTGCTCGCTGATCGCACCGGGAACCAAGACTTTCCCCAACTAAAGACTCTCCTAGAAACTCACTACGCTCCTACAAGATCAGTGTACGATTAGCGTTCTGCCTTTAGTTCTAACAAACACCATGCGGAAGAGTCCTACGTGGCCTTCAGCCTATCTTTACGTCATCTTGCCACCACTTGTAGCTTCAGAACATTCCTGTTGAAGCCCTCGAGTTGCAGTTTTATCACAACATCTCGTCGGACATGGTTCGCGACAAGATCAGGAATGAAAAGGGTAACTTCAGCTTCATGATTGCTCTCGCCACTCACTACGAGATCCCTGGACCCACCACTGTACCGGCCAATGCCAGCGACAACCCTAATTTCATCAACGTGGTTCGTACATATAAACAGAAAAACAGGAAATTCAAGAAAAAGTTCCAATCCAGTCAAGGACAAAAACCTAATCTCTTGTCAGGACCCAATCATAAGCCGTCTCAAAGTGTGTTATGTGCAGGTTGTGGTGGGCCTCATACTAGGTCTAATTGTCCCTTCAAAAATGTGCAATGTCATAACTATCATTTTAGAGGACATATTGCTAAGGTTTGTCGCAGGGTCAAAAATACCTCTCAGAATCAAGGAGGTGTACGTCAAATTCAGGAGGACATACCTTCAGTGTCTGTCCAAGCTACTACAGCTTGTAACTTGTACTTGGTCAACAGTAGTCAGGCACCAAATCGCAGCAGTGTCCAGTTGGAAGTCAAGGGTTTAACCTCTCGCCATGGAAGTTGATAGAGCGGCTAGTGCTAGTCTTATTGGTGACCCAGTGTACCTTTCACATTTCAAACATCTTCCTCTGGTGAGTACCACCCCACTTTGTGGTTGAACTGGGCACAAACTAGATCTTTTGGGGAAAACCCCTATTAGAATTTCTTATCAGGGGCAGTCTGCTACGTTACCCCTAGTAGTGGTTTGGGGCGCCTTACCCTCACTATTGGGCTTATCTTGGATAAGCCCTATTCATCTGGATTGGAATGCTATCTTTCCCATCAACTATGTTCGGCAGGTAAAAGGTGATGTGGTGGGCCTGCTCAGGAATAAACATCCCTCTGTCTTCAAAGAGGTATCAGGTGACATTAAGGGTGTGGAAGTTAATGTAGTTCTTAAAGAAGGAGCCATTCCGGTATTATATGGCCCTCGTGTCATTCCTATTACTTTGAGGAATGCTGCAAAGAAGGCCCTTGAGGAAATGGAATCAAGCAGTTTTATCCTGAAAACCAATAGTCACACCTGGGGAACACCTCTAGTAATTGTTCCCCGGACCAACAAATCTGCACGGGTGTGTGGAGTTTTCAGCGTGACAGTAAACCCTCATTTAAATCTTGGACCTATCCTTTACCGGTTAATGATGACTAGTCTACAGTACAAGGTTCTGTTTTCAGTGTACTCAATCTTGCCCAGGCTTACCAACAACTGATGTTGGGACCAGCTTCTCAGGAGATTTTGACTTTGAGCACTATGTATGGCCCATACAAGTGCCTTCACCTTCCATATGGTTTATCTTCGGCTCCAGCCATCTTTCAAAGCATCATTAGTCAGGTATTGGCAGGTATTGATTGTTTTATTTATTTGGATGACATATTAGTGTCAGGTAACACAGCTGAGAAGTGCCTAAGTAAAGTTGAAGTTATTATACAAAAGTTTGTGGAATATAATGTCACTGTCAAACTGGAAAAGTGTAATTTCCTAAAGCCAAAGGTTATATTTTTGGGTCACATTTTGGATGCCCAAGGGCTGCATCTAGATCAGGATTGCATCCAGGCTCTCCTTCAAGACAAATATCCTTCATCAAAATCTGAACTTCACTCGTTCATTGGGTTAGTAACCTTTTACGCAAAGTTCATCCCCCACATTTCCACTATGCTTCGTCCGTTGTATGCCTTGCTCAAGCAGGATGTGAATTGGGAGTCTGGATCTGAGCAACAAAGGGTTTATCATCAGTGTCTTCAGAAATTGAGTGGCGATCAGGTTCTTATACCATACTTTGGTGGCTTGCCACTTAGAATTACCAGTCATGCCTCCCAGTATGGTGCGGGTGCTGTAATCTGCCACATCTTCCCCGATCGCTTTTGCATTTAAGACCTTCTCCAATGCTGAGAAAAACTATCCCCATCACGAGCGTGAAGTTGCAGTAATTATTTTTGGACTTAAGAAATGTAGTAAATACCTGTTTGGCTGACCTTTTGAGCTATGCACTAACAATGCAGCGTTGGTATATATTTTTGGGTCTAAAGCAAAATTGTGACCTCTCACTGCATTTCGTCTACATCGTTGGGTCATCCTGTTGTCAGTCTTCCAGTATAAAATCACATTTCGAAAATCTGAACTGATTCCTCATGCTGAGTTTCTTTGTAGAAACCCTCTCCCCAATCAGACTGAGGTGTAGTCTGACATCTACAAGATCTTTTTGGTGTCCCTCGGACCTATCACTGCGGTCCAGGTGGCCATTGAGACTAGGTAGGATCCCATATTGAGGCAAGTACTCACATATATCCTCAATGGTTGGCCTGATGTGGTGCCCGATTTAGTTCTTCGCCCTTTTCATCGGTGAGCCCTGCAAGTGTCGGCATAATCTGATTGTTTATTGTGGTTGTCTAGGGTCATCGTCCCGTCAGCACTTCGTCCCAAAGTCCTGGAGCTTCTTCATCAGCTTCATCCTAGCTCTAGTCGCATGAAGAACCTAGCACGTGGTTTTATGTGGTGGCCAGGTCTCGATGACGAATTGGAAGCTAGGGTAAACAGGTGTGGTGTTTTCCAATTACTACAGTCAACTGCTCCTCACGAGCCTCTTGATTCCTTGGTCCTGGCTTACTAGAAGGTGGCAAAGTATTTATATTGATTTTGCTTAATTTGAAGGTAAGACTCTACTCATTACTGTAGATGGTCATTCTAAATAGCCCATGGTCCGTATCATGCACGAAGGCACCTCGGTAGAGCATACTTGTATAGCTCTGTGCTTAATGTTTTTCAGCCTGGGAGCTTCATGAGGAGGTTGTTTCTGACAACGGTCCACCGTTCTTATCAGCTGCATTCTCTAGTTTTCTGTATAACAATCTAATTGTACATTCCCCTTCTCCTGTTTACCACCCCCAATCTAACGGTTTGGCGGATATTGTCGTTAAGGCTACCAAGACAGCTCTCATGAAACAGTTGTTTGATGCTTCTACTAAATCCAGAACCCTTCAGCATAAGGTAGGTGCGTTTCTTTTAGCATATCGCAACATGCCTCACACCGTAACTAAGGTGACACCAGCTGAACTATTTTTGGGCTGAAAGCCCCTAATAACGCTTTCACTTCTCCACCCGTCCATAGTTCTCAAGCAAAGAGTGAAAGAGTCTCAGGCAAAATTCACTGCTTCACAATCTTCCAAGGTCATACATTTCTCCCCAGATGACATAGTGTGAGTGTGCTCTGACACTCATCGCAAACTCAAGGCGGTTCCAGGTGAAATTCAGCATAGAGTCTCAACTGTCTCATATCTAGTGATTGTTGGTGGACGCTCCAAACAAATTTAAACATCGCCGCTATTCCTCCGGGACTCTAAGTCTGTTCCAGTTGAGTTGTAAATATGATTACGGAATCTCTGGATGAATTGTAATAAATTGGGCTTTTCTCACCTAAAATTGACCTTTGAATATAAAAATAAATCAAGATAATATTCTATCCTGATTCTTAAAAATGATATATTGAAAGTCCCACAAAATATATTATATAAATCTTACTTGAGGACTATGACTAATTTTACAATTAATTTTAAAATTCAATAGTCCAATTTCATCCAATTTTTAGGTGAGTTATTTAAAACTCGAATGGTCTATATGCGACTTTCAATGTAGACAGTCAATATTACGACTCCGACTCCCGACAAGCATCTACGACTATATGTAGACGAGCCATTAGTTAAAAGTGCGTCTTATGACTGCCAGATAGCATTTATCTGCCAGATAAAATGGATTTATCCAGCCCATTTTTATTGGGAGGTTTAAGTACCTGATAACTTTTATCTTAAAGTTAAAATTGGCTTTTCCGTAGTGACGCGTTGTTTTTCATGAGGTTTCGCCTATCAGAATCCATTTTTAGGTTAAAATCTTGGTTCACATGTTTAGTAGGCACAGGACCAGGCTCTAGCTATTATATAAAGTTAGAACATTTAAATTCTCACTTTTATAAAAAAACTGGCAAGCTATTTGTAGAATTATAGTAATATAAGAACAAATTATTTAAGTGTGAGTACAATAAATGAAATTTTTTTAAACGTTGTACCAAACTATTGACCACATTTTGGCAGACACCGAAATTATTATTTGCAAGACAGCCTAGCTTCTGTGCCAACGTGATGCCATGTTTCCTCACACTCATTTAGCAGCCATTATTCAACAAATGTTGAGCGTTGTAGCCACTAACCAGGTTGTGGCTGTAGCAGTAGGGCTTATACTAATGCGCGCACCGGTAAATTAGTATCAACCTTGCGTTTTCTTCAAAAAATATATTTATCCTACAGATAGTTTTCCGGCGGATAAATTCAGTTCATAATATGCATAAAATATTAAAGTGGCTGATAGGCTTTATATGGTTGCTAACTCTAACCTCCCGATAGCAATATTTATCCAGTAGACATATGCCCAGCCCTTAGTAGGTCTTCTCCTTTAGTTGGTGGACAATAAGTTAGATAGCCATCATCTTCTCTTTTTGCGTCTATATAAAGATTCTGATAATGTTTGCAAAACCACATTACAGACTTATCAGAGCTTAGCTGCTCAAACCGTTTCTTACCCACATTAACACATATATCCTATGGTACCATAAATCACAGTTTCCATCGCAATCTATCGCATCATCTTTCTTTCCTAATTCTTTTTACACACACCACAACTTTCCACACTGTCACCACCCGCCCCACAGCACACCCATTAAAAAAATATTCATATATACCGCAGACTGAATATATTTTCGGTTCTTGTTAAAAATGCCTTATTTTGGCCATACTTGCTTGTTATTAAGGAATTATATTTTTTTAAACGTTAAAGACGTAATTGAAAATATAATTTAAATAAAGAAGAAATATATTTCCAATTTTGTTGTCGAGAAGCAAGTCTACCATAAAAATAGTGACATTAATAAAATTAGGATCAAATAAAAATAAAATTTGATTAAAATATACAGCCAAAACTTGAATTAAATTAGGTTCGTTTTATTTTTCAAAAAATAAAGTTTAATAAACTTTTTTCGAATTAATATTTGAGTAAAGTATTTCATAAGGACCTTATATAATTAAGAAAAGAAGTTAGACAAACCTTGATTAATTAAAGACAATTATTGATTTAAGAAATACTTTAATAACTATGTTTACTTAAAAAAAAACTCAGTCTTTTGGTTACTTAGCCACCGAAACGTCTATAAAAGGTGTCTTAATTTAAAGAAAACAGCACTTCTGCGGAAAAATATTAAACTAAAGTTTTTATACCTTTAATTATTTCATTGGTTGTAAATCTGTGGCTCGCACGATGTATTGGTTTTTGAATAGTATATTTTGGTTTTGATTTGTCATTTTATTTGTATTATTTGTATTTTCATTGGGGTTACCAAACTATACTAATTTGTATTTATTGTATTATAATTTTGACAAATGGTATTTATAGCAATCAATTTTTCATTAATACAAATTAGTCGATATGTTTAATAGTGGTAGAATTATTAATAAATTGGGTATTTTGAATGTAGTTCCAATGGGTGGATTTACCCTATGTGCCCAACAAAAATTTCGGACTCCTTGTGTTTATTTTCTACAAACTAGAGGGAAAAAAGATGACCCTAGCTTGTCATCATTATTTATTCCTGTTCCTGTTAAACCTAACCCGGATGATATCAATGTAGGTGCAGAGCTTACAGGAACTCTTAACAAAGCAGATCTTCTCAAATTGCTTAATAAATTTTATCAGAAAAGAGAAGTTAAATTTTGTCTATGGAAAATGGTTTGGACAGTAAGTAAACTTTATTTAGTTCTATTTAGGTCTTTATTAAATTAGTTTAGTACTATGAGTACCTACCAATAATGGAATGCATCTTACAACAGCTTACAGAATTTAGTTCTTATAAATAAAAAATATGGGCTATTCATATTTAATTCATACAAATTTATCTTTCTGAGGACGAAGGTCTAAGGACTACCAATCACAGCAAAGTAAATAAACACTATGTGTGTGGACATTAAAATGAAGGCACCATTGGCAGTGAAAGGATTGGTTGGTATGGAAACAAATACAACATGAAATGAAAGTGTTACACACAAAGTTGTTTCAAAACTATTTTTCAAAAAATTTAAACACCCCTGGAAGCGTGGAAACTCACAAACAGTTTTCTGAGAATTACCAAGTTTTCAGAAATAGTGATGTCGCTTTGGTAGATCCAATTCCCTATTAGTATTATTGATAACCTCTGGTTCACAGATCACATTTTCTTGTGCCTTTCACTAGATAATTTTATTTAGTAGAGTAATTTGTCTAGTGTTAATAGTTCCTAGCTACAGATCCGGAAGTTCCGGGTTTGATTCCCAGTGCTTCCAGAACTTTTCTTTGAAGCAGTGGGTCTGGACCGAGGTCAAACTCAACCACGTGAGGGCAAATTAGGAGCTATTTTTATAAATAGTTAGCAGCTCCAGAGTAGAAAACTGAGATTAACAGCTGAAGGGCTTGTACTGACCACATGACACCATCTATACACAAATGTTGGCACTATCATCGCTAACGCCTGCGGTCGCTTGGTTGGTATAGTTTACTTGAGGGTTGATGCTATGGAGAATTTTTTTGAATTGCACTTTGGGTAGTCACCGACTTTCCTCTTGGTTAGCACGGTCATGTAATTAAGGATGTGTAGACTCTATTTCCATTTCCAAGCATTATTAAGGACTATATAAATGGGAGCTTACAAACTTTGTAGACTAGGCTTAGCACTATTAAGATTGTTTGTAAATTTTTTAGTAGCTTACTTAGCTCTATCAAAATAAAATGTAGGCTCACTCTCCTATATCATAGAAGAATATAAATAGGCCTATTTAAAAAAATAGAAATGTCACAAAATAGTATCAAAAGTGTTTTGGTATGTAATAAATAATATTTATTTCTATAAAAAAAATCCCAGCCCAATGAAACCTAACCTTCCATGTGGCAACAAAATGTTTTTCTTGAAATAACTTGCCATAAATACCGTTTTCACACACACCATATAGTAATTTATTTTAACAGTATTACCAATTTACAATTTTAGGCTAATATAAAATTAATGTTTACTTACACATGGGATAAGTTATAATGCCGGTAATACCAGAAGTGTGAATGCAATTTGTCTCCTAACAAAACTCTAGGATCTGTTGCATAGATTTTGCCCAAAGCATTACAGCTATTGTGGTAAATCGCTCCCTAAATAGCCTAATGAAGCATAAAAAGGTCACTTTTGCTTATACTATAAAAAAACCCCTTCTGCCTTACATATCAAAAATTAGGGTGAATAGAGACAAGATATTGAAAAAAATGTTTTGAATCTTTATTAATTTTTATATTTTACATTAAAATAAATTATAACTAAGGTGTTTTTATTATCTACTAATTCTAAAATAGGCTACGTGATATAAAACTAAACTGGTAGTTTCAAGTTTCACTCTTGGTATTTATAGATGTATTGAAAATTTGGTGGTTTCCCTTTTTTTTTTAATAGCATACAAAACTTAAATTACACACCCAGTCGTGTTTTAGGCTTACATGAATCTTTAAAATTACAACGCACGCACAAGAGAGAGAGAGAGATATATTTCTTATGAAAGTTGCTATTTTAAATTAAAATAGTAGTAAATTAATTCACCATCAGAAGTAAAACTTGGTGAATAGGAGCATCATGGTACCTGAATATGTCCCAAATCCAAGAGGTAAAAATCACGCTGTAAACAAAAACGACTTACCGTATATAAAATTTGAAAACAATTAAAATAAATAGTATGACACAATTGCACAAACTTTCTCATATTGTGTGACATCTCTTATAGTTTCGAAGAAAATGTACTAAAAATAGGTTTTCAGTACCTAAACAACCCTTAAGCAAGTTTTAAGCTACTCATTAAACACATAGGCCTAGCTTAACAATAAAAAATACAATGTAAACTCTTGATAAAACCTTAACCCAAATAGTTCAAATGTTTTTAATAAATTTCAAATTTTCAAATAAGTTTTTGTAAAGTAGGCCTATCCTAAAATTATTTGTTATTCGTAAAGTTAAAAACATTTTTATTTATCATGAAAAACTATTTTGGACTCAATCTTTAAGGTCACTTTCAAACATTTTGGTATTTTCTTTAATTTGTCATAAGCAAAATACCATTAAATTAATTTATTCTAGAACATGATGTTCATGTATTTATACCCATCCAGAGTTGATGGTTTTTCCTTGAGCAATAAAATCCTGTAGCACAACTTCTTTCGAAGGGGAAATAAAGCTGTCAGTTCCCTGTTGATTGTGGTGTGTAAAAGAACCCTGGAATGTATTTGAAAATACTCTTACTAGCAAAACTAGTAGGCCCTTTTCCTCACACTTATACACATTCTTATGTGCTGATATAATGTTTGTTCAGAAAGTGAAAATTAAATACCCCAAATAAATAATTTATTCTAGAAAAATAAAGACACATTATCTTCTATGATTTTTTAAAATAAAAATCATTTAATTGAATTATTTATTATGTAAAAAAACTAAAGATACCCATTTGAACCAAATAGTTAGACCCATTTTTTCAAAATATTCAAATTTATAAAAAGTTGTCAGTAAACTAACCTTAGATGAATTTAACCCCATGAAACAAGTATAGGCCTACAGTTTTATTTGTCATGTAAAACCTACCCAGGTATACAGCTTAACGTTGTTTGGACAGAGCTAATGTCGAGAAAAATCTGTAATATAGCGTTTGTGTTGCTGAGAAAAAGGTGAGAGGGGTTGCTAATGGTCCGTCCCGTTGAGAACCAAAAAACCTGTCTTGGTCAGCGGTGGACTGGAAAGTCCTGGGCTGAGTTTTGGGAAGTGCGGAGAGGGTGGGGAGGGGGCGGATTAGCAGGTAGACACTCTTCTTCTTTGGCTTTTATGAATGAAAACAGTAAGTCAGGGACCGAACAATTATTATTATTACTACCATTAGCACCACTCTTACTAACCGTTCGGTTATTCGCACTTATGCTAATATGAATGGTAGGGTGATTGTGAGATGAAATGGAGGACCTACAGTTTTAACGTGGAATCCGAACCACGGGGAAGCCTGGCATTCCACACGTTCACAAATTGTGATTAATACACATCTTGTCAGAGGTGAAGGAAGGGTTTGGTAATCAGATAAATCTGTGCCGGGACCGAGGATTGAACCCCGGACCTCACATAGAAGTCTGACACCTTACCCATAGACCGCCGGGTCACCCCGGGACCGAACTAAACCATCGGTTCATTTTTAAAGTTGACCTTAACATGATTTAAACACTAATCTCATTTAGTTTATTTTAACGAGGAATGGTGGTCAGATTTCAAATCCCGAATGGGTAAAAAAAAGGGTTATTTTTTTAAATGGCTTCCCTTTGTCCCTTCACAGAAATGTGGGTACATTTCCTCAGATTTAGATATTGCTCATCATTAACACACTATTGTAATTAATAATAATATTAATATTAATTAAAATCACTAGTTGTGCTTTATACAGATATGCCGAACTAATAGTGTGTTGGGAAGGTGGGGGAGGTGGACGGTGGACGTTAAGTATTTAAAGCTTTATATCTACACTAGATAGCTGTTGCCCGCGGCTTTGCTCGCGTGGAAGTTGATTATATACAAATACGAAAATATACATATGTATTTACAGATTAATTTAAAATATCACGTTAAGTTGATGACCATAACTTGACCTCAGATCAAAAATAATGCAAGTCCGATACAAACTTTCACCCCCTTTTTCATCCCTTATTAAATAACATTTCCAAAATTCCTGAAACACGTATTTATTTGTTTTACGTCAATAACCGAAATACAAAATTTTGTTTATGTAACTTTCAAAATGACGGACTTTCATACATATTATCATCCCCTATTTTGACCCCTTTGGGGTGGAATTTTCTAAAATCCTTTCTTAGTGGGTGCCTACATAACAAAATGAATATACAGTCCGAATTTCATGCTTGTAGCCTTGATAGTTTGCGCTCGGCGATGATGAATCAGTCAGTCAGTCAGTCAGGACATGTTATTTTATAAGTATAGATGATGTCGAATATGATTATTTGTTAATTACTGTTATAGCCTCATCTACATATTATTTAAATTAAAAAAGTGACATCTTGACGCGGGAATTGAACTTGTGACCTACAAACTATGTTTTGATAGTTGTTACAATACTAATTTGTTACGTCTGAACAAAGGGGAGAAAATACATTAGAAAAAACATTTGACAGGAAAGGACATAAAAAAGAGTGATTGAAAATGTAGGCCTATATGTGTGCTATGGTTGTGAAGGGGGAAAGGGGGAGGTGGAATATTGATGTAGACATTCTGTGCAAAATTGCACATATTTATTGTTAGTGTCCATCTGGACACGTCTCTAACCTGAACCTAGACAATACAGTATTGGCTCTCAATTTATGTTTTGTTATGCCATTGTAGGTTGTCTATGCTATTCTTTTTTTAAACTTTTTTTAGCACCGAGTTTTGTTCAGGTTATACGCCTTTGTACTTTGTACTCTAATCTTAAATCTAGGACAGACACAAAATCCATCCCCAGGCCGTCAATTTATCACTTGAAAGGGTAACCGACATTCCAACAATGTTAAATTTCTCGGCCATGCAAGGAATCGAGCCCGGGACCTTTATCTCCGTAGATGGACGCAGTACCAACGGAGCTAAGCTTCGTAACACACTAGCATGATATTCCTTTTCTAAGCTATATCCCCAATCAAATGTATAGGCTTTTTTTTACAAAAGGGCTCATTTATTTTTAAAGGACGGGGAGAGTGCACAGCATAGACTTCCTCACAACTGTAAATAAAAATAGATATTTACTTACAACTCGTAAAATAATTATTTAAAACAAGTTAATAGACATTGTTGCACATTATACCAAAGAGCATAAACGAAATAATATGCACTGTTAGAGAGAAGAGGAACATCACACCCGCTGAGAACTACAGCAATTTCTTATTATATACATGTACTGTACCTATAATTCGGAAACTATTGGTTTTATAAAACAAATATTTCAAATAAAGATTTCTATATTTATTATGCCTTCATTTTCGAAATGATACGTTATTTTGTATCTCGAATATGTGCGGATATACGATAAAAATTGTAAGTTTCCTTGAGTGTAAATTACCCTCAAAGCTATTTTCATGAGGAAATGTGAGCTTCCATTTTGTTTTAATACTAAACAATACAGATATACGAATTTTAATCGAGTCAACAATGAGTGCAGGGAAATGTCCTTCATCGAAAATATGTAGTATCAAATCAATTGTGGTTCAGCGTTCATAGTTATGGGCAAACAGAACCGCCGAGCCGCGTATTCAAAATATTTGGAAATAAAAAGAAAGTGACATTTTAAAAGAAAGTTACATTTTAAACAGCATGCTTATTTGGAAGCTATCTATAAATAAGTTTACTAACGCTAAAAACATAAAGTTATTTTTTCAAGAATTTTACAAATGTGACACAAACTCTTTCAAAATACCAAAGTTAGTTATGTTATTTTAAAAAAATTATGAAATTTTTGGTATAAATACACATTACAATTAAAGTGGTTTAATGTTTCTAGTTCATTTATAATAATTATAAAAAACTTAAAATGCTTTTATTTTTAACAAATATGACCCCGAATATGTCCTAACTATTGATCAGTTATTTTATATGTAAATAATGTAGCTATTGTTATAATTACTTTCACACCAAAAATTACTATTGTTATAATTACTTTCACACCAAAACTACTATTGTTATAATTACTTTCACACCCAAAGCTGCTATTTGTATAATTACTTTCATACCCAAGTTGCCATTAGGATCATTACTTTCACACCTTAAGTTAAGTACCTATTTATGAAAGTGAAGTTAAACTGTGAATGTAATTTTTTAAACACCCTACCTGGTTAGTATTTTTTTAAACCCTCAAGTTTGGATCAAACCTATCAAATCAAGGCCATGACATTTCCATATAATTTTGTACTAAATTCATTAATAGTGTCGATTTGTACACACCTACACGTCATTTTAAAGAAACTTAAATCACATTTCCCACTAAAAATATAGCAATCGTCCACTTACTCAGATTTCATTGGTTTGAAAGTTAAGTCTATGTGAACGTGGTACAAGATTAACCACAATCCACTTTGCCATTATAACTAACTAAATAAATAAAACAAATGAATAAATAGTAAATAATAAGTTGAATATTAAGACTATTCATTTATTTAAAATAAATTTTGTTAATTCTAAGTTAAATATGATCTTAAATTTAAAATTTAAATCTTGGAGCATAAAATATACTATGGAGAATAGAGCCATTAAGACATGAAATAATTCTGCATTGATGGAGTTTTAATTATAAAAGCCTAAATAATTTTATAACAGTTCAAAAGGTTAATATTTTGAAAAAAAAATCCGTTCACAAGGGTGCACTTTATTTTTTCTCAATATAGTAGAAACAATATTATTGTAGTGTATGGTAATCGAACCCGGAACCTTGTGCTTGGCTCACCAAAGCTTCACCAATGAGCTACCTACTCAGTATTTGTACAATGCTAAGAAATACTTATCAGTCATACTTTAAAGAAGGTTTGGTGAAATACGTGTGGCAGGACATGTCTCGTTAATAGCTGTAATATATTATAGACCATAGTTATATACTATAAATTATATCCAAGAAACCATTTAAAACTAATAAAAATTGTCCAAACGGCAGCACAAGGCTACCCTGGATCAACGATGGAGTTTGTTTTGGATTTTTTTTAAATGGCCGACGATTTTACATACCACCAACTAACCCTTAAAATATGAGCGATAAACGACCCTTACACAGGATTAGCCCTAGATGGCTCAGTGGTAAGATATTGACATGCTAAGTTGGAGGTTCCCGATTTGGTTCCGATTACAAAAGAATTTTCAAAAAAAGTTAATTATTTAACTTCAATAACATAATATATGTTTGAAGTCATTTCACCTACTTATTAGCGGTTCGGGCCCTCCGAATTTATTCGTAAAAGCGTTTCATTGCCTTGGAATGCTTATTAATTTTGCATTTTACATATCTTCTCCCATCTTTAAACTTTTGTGGGGCCATTTTTTAAAATAATAAAAATTGTTTTTTCCACAATTAATACATTTCACACATCTCTAAAGACATTAAATGCAATTACACTCAGCCATATTGAAAGAAATCCTTTCATCAATAGTAGCACTTGCTACACTGACTTGAAAACGTGTAGAGCCAGGTAAAATCCCTAAAGAGAGATGGTGATAGTTCAGGGCGATGAGTTTTACAAACCTGCCAAAACCACTTGCAACATATTTATGATTTCAAGGACAGCTGGTAACTTGGATGAGAAGGGATGAGTTGTCTGCTCTACTCTAACCAAAGGCCGTTCTGTTTCGGCTATTGCGGGCTTGTATCAGATATATTTTCAAAATCCGGGGGCAAAATATGTAGCACCTCAGCTTGTATCAATTTCCATGAGTTTCAGATTGAATATTAATGTAAATGAAGTACCATTATAAAGTTAAAAGAAGTCGGCATCAATTGATTTACTTCCCCATTTATTACCCACGTTTAAGTATACAAAATAATTAATTGAATATTGCATTTATTTGGCAATTTTTTACGCTATTAATTGAAGGTTCATTGAAATAAAATTTATTTCAATTAATAAACCTCCTCAAGTACTTCTAACATTCCAAATATGAAATCTTTGCATCATTTGGTTTTCCTTAAAATTGTAGCACTAGATGCCAAAATTTCAAACTTTGAGTAAACACTGTGCTTAAAATATACATTTAATCTATATTTTATACATTGATTCAAGTTTGGTTTAAGAAGACCTACTAATATATATATATATATATTATATTATATTATATAATTTTGGGCCATACACCCTTAAATCTTGTAAGAGCTATTTTCAAAATATTTTTTTCTTTTGAAAATCACTCATCACCTTTCAAAGAATTTTTACCTTAAAACTATTTTACAGTGTCATTTGAGAGATCTACGACTACCTAGATATTAATTTAAAACCATTTTGTTATTAATAAAAAAAATTCAATCAAAAATAAATCAGTTGTACCCCAAACACCAGCATACAATGCTATTTGTCATGTCAAACATTCCCAAAACACACATTTGTAACCAATTTGTGCAAGCCATTTTAAAAATAATTCCAGTTTAAAAAAAATCAATCATCAGTTATCTATCTGTAAATTGTTTTTTTCCTCAAAATGAGTACCGGTATACAGATATATATGCCATAGGCTACCGCACAATCCACATATTATATACAATTTAAACAAAATCAATAGGCCTAGAGCTATTTTTGAAATATTTCATATTTTCAAAAATTTCCCATTAGTAAACTACGCTTTAATAAATTCTGGCCCAAAAACCATTATACAATGCTATTTATTATTTCAAACAAACCCTAAATATGCATTTTAAATAAAATCTTTAGAGCCACTTCAAAAAAAATAATTTGGAATTAAAAAAAAAAATCACTCATTAGTAAACTACCCTTAATTAGAGGGCTATTGTCAAAATAAAAATAAAACATTTAAATATATAGCTCTCTAAAATCTAAATAACAAGCTGTAGCAAAATCCATCAAACAGTTTTGTATCCATGGCCAGGAACAGACTGGCAGACAGACGGATAAACATGGGTACAGATATAATTGTAAAGACCACTTTTTTGGGTTTAGGTAAAACGTAAAGATTAATCATAATCTCGAGATCATTTTTTTTTTCCAGATTACAATATTATCTCTTAATATGAGAACATAAAAGGAAGGTTCTATCACTTAAGATTTGCTTCAGATACATTTAAAATATCAACATTGGCACTACAGAGGTATAATTTTTTTAGCACCTCTTTCACTAATTATTCTTCCTATAGGTGGTAAGTTATTCTAATATGAGTAAAACAATTGTTAAAAAGTTTTTTAAAAAAGGAGGACAAACCTATTTAAGGGATGACTTGATCAAATGCTTGTTCAGTCTTTTGAATTGTTGAGAGCAGGAATTTCCACTTTTATATTTGATTGTAGATGTTTTGTAAAGTTTTATCTAGATAGACTTATACGAAGGTAAAATCATATTTAAGTTTCAAATTAGCTTACTTAGGCTGGAACGGGCCTTATAATTTTTGAAACTACACAAAAATAAACTGGCCCAAACTATAAGCCAGAACATAAAGTGTGATAGGCCAAATATTCTCCAAGTGTGATAGTTAACATTTTGACAAATTGAGGAAAAAGTTTGGCTGGCATTATGTATGGCGGCAATATGTCAGGTTTAATTAAAATAGAAAATTAAACTGCAAACATTTATTGGAAGATTATATATAGAATTACTCAAACACACACACATATTATAATTGCAGGATGTTATGAGTTCAAATTTCATCGCTTAGACCTCTGCTGGATACTAGGGGAGTTAAATAGACAATTCCTCTCTGCTGGATACTAAGGGAGTTAAATAGACAATTCCTCTCTGCTGGATACTAGGGGAGTTAAATAGACAATTCCTCTCTGCTGGATACTGGCAAGTTAAATAGACAATTCCTCTCTGCTGAATTAGGGAGTTAATAGACAATCCTCTGCTGATATAGGATTAAATAGACAATTCCTCTGCTGATATTAGGGAGTTAAATAGACATTCCTCTGCTGATATTAGGGGAGTTAAATAGACAATTCCTCTGCTGGATATTAGGGGAGTTAAATAGACAATTCCTCTGCTGGATATTAGGGGAGTTAAATAGACAATTCCTCTCTGCTACATACCAGGGAGTTAAATAGACAATTCTTCTCTGCTGGATACTAGGGGAGTTAAATAGACAATTCCTCTCTGCTGGAAATTAGAGGATTTAAATAGACAATTACTCTCTGCTGGAAATTAGGGGAGTTAAATAGACAATTCCTCTCCGCTGGATACTAGGGGAGTTAAATAGACAATTCCTCTCCGCTGGATACTAGGGAGTTAAATAGACACTTCCTCTCTGCTGGATACTAGGGGAGTTAAATAAACAATTCTTCCTCTTTAAGATCTCCATTACCTCCATTGTTGTACCATGGGTTTCTCTGTTTAATTCTTATCACTAAATCTAATTACGTTTCTATTGAGGGCTTGGATGACTCCAAGGAAGTAATGGCTCCTCACAAAGTCAAATAAATGTGCCACATTGTAGGTCAGACCACTTTGCACACCATTGTTGTCAAAAGTATGTTTATCTCTCTTGAAATAGGTGACATTGTTGTCACGTGAACCGTTTGCACCAGCAAAATATGTCAAGGTTATGTAGGTCTATCCATTCACCACCAACTCTTGGCTGACCAGAGAGTGGTTTTTGTCAAATAGGGAACTGTGATTGTTTACCATAAAGGAGCTGTTGAAGTAAATAATATTGACCACAGTTTGGGTGCTCCATAAACCTGTTTTACTGATATCCCTTCTGGTTGGACTGAAATAGCATGATGCAACTGATAATGATGCCACAAATTGAAAATTTTCAACAAAGAACAAATTGGTTTAATATGGATTCAAATTCTGGAAATCAGTATTGTAGTCAGGGCAAAATATCAAATTAGTTTCGCTTTAATTGATAATTCTCTAAGTTAAATATTTATTTTTGGTTACTAAACCCTCCAAACTTTTCTTTTTTTAAATTTTAATACGCACACATATGTATATATTGATGCTAATATTTTACAATATCTTTTAATAATCAGTTTAAGGTAAACCAGATTACTAGCCTTGATTGAACCCAAACCCATGATGGTATTCGCTTTTCACAGTAGGCCTAATGATGGTGTACCGATCGGCGTTGACAAATTTTGGTCTGTACCACGACAAGCACAACCGTTGCTAGTCTTACCCTTAGTGCACTTTCACCTTTTCTACACACACGTATCCGTACAATAGAGACTGCCTTATTGACCAGTATATTCTAATATCGTGATAGTTTGGCATGAATACCTCAAAACGCAATATACTATCGGAATTTCCAAAATCACACTTAACAAACCAAGGATCAGATACCTAATTATAACCATATTTATACATTCTTAAGTAGCTTTATTTATTATAATTACTTTAAACTCATTGTGTATTACTGGCTTTATATTGATACACCAACCACGTATATTATTTCAGACTACCTCTTGCACCAAGCTTACGTCAGTTTCCGCCGCTACTGTCTTGAGGCAGACGCTCTTCCAGTTGACCTGCATGTTGTGATCAGTGATATTCTGCAGGGAGCAGGGCATATTGATGACATTTTCCCATACTTTTTGAGACATTCTAAACACATCTTCCCTCACCTGGAATGTATGGATGACCTAAAGAAAATAAGTGATCTAAGAACACCAGCCAATTGGTGAGTGGTATGCTTCCGGAAATTAGAGAAGGAACTAAACATTTAAGTGCTGTAACCCTTTTAAATTATGTGTGTGTGTACTCCTAATGAATAATATTGAGAAACAACTTAAGGCAAACAATATTTTATTGCAAAATCTTGCTCTAAAGGGGTCAAAGATTACAAGATAAAATATTTTACCATGTTCATGGTAGTGAAAATAACAAACAAAGACTCCTGACACAATGGTACAAAAAATAAAACCACAATCTATTATTTTTTAAGATAATTATTTTCCTGGTCATCACAATAACTACTTAACTAACATACAATCTTTCTTGTTCCAAGAGAATCACAGACTATTAGTTTATTACTTAGCTGATAGGTGAAGGTCGGTGACACTAAAATCTTCCTGATAAGGATTGCTGCACAAGTCATTCCTGATTTGTAGTCGCTGTTTGTTGTAACCTTGTGTTCATGTACACCAATCCATCCACCTCCTCATTGATGTGGTTGAATAGGGCATACTCCTGAACCTTGTTGTTGGATGGCTTCATCTTCAGAGACGTGGGGACGTTGCTACCTTGAAACTTCTCAATTAGTCGCTTTTCTTACCTCAACTGTCTTCGCCCCTTCTGAGCCCGAGTGTTTCCCATGGGCCGCCATAGCAGGTTTACCTCAAAGTTTGTGAACCTTGTCTTTGGAGGGAGATCTTCAAAACAATACCAATGCCATATGATTAGTTTGCTTTATTTCCACAGTAAATAAACTTATTAAGCCTGATTTATTCAATATAATTTAGGTGCCGTGGTGGAGCGACCTCCTTGCTCCATTTTCAAGATTACTATCCCACACCCCTCTTTCAGTTTACACTCACGCAGGCAATCTGCAAACCAATCTTGGCTGTGCAAGGAACTGAGCTGCGAGCTAAGCCGTGACTAACACTTGACAAGGAAGGAGTTACACCGATTGTCACAGCTTACAGCAGGAGTCTTCAACTTTATTGTGTCCAAGGGCCAAAGTTTCTACTTTGTTGACTCGTGGGCCACAATACTCTATTGACAATATTCAGATTGAATACATATTACAATATTTATATGTATGAAAAAAGTGCATTGAGCAAAAACATTTAGTAATGAATAAAATGATAAAGTATTAGGAAAATTTTAGAACACAAATAAAAGAAAAGACACTAACACATTTTACACACACTTCAATATTTCGATGCTATTATAGCACCTTCCTCAGGAAGTAGTAGTAACTAGACTGAAAAGCTGTTGTCTTGAGGAAGGTGCTATAATAGCATCGAAATATTGAAGTGTGTGTAAAATGTGTTAGTGTCTTTTCTTTTATTTGTGTTCTACAATTTTCCTAATACTCTTATCATTTTATTCATTACTAAATATTACAATATTTGTGTTACTTTACTCTTATACTCACATGAGGATCAGGCCTACCTCCAACAGGTGAATTATTATTATTATTAGCACCGCGTCTTACTACCCATTCGGGTTATATGCACTTACGCTAATGTGTAATGGTAGGGTGATTGTGAGATGAAATGAAGGACCTACAGTTTAACGTGGAATCCGAACCACGGTGGAGGCCTGGCATTCCTCACATCACAAGATGTCTTGTCAGAGGTGAAGGAAGGGTTTGGTAATCAGATAAATCTTTGCCGGGACCGAGGATTGAACCCGGCCGCCAGCATAGAAGTCTGACACCTTACCCCTAGACCACCAGGTCACCCCCTCCAACAGGTGAAATTTTGGAGTTTTTGTAAAGTATATTCTCTGTTGTTTATTCATTACTATTTTTTTAAGATTTTTCATAGCAGAAGATATTGTGATTTGTCTTGTCTACCAGAGTTGTAATTTACCGGCTCAGTACGTTTGTATGGAAAGTATTACATTTCTTCACGTAAAAAGCGAAAATAGTTTATAAAATAATGTAAAATGTGTAAATAAAATACATATTTATTTTATTAGTTAATTACATAAAATATACATCTGAATTTGTCATTTTTTTCTCTTAAAATAATTGTATGTCTTTCACGAACTAGTGGGCTCACAAGTGACCCTTGGACTGCGGGCTGCTGGTATTGAAATAACACATTACCTTGTGTATGTGTGTAAGAGAGAAATATATACCTAAAAGTTTCTTTCTCATGCAATACTGTGAGGATGAAAGCTCGAAAATGTTGTATACAGATGTCTGTCCAGGTATAAGTAGAGGACACTGTTTAAAAAAAAGATATTCTAAGGGGTTGAGGGATGCACAACCTGTTTAAATTGAGAACATGACAATATGAGTACATCTTTGCTTAGAAAAAATCTGTCTAAAATCATAACTGTTTCTCTTTTGTTCCGTTACTAAGGTATCCAGGTGCCCGAGGAATGACTAGGAAAATAATTTTCCATGCAGGCCCTACAAACAGCGGTAAGACTTTCCATGCCATGGAGAGGTTTCTTAGTGCCAAGTCAGGTGTTTACTGCGGTCCTCTCAAACTTTTAGCAACAGAAGTCTTCAACAAGTCGAATGACAGGGTGAGAGCCTCCACAAATGGCTTACAATACAAAATTAATAAATAAAATGTTAACCCGTTTTTATGAATACCAATAATTAACTAATTTTTCACTGATATAAATAAATATAATGTTTCGTTTAGCATGTATTTGGTACTACTTGGGCTACATTAGAAAATACAATATCATTCAACTTTCTTAGTCCATATTTAATTCTCCTATTATACATGTCCCTGAATGGTAAAAATATTGAATGAAGATTATATTTAACACATACAGCATTAACAAATAGAGGCAAGTAAATAAGTGAGTAACGTATCAGAGTTAAACTATTCTTTAAGGTGAATTGTGCATCAGAACCTTTTAGAGAAAACCAACTCTTTCATAAATATAATAAATTCTAATTGGTTGTTATTTCAAAGAGTATTTTTATTCTATTATTTTCCTTAAAAGCTGTTTTAACTGATGAAATTGAACTTAAAATCCGTTTTTATAATATAATAGGAGCCTCCAGCATTTAAGGTATATATAGTTTATTTTTAAGAACAGTCCCAAAACTCACATCGGTGTCTGGCGCTTTTCCATAAACAGTTTCCCTCTTAACCTCCACACAAAGCGGGTACATTTTCTCTAAGTTCTACCTTCCTCATCTTATTTCATTAGCAAAATGAAAGAATGTGTATAACTCAAATGGTTACAAAGACATGTATTACCTTGATGGATTACACCACAACTATCTTAGAAGCTTTACCATACCATAGTGAAATAATGAAAAGGGAAGTGTGCTACCTTACAGAGTAAACCAGGTGTACATGTTCAAGAAATTGAATTTGATTTATTACAAGCTTCAAATTGATGCTACCAGTCAAATTTCTAGTGATATTCTAAAATAGTATTGTTTTCACCTGATTTAGGGCACCCCATGTGATCTTGTGACTGGTGAAGAGCGGAAATATGCTACCAACGAAGACAACATTTCCAACCATGTTTCTTGTACTGTGGAGATGACATCTATAAATGTTCCTTGTAAGTGGTTTAACGGCAACTTAAACATCAATATGTGATATTACAGGAATTGAGACAATTTCATATTTCAAAAAAATCCCACCAGAGGTTCTGGACTGTCTAACACGTTGATTATAAAGTGTCGGTGACCTGGTGGTCTAGGGGTAAGGTGTCAGACTTCTGTGCTGGCGGCCGGGTTAAATCCTCGGTCCCGGCACAGATTTATCTGATTACCAAACCCTTCCTTCACCTCTGACAAGACATCTTGTGAATGTGGGGAATGACAGGCCTCCACCGTGGTTCGGATCCCACGTTAAGCTGTAGGTCCTTCATTTCATCTCACAATCACCCTACCATTACACATTAGCGTAAGTGCGTATAACCGAATGGGTAGTAAGACCGGTGCTAATAATAATATAAAAATTATTAAAAGTGTCACTAAATGACAAATAGCAAGGGTTTAGAATGAATTTTGATCATTGTCAAAGCCTTTTTTTTTTGTATGTGTTTGTAATAATGTACCCTACTAAACATACTGATTAGCTTTAAAGCCTAATTTAATTCAAATGCATTTTTGTACCCAAAACACCAATATCTATATTTATCAAAGTCTTGCATCCATTTTGATGTTCTATATAACAATTTGTCTGAACAATTTAAATTAGAGTCATGGTGGTGTGTTTAAGATAAAGGTGATTGACAGAGATTCATACTATTGAATTTGGGAAAAATACATGTGTTTAAGTTGTGGGGAGTAGTAGCTAGGGCTATCCAGTGTTCACACAAACTATTCTAGGGAATAATAAATGATGTAAATTTCAAGGAAATGCCAGAGTCGTCATTTTACTAGATGGAGAATAGAACTATTGCCACCACCCATGCAGATAGGAAATTTTACCTCCCTGTCATCTTTGACCAATTCCAATGTGAAACTAATACTTTAGGCCATTCAGCTATCATTATGATTATTTACATAGAACTGATATATTTGCAAAACATAATCTAAATTGTTTGTCTCTCCTCCTCCTCCTCCTCCTCCTCCTCTCTCATCATCATCATCATCATATCATCATCTTTTTCAATGTCTGGCCAGGATAGTTCAGTAAAATGGCTTCAACTTTCTCTATTCTTCCACCACTCTTCCTCCTTTAATTTCTTCCATTCTTATTCTTTCACTCGAACAATTTCTGTTATCTGCTCCTTTCATCTCTTTCTTGGCCTTCCTTGCTGTTTTTTCCTACAAACTTCATTTCCAACATTTTCTTTGGCATCCTCTTATTTTCCATCCTTATTACATGCCCATAGATCTCAGTCTTGCTTCCTCTACTATTTCATTTACCTCCACTCTTTCCGTATTCACCACTTTTCCCGAGAAATTCCATTTCCTAACCTTGTTTCTCCTCGTGTTAGCTAACACGCGCCTCACAAACTTCATTCCTAACCTTGTTTCTCCTCGTGTTAGCTAACATGCGCCTCACAAACTTCATTCCCATGGCACCCACTTTCCGAGTCTCTTTTATATCCACTGTGGATTAAGTGGAAAGGAAGCAGCATTTGGGAAGTAGGGAATGATATATTTGGCATTGGATGGTAACGATGACGGGAGGAGAAACTGAGTAGGCTTTGTAGTGAGAGAAGGCTTACAGGTGAAGGTGATGTGAACGCATGATCGGCTAATAATGTTGGCAATAACAGATGGAGGAAAAATGTGGAGGTGATACAAGTGTGTGCACCACAAGTGGGGTGCCCAGCGGGAGAAAAGTATATGGGAAATGGGTAACATTTAGTAATGGGAGATTTAACGTAAAAGTAAGAAAAGAAAGAATAGGATTTGAGGAGGTGTTAGGGAAAGAAGGATGGGGGAAGATAAACGAGGAGAGATGAAAGCTGTTGGAGTTTATGTCCAAGAAATAAAATGAAGTGGCAAACAGCTGGTGTAAGAAGGAAAGAGAAAATCATAAAATAAATTAGATACTGCTAGGATGGAAAGCAAAGGTCAGTGATGAACTATTTCCCATGGACAAGAAATTAAAAGGCAGGATGTAAATATCAGGGTAATACCCAGCGTGTCCTGCTGGTGGCAGCCATAAAGGGATAGAAAGTAGGAGAAAAGTAGCAAAACAAGAAAGAAGATTAAGGATGTGAAATCTAGAAAATTAAGAGGAAGTTTAATGACTTAGTGAGAGGCAAAGTGTAGAGGTTGAATGGGAAAGGTTTTAGAAAAGTTGGGTGGGAGCAGCAGAGGAGTTATGTGGGAGGACAAGTAATAAGAGAAGTGGAAGGAGACACCCTGGTGGAACGACAGGGTGAAGGGAGCAGTCGAGAAGGAATTTTAAGGATACAAATGAGTAAACAGGAAGAAATAGCACAAGTCACAGTAGTGAACAGATAGATAGCTACACAGAAGATAGTCACATAGGCATCAAACATGGACCTGTTATTAAATGTGCGGGTTACTAGCCATGACAGTCTTCACATTTTCATATCTTTTATTAGCATATACAAATACCAGCACATCTATTGTAGCCATCCTGTAGACCAGGGTTGTCCAAATTTAAGTTAGCTAAGGGCCTCATTTATGTTCCTAGACAGTGTGTGTGGAAATCGGGCCTTTGACACCGACAATATTTGCAAACAAACTAAACTCTGTATTTTCCCACCATTGTTTGTAAAAAATATTCATTTTCCAGATTTGTTTTATCCTCAATTTTGCATCATTTTACTATAGTAGACTTACTCATCTTGTTTGATTTCCCAAAATTATGAAAATTGTAGTTACTAACATGATACCCGCCTCGGTGGCGTAGTTGGCTCACGCACTTGTCGTGTTGAGCTCGACTGCTGAGGACGGGAAGATCGAGGTTCGAATCTTGGTCGGGTGAACTGGGAGTGGTTTTTCCTAAATGGTTATCCACTCTCCCTCCACGCAAATGCGGGTTCACTTCCTCTAATTCAACCTTCCCAATTCCTAATCCATTAGTGTAATTAGTGCTTAAAGCGTATAACCTTACCGGGTAGTAAGACGCGGTGCTAAATATTAAATTACTAACATGATCCATTTGTGTACACAGGTACTTTTCAAGCTGTTACCAGATTTCGGCACTCTTTCTTCAGTGTACGATATACTTTATTTTCGTATACATTAAACAGACAAATGTTTCATGAAAGTCTAATAACCAATATATTACATTAAATGTATTATTGTAATTGATATACAATATAGTACAGCTAATAATACATATATTATAAATTTTACACAATTTAAGCTTGATCTTGTTTAAGGAACGCGTGGATGACGTTATATATTTATTTTTAATTTTTCTAATGTGCCACAGGCCACCAGTTGGACAGGCCTTATGTAGATTATTAACACCAGTCAATAAAAACATTAAAACACACTTCTATATGTCTCACACTGCACATCCTTTCTTAATAGCCATACTTACCAAGTGACAACGATAGAGGGGGTGAGGTAGTGACAATACATTTTATACAAGTCTATTGATGACTTATTTTAATTTGTTAAGAATGATAGCGGTAATTAGCAGATGCACACACACTCATCAGAATAAAGGATGAAACACCCATTCCTTATTGAACCCAGATTGAATTCAAACTCGTACTCCAACTCCCTCAGCTAGTCATACACATTGTTATTGACCCTTGAGGGTCATCAGGGCCACATGGATTAAAGTTTATCTTAATTTTCACTAGCGACAAATATTATTTTATTTGGTATTAAAAAAATTAATTGAATGTTTTAATCTGACACCTTGACTCAGTCGGTAGCGTGTCTGTCTACTGAGGTAAGGGTCCCGAGTTCGATTCCCGGTATGCCCGGAAAATTTATTATTGGTGAACTATGGTTTACCCTTTCATATTGATGAATTAACGGTTGGGGACTGGATGTTGTGCCTGTCCTGCTCTTAAGTTAGATTACAAGACATATGAAGCTATGACATGGCTAGCAAGCCAGTAGTGGAAAATATATGGCTTGAATAAAAAAACTGACCAAGCCCACTGGCTGGAAACAATAATGGCTGTAAAAAAATGGAATTGTTTGGATTGGGTTGATTCAATTTTTTTAACTGAATGTCTGAAATGTTTTTTCTAGATGTAACCAAATATGATTTTAAAATGAATTAAGAGACATTTACATTGCATTGGTGGGAATATTTCACTTTATGTTTATTTAAGGTAAATAGCAGAGGGAATTGGATAAAAATAAATATTTCATCTTTCACTTGGAGATATGATGGAAAAACAATACCAGTGTAAACCACTTTTGGTTCTGTTGATCAGGATTGTGTTTGTGTGTTATTAAAATCATATCATCACTAATGATGTTAATTTTGTCATACTAACAACTAACGAACAAGGACATTCACTGGAAAATTGTGTAGTATAGCTATGTTTATATGTCTGTGTATGCTTTAACTTAATGTGCTACTATGAAATGTATTATATTTCTTTGTTTATCCGAATAAATGTTTTTGTTCCAGATGAAGTGGCTATTATTGATGAAATCCAGATGATGAGAGACACAGGTCGCGGCTGGGCATGGACACGAGCCTTACTCGGGGTGATGGCCGAGGAGATTCATGTTTGTGGGGAAGATGGTGCTGTAGACCTGGTCCACTCACTCATGTCTACAACAGGAGAACATGTCGAGGTACTGATAGCACAGATGGAAATTAAAATTAACACACGGTTTTTAAATGAACTTCAAACTATTAGTGAGTTTTGACTACCAAGGATTCTCAAACAAACTATTTGAAATTTATTTTCTGACCGGTATCGGTGATCACATAGTCTCAACACGTCACTCTTGTGTTAAACTATATTTTTGAAGATTGATCAGCATTCCCAGTTGGGTATATTATGGGGGGTTTTTCCTAAATGGTTTCCTACTCTCCTTCTCTAAATTTCCTTTAAAATTCCATCTTCCTCATCCAGATTTCACTAGCATAATTAACCTATGCGTATAACCCAAACAGGTATTAAGACACAATTAAAAATAAGGATACTTTTTAACCAACAATGATTATCACACAAACTATGAGAAGTGCTAAAATACTAGTACTTTAAGCTAACATTTTGTTTTACTTTTGAGTGAAAATGTAAGATATGTATGAAATGAAAGGAAACTATTAGGAACGTTTCTTGCTCATTGAAGCGAAGATGTTTGAAAGTGGAATGGCAAGTACAATAGCGTCTCGGACCCGCCTCTGTGGCGTAGTTGGCTAACGCGCTTGTCGTGTTGAGCCCGACTGCTGAGGACGGGGAGATCGAGGTTCGAATCTCGGTCGGGTGAACTGGGGTGGTTTTTCCTAAATGGTTTTCCACTCTCCCTCCACGCAAATGCGGGTTCACTTCCTTTAATTCAACCTTCCCAATTCCTAATCCATTAGTGTAATAAGTACTTAAGCGTATAACCCGAACGGGTAGTAAGACGCGGTGCTAAATAATAATAATAATAATAATAATAATAATAATAATAATAATAGCGTCTCGGAAACTCGATACTCAATAACTCAACATTCCGTGTAACCCGACATGCGCATGTGCAAACATTTCGTCACCCGAGAATGCAAGTGTTCTATGTCCAATTTTTCACTTTTATATAAAAGAGCATTGAAGTTTGACCTTGTGTATAAAACCAATGTTACTAGATGACAACTCAAGTTTATATCTTTTTAAGTAATTATATAGTATTCTCAATTTCACCGTAGGGGAATCATATACATTCTAAATAAAGGTAAACACCAAATATCTCGAATTTAACAATTTTGGAGATAAAACACTTGTGTTCTCGGTGACGAGTTGTTGGTGCCATTTAACACAATCCAAGGTCATTCAACTGTATAACCTCTCAGTTTGTTTGTGTAACTCGAGTGGAACAGTTGTGCTACGAGGTTTTTACAAGTGCTGTGTTTGTTAGTTTTCCAATTCAGTAACATTTTATTTGAATCAACAATATTATATGAACAGTATTGTACTGAATTTCTGTATATTACACATATGTATATAAACCATTATATTAAAATGCAGTATATTATCATTACTGTACCGTACATTACTACAGTACAGTAAAACTGTACCTATAATATTGGATACTGTGCTGTGATTAATCCTTGTTTAGTAAACATGACATAGTAAACATTCATCTTATGCAAGTTCATTCATAAAACTCAACACCATCTCAGTCCACATTAGGTCGAGTGTCCAAGACTCTACTGTACATCTTTACTATAACATCGAGTGTCCTAAGTCCTGTAAGTCTCAAAAATAAATATTAATTCGGGCTGAACGGTGCTTTTAGTTTTGTCAAAATGTGTATAGTATTTATAAGTGTATACATACATTTTTATACAAATTTTATGTTTTCAAGACACAATACTTAGTTAAAATCTTAGAAAGAGAGACACTATATTATAATATACACATAATATGGAAAACATAAAAACAAAATTAACATTCTTATCATCACCACCATCAACTGTTTCCAGTCTGGGGAAGGTCATTTTAGTAAAATTCCTATCTCCTTCCACCAATATTCCTCCTTTATTTGCTTCCTTTCTTCTCCTTTCACTCACACATTTGCTGTTATCTACTCCTCACATCCCTTTCTTGATCTACTTTATGGTATTTTATGTACATACTTCATTTCAATTACTTTCCTTGGGATGCTTTGGTTTTGCATCCTCATTACATGCCCACACTATCCCATCCTTGCTTCCTCTACAATATCATATACTCTCTACCTCAACGCTTGCCCGAACAACTTGATTCCAAATCGTGTTTTTCCTTGTGACATGCTTCTTAAAAAGTTATTATGCCCTTCACTTTCCTAGTCTTTCTTACATCCAAAGTTCATGATTCTACAGCATATGTAACTATGTGTACACTTTTAGGGACCTTATATTTTCTATAGCAAGTCTCTTACATACCTATAGAACATCTCCCCCTTTCTTCTCTACTATCTTTTACTAGTTCTTCTCTACTCCCACCCTTCACTTCAATCACACTTCCAAAAACTTACACTGTACATTTCTCGGCTTCACTCATTTCACATTTATAGCTTTTATAGGCCATACTCTATTCCTTGTTATTATCACTTCTTTTTTTGCCACTATAAATTTCATTCCACTCACACCATGAAGTAATCACCAAATTTCATTGCTTTTATTATTTACTCCTCCAGTTTCCTTACCACTCACTCTTTTTATGACCATTACAATCAAAATTGATCCTTAGCAGCTTTTAGTCAGTAATAAAAATATTGAAGTGACCTTGTCAAACCGATAGGCTATTAGTACCCCACAACTTTGTTCATCCTAACCTGCTTTAATGACCGCATGGTGTAAGGCGCTAATTTCGCCAGTAGACTAGACTGCTGATGACAAGGAGATTGAGGTCCTAAATGGTTCTCCATTTTCCCTCTATGCAAATGTGGGTACACTTCCTCTGAATATTAAACCTTAATAATCTCTAGAACAATTAGCATAAAACCTGAATGGTAATAAGATAAGATGTTCCTAAAAAAACCTTTGCTCATTAAAGAAGGCATTTTTATAAATAATAATAATAATAATAATAATAAAAAAAAAAAATTGGTGAAATTTTTATTTTACAATCACTTTGGTTATTAGATCCTTAGATTCTTGATTGAAATTACTTCAAACCGCTTGTTCTACAATTAATAAATCTTGATCTGCACAGATTCAAACGCACTCTGGGAAGACCATTGACAGTGGGAAGCTAAGCAGGGAATAAAGATTGACTTATAATTTTCTTTACTTTGTGTTCAATTTCTCACAATTTCTTTATGCCCCTATTATATTTTTCCTTTGCACCCAAGTTGAACTATTGTGTGTTTATATGCTGCACTCAGGTGCGGAAGTATCATCGATTGACAGAGCTGAAGGTGGAAAGCAAAGCTCTCGGATCACTGGATGCAGTGCAACCAGGGGATTGTATTGTGTGCTTCAGTAAGAATGACATATACAATGTGGCAAGGGTGATAGAAACACGCGGTATGGAGGTTGCTGTGATATATGGAGGACTCCCACCTGGGACTAAACTGGCTCAAGCACACAAGTTCAATGATGTCGACAACCCATGCAAAATTATGGTCGCTACTGATGCTATTGGGATGGGGCTCAATTTGTAAGTATTTGTCACTTACTTCAACATGTTTTTATTCTTATACAAAGTGATGTTTTCAAATGCTCTATATAAATACTATAAGAATATTTGAAAAAATAAACAAAACCTTAACTTTGAATAAAAAAAAAATTAAAGAAATTATATTTAATAGAAATCAATCAAATTAATTTGAAAGAGAGACTAATGGGGGGTTTTCCACACATTTTCTTTTGTTGTGTGAATATATATATATATATATGTTGAAGACCATCATTTATGGTACAGGTATGACTTTAATGCCGACAATAAACAAACAATAAATATTTATAACGATACTATAATACATTATAAAGATTTTATCATTTCATTCTGCTCAAACAGGTTTTTTCCCCCTAGTTGTCTCTTTAGTTATACTCTTTACTAGAGATGTGCGAGAATCACATTTTCAGTTCGAGACTATATCGAGATGAAAAAATGAAAAAAATAGTGATATGCGGGAATGAGACGAGATTATTTTTTATAATTACAAAAATAAGTTAGTATTTAACATATAAAAAAGGTTTAGTTCACTGTTAGGCTACTAAATGAAGCTAGCCCTGATTTTAAACACCTTTTTTCAAAATAATAGTGCCAACCCCAATACTAAAAGGAAGCCCTTGTTCAGTGTTTAGTCCGAAAGCAAAAAAGAAAGTAACATAAGTAACACAAGTAGTAAAAAATTAGGTCTAGTTAATACAAGTTACATAAGATCAAGTTAAAAGATGCATGAAAATGGCTAACAGATGGACACTTAAAACAAATAGCACTAAAGGACTAGGATATAAACTTATTGTCCTTTTATATGATATAAACAGAATTAGATCCAAAAAGGTTTGGAAATGGCTTAAGTTAATCTTGAATAAAATTTCAAGAGACTAAATAAAACCACAAACACATTTACAGCATGCATGGTTGGATTGGAATGGAGGAATCCAGACCAATATACAGAAAGGAACTAATTAAAATTAAGTCAAAATGGTGATACATCTACATTGTTGTATAGTACATTTCTTCATTGTTGTGTGGCAAATTTGTAATAAAGTTAAATCAAGCCAAGCAAAATTAAATAGAAAATAATGAATATAAAATAAATAAATAGATACTTTAAAATAGGTTTTTTTAATATCTTATTTTTTCTGCACAAAAATAATATTTGTCTTTATTATTTCATCGTAAAATTACTTTGTTTAATTTTCAGTTGCTTATTCTTTAACTAGGGCTCTGTGAATACTCATATTTAAAACTCAAACTCGAGCTTGTCGCTTAAGCTCGAGATCGATATTAAACGTTTTGTAGGCTCGTCATTTTCGAGCTTCCACTTGATGTACATAATAATCAATTTTTAAGACGCAATAGTAAGAATAGTCTATTTAATTGAGATAATATCAGCATTTACATTTATAAATCATTCGGTTACTTAACAAATTGTTAAAAATTAATTTCAATCTTCACATTAATAAATAATAAAGCTCTAAACTACTTTCGACTGGTAAAGTTACTCAATATTGTCATTCAATTTGAATTATATTTGATTGAAATTGTTTACTTGTATTGCCATAACAAAGCAATGAAAATAAAAATAGCTAAGAAGATTACTAAATAATTGAATTATTCTTTTAATACTTTTACCTGATCCCTATCTAAAATAATAATTTATGTTGAATTAAAAATGTTATATCAAAAATATATTATATTAAATGTTTTCAAACTGAAGATAGTTAAAACTCGTATTAATTAATACGTTTATCTACAAAACTAGCTCTAGCTTAGTTACTTTTTAGATATAGATTTATGTATGTTAACCTGTTGCTCTTATTTATTGCAACACACATTTTATTAAACTTACCACATTTATATTAAAAACGCACTTACTATTTCAAATTGTTTGCTAGAAATATTATTTTTAATTTTAAAGTCATAATTTTATAAGTATTAAAAATTAAATTGAAGTAAATTTCTCAATAAAATAATATCTAACGAGAGCCCGTACAATGTGCATGTACGAACGAACACGCATAGAGGAATGGAAATGGAACAGAAGATGTGATCAAGAACTATTACACTAAGGAATAATAAACGAAATATGAAACACTTCAAATTTCTAATTGTTTATGGTTTTTACGTTTTCTTATATGGCAAATCAGGTTACTGAAGCATATTTAGGGGAAATTATTAGCTTGTTAAAACGTCAATTGTATTAATTTTTAATCAAGACAGTGTAGAAACACACTACAATAATGTAAAGTGATAGTGAAGGAATCCAACCTGAAAGGATAGTTAGGTTAAGCCTAGATATAAACAAACATACTTCTCTATTTATTCTTAAACTTTTACACTTCCCCTTTCTTCAGACTTCCACAGCTGCACATTGTTTTGAATTTTTGGAAATATTTATTTTTCATATGAAAATACATTAATAAAAAATTAATATTTTGAAAATTCAAAACAATGTGCAGCTGTGGAAGTCTGAAGAAATGGGAAGTGTAAAAGTTAAAGAAGACATGAAGAGAGAAGTGTGTTTGTATCCAGGCCTAACCTAACTATCCTTTCAGGTTGGCTATAATATAAGAAAACTCTATAAATAACTAAATTACATATTCTAAACATTTAACTCTTCTAATAAAATGTTTTTGAGAATAAAACTTTGTTTTACAAAATAATTAATATTTACCCTTATTTACACATGTACTGTTATTTCAAGCCTAATACCACAATCTAAATAAACATAATACTACCCATTGAATTCAATAAACCCTCAAGCAGGTGCAATAGCGTTTAAAGTACCCCAATTTCATTTATATGTTTCTCTACACCTTTCCTGTACCTTCTTCTATATATAATACAATTACCTTATAAAGCAAGAAGAGGTTTTGCTTATAGAAACCAATTTTATATTTTTAGTGTGGTAATAGTGTCAGATGCCGAGAATCATGTTATTATTTATATTCCTTCAGTGTGTCCTTGATTGTTTACTTGTGTAGTTGGAAATAACCAATAAATAAATCTAATCAAGTGTCTGTAAAGTTGAATTAATGGAAACAAACTCATTGTTGAGACATGTGCCTGCTCAAATAAAGCAAGTTTCATTATTTATCAAATTTACTTTGAAACAATTACTATTCCAATACTTTTTCTATGACATTCCAACAATTTTATGAGTATTTTGTTCTTTGTTCACCCACTTAAGTAAAGTTCAGGGGTTTGTTATTTGGCAGAGATATAAATTTATCATTGGTAAATTTGCAGTATTAGTTTTGAATGTTTTGTATATTTTAGAAATAAGTTTGTTCTTAAGTCATGTGCTGATAGCAAATTGGTTTGTTTAGAAAATGTATTCACTCAGGATAAAGAATATATATATATAAAATACTTAAGAAAAAATCCTATTTCTAAGGTGGTGGATTTTATATATATATATATATAATACCAACACTTTAGCTCAATAGGTACTGTATCTACCGAGCTAAAGGCACAGGTTCGATTTATTATTGATTAAATGTGTGTTTACCCTTTCACACTGATGAATTAACGGCCGAGGACTGGATGTTGTGACTGTCCTATTCTTAAGTTATACCTGCCTCGGTGGCATAGTTAGCTAATGCACTAGTTTTTTGTTAAGCTAGACTGCCAAGGACGGGGAGATTGAGGTTCCAATCTCACTTGGGTGAACTGGTGGTTGTTTTTCATAAATAGTTTTCCACTCTCCCTCTACACAAATTTGGGTTCACTTCCTCTTTATTCAATCTTCCCGATTCCTAACCCATTAGCGTAACTAGTACTTAAGCGTATAACCAAAATGAGTAGTAGTAAGACCGCTTTATTATTCTTAAGTTGAATTATAAGGCATATAAAGCTACAACAGATCTAGCAAGCCAGCAGTGGAAAATATATGTAAAATGTGTACGTATGTATATATGTTACGGGCAGCCAGCCTGTGGCCGTGTCTGTTTAGTAAAATGCCTTCATCTCCCTCTGTCCTTACACCATTATTCCTCCTGTACTCTCTTCCACTCTCCCCCTCTCACTTGCACACTTGCTGCTATCTGTTCCTACCAATTCTTCCTTGGTCTCCCTTGCGGTCTCTTCCCTACATACTTCATATCCATTAACCTTCGTGGAATATTCTCCCCTTCCATCCTCATTACGTGTCCATACCATCCCATCCTAGCTTCCTTTACTATCTCATGCTCCCCCTGTACTCAACTCTAGACCTTACATCTTTATTCCTAATCTTATTTCTTCTGGTGACAGCTAACATGCTCCTAAAATACTTCATTCCTGGCCTCCACTTTCCTTGTTTCTCTTTTATCTAAAGTCCAAGTTTCCACTGCATACATTACTAAGTAAAGTATGGCTCTTTACACTTAAGGGGAACTTCTATTTTCCATAGTAGGTGACCTGGCGGTCTAGGGGTAAGGTGTCAGACTTCTGTGCTGGCGGCCGGGGTTCAATCCTCGGTCCCGGCACAGATTTATCTGATTTCCAAACCCTTCCTTCACCTCTGACAAGACATCTTGTGAACGTGGGGAATGCCAGGCCTCCACCGTGGTTCGGATTCCACGTTAAACTGTAGGTCCTTCATTTCATCTCACAATCACCCTACCATTACACATTAGCGTAAGTGCGTATAACCCGAACGGGTAGTAAGACGCTGTCCTAATAATAATAATAATAATAATAAATAATAATAATAATAATAATATATAATAATAATAATAATAATAATAATAATAATAATAATAATAATAATAAATAATAATAATAATAATATAATAATATATAATAATAATAATAATAAAAATAATATATAATAATAATAATAATAATAATAATAATATATAATATAAAATAAAATAATAATAATAATAATAATAATATAATAATAATAATAATAATAATAATAATAAATAAAATAATAATAAAATAATAATAATAATAATAATAATAATAATAATAATAAAATAAAAAAATAATAATAATAATAATATAATAATTAATAATAATAATAATAATAATAATAATAATAATAATATAATAATAATAATAATAATAATAATAATAAAATAATAATAATAATAATATAAATAATAATAAATAATAATAATAAATAAATAATAATAATAATAATAATAATAATAATAATAATAATAATAATAATAATAAATAATAAAATAATAATAATAATAATAATAATAATAAATAATAATAATAATAATAATATATAATAATAATAATAATAATAATAAATAATAATAATAATATAATAATAATAATAATAATAATAATAATAATAATAATAATAATAATAATAATAATAAATAATAATAATAATAATAATAATAATAATAATAATAATAATAATAATAATAATAAAATAATAATAATAATAATAATAATAATAATAATAATAATAATAATAATAATAATAATAATAATAATAATAATATAATAATAATAAAATAATAATAATAATAATAATAATAATAATAATAATAATAATAATAATAATAATAATAATATATAATAAATAATAATATATAAAATCAAATTATATAATAGTAAATTATATAATAAATTACATACGATCCTCTTCCTGCTGCCCTTATGTCTCTATATCTCTCTGCTGCCCCTTTTGCCTAATCACATCCAGATTCTTGCATGCACCTTAAAATCTACTCTATCCTGTTCTTTCACCTTTCTTGGCCTATTTTCTGCCTTGTCATCCCCATAACTTCACTTTTCGTCATAATAAATCTCATTACACACTTTTTCACCTCCTCATTCTATTCCTGCAACTGTTCCTGTTTTTCCTCTTCATTTTCCCCTCATACAATCAAGTCATCTGCCAACTTCATTGCTTTCATTTTCTCCTCACCAAGTTTCCCTGACACACTATTCATTATCATTTTCATCACCATTACAAATAGTAATGGTGAGATGCACTTCCCTGTTTGACTCCATAATTTAATTGGAACCACTCTGCCCGCCTTCTTTCCATCTTTACACAACTCCCATTATTATCATATATATTTCTTACTCTCATTGTCACTCCTCTTTATACTCCAGCATCCTCCATTGCTTTCCATACTTTATTTCTATCCACACTATCATATGCTTTTTCTACTTCCATAAATGCCACTACCAGATAATTTCCAAACTCAAATCTCTTTTCCATCAACCGTCTAATTCAAAATTTTAAACCTATCGTTGACCCTTCTCTCTTAACCCATATTGCGCCTCTCCCCATTTTCCCTTCACACTTTTTCTCATTCTCCTTTCCAGAATCTTTTCATACATTGATTCATCAGTGTTAAGCCTCTATAATTTTCACACCTCTTTCTATCCCTTTTCTTGAATATTGGTATATAATACCTTTTGTCCAATCCTCTGGCACTTTCTTCTCCTTCCACACTGACCTTGCTACTCCATGCCACCATTGTAGACCCATTTCTCCTCCTGCTGTTATCATTTCCACCGTGAGTTTGTACACTCCTGGTGCCTTTCCCTTCCTCATTTTTTTCAAGACCTCTTCTACTTCCTTCCAGGTTAGTTCCACACTTCCTCCTCTTTTTCTTCCTCCCGTACCAATCCTTCCTCCTCAGAGTTCAACTATCACTCAAAATATTATTTTTACAGCTTCTTTACCTCCTCATCCCTCTCCATTATCCTTCCTTCTTCAGCCATCATTCGGACCTCTTTCCTATTTTCCCTCCTCCTTTGGCTCACTTGACTATACAATAACTTCTTGCTCCCTTCTACATCAGTCTGTACCACTTTTGTCCACTCTTCCATCCATTTTTTCTCCCTTCTTATACTATCTTCTTTTCATTTCTCTTTTTCTCCCTATTCTTATCCTTTGTCTCTTTTGTTCTTTATGTGAACCATTCTCTAAAGTTTTTGTTCTTGGCATTCACTGCTTCCTTTAGCTTTTTGTGCCACCATGGAGTTGCCTTTAATCTTCTCTTTCCACTAGTTTTTCCGCATATCTCCTTTGCCACTTCCATGATGCACTTTTTGAACCTTTGCCACTCCTCTTCTCCCCCTTATATGTCATCCTTTTGTAGTGCTCTTCTTGCTTCACTATCTGTCACCCCTCCTCCAGCCTTTCATGTCTGCAACAAATAGTCTAAGGTCCCCGTCTAAAGGCACACTAGGCAGGATCTTGATGTTCATTGTGCACTCCTTTGCTTCTCTATCTAATAGAAAATAGTCAATCAGGGATTTTTGGTCCCCATTTCAGCTATAGCGCGTTATCTTACGAGTATCCCTGCTCTTCTTAAACCAGCTGTTTCCGGCCTTCAGTGCATTACATAACACTAATACAGTCCTTAATACATAATAGATAATAATAATCATATTTCATACAACACACCTAGTTATTTCAATATAGGTAATTATAAGGTTATAAATTTGAAAGTTTTTTCATTCTTATTTATTTGAGGTATAAACTTGTACTTTTTGAACCAACATCATATCAACACTTGACTTTTAACTAACTTAAATCTAGAACTGAAACAACATCCTGCCCCTGGCTGTTAGTTCATCACTGTGAAAGGGTAAATTCTCATTTCATCAATGATACATTTTTCGGTCATGCCAAGAATCGAACCCGAGGCCCTTAGCTCAGTAGACAGACACACTACCGATTGAGCTAAGGTGTTGAACAATTTGAAAGTTAATAATAGCACCAACATTCAGTGATATATATTATGAAAATCCAATATGTTAGCATTATACTTATCCTTCATACATTTGTTTTTGACTAATCATGGTCTCGCCTTATCAAAGTCAGAGGAGCTAGCTGCCAAGCCAACTCAACTTGTCACTGTACTACTAGAGTATGAATTTCAATGATATTCGCTTTTGTTGCAACTAAACAAGAATGTTTATATTGTTCTAGGAGTATTCGCCGAGTGGTGTTCTATTCGTTGATCAAACCTACAGTTAATGAGAAGGGGGAGAAAGAGATGGACACCATATCCGTGTCCCAAGCACTGCAAATTGCCGGAAGGGCTGGTAGATATGGAACTCAGTTTGACACGGTATTACCAATTATTTACACTTGTTCAATTAGGGTATATTGTTTGGAGACAAGTGTTTGCTTAGATTTTGTATGAAAAAAATTATTATTGGTATTTAATTTGCTGTAACGAATGCACCACCTTATCATACTCCAAGGATATTAACACATTTGAAAAATGACCTCTGGACACAGAAATTGAACTTGTTCCATGCTCAAGGTCATTATTCACTCATAGTTTAAGGCTGAGTCTGTGGTGGACTTGTGGAAATCATCGGCTAACCATTAGCTATAATATATCCTATCCACTAGTGAACAAGGAGTGGCTTTGGACTATCTTTGCAGAGTATCCTAATAAAATTGACACATATTTCACTACCATATATTTTAACAAGTAAAAAGAACAGACACCTTATTAATGTGTTAGTTACCTTAAAGCTGTAAATGTTGTAACACCAATGGATTGTTAACAACGATGTGCAACAGAGCAACACAAGTGCTGTATTGTTTTTAGCCTAATAGCAAGACAGGTATTTTCAATTTTATGTCTCATGACCTGCAGTGTCCTTGGTTTGTCTTGTACACATTGTTCTTTAGAGTACTCCACATATAAAAGTCCGGTGGTGATAAGTTAGGAGTGGATCTAAATGTATACTCCACACTTCATCTCACGGGAATAGTGACATCAAGAAAATCTCTTAACATTGATGTGATAATGTGGCGCACCGAATGTAGCACTCTTCATACCAAAACAAGTCATAAAGAGGAAGTAGGACATTGTCTTGCAACATTTTTAAGTAGGTGAGAGTCGCTTCAAAGAAAAATGGCCTTATTATCTGCGGAGTACTCTAGAAGAGACACCACACTTATATCCCTGGTAGAGTAACTGCTTGTTGTTATATTATGTGTGGATTTTAGGTGGCTCAGTATACACAGTTATGTCGATTAACGGTATGCTACTATTAAGTTTAAAAGACTTCATTAGACCAAAACATTAAATCCTGAAAATCCTCCTTTCCTTTGTGCATGTGCAAAAACCACTTAGAAAATAGATCCTTAATATGGATCATACTCACTCATTGCATGGCGTAGTCTCAGAATGCAGGGCTTCCACTCCACACACCAACAAATGCGTTGGACACTGGGTTTACAAACACCACTCTCACAAGAACATTGCCTTACAGACTTACTCCTATTCGGGGATTGTGTTAGTGTTTATAACACAGCTGCAACATTTCATTGCCTGTTGATGTTCATGGTCTCATCCCTTGTTCACATTTTTCACTGTTCCATCAACCTCAAACTTGTCACGCTAGCTTGAAATTGTTATCTGTGTTGGTGTTAAAATTCTCTTTGTCAGAACCTCACTGACATTCTCCGTTTTCCAATTAGACTTAACATTCCACCTATGTTGCTCAAACGATGACTGCGGCTCCGACATTTTCATTTGCATTGTTGTGATGCCATCTGGCGGAATGTACCACTACTAAACTATTGAAGGCATCTAACATTCTTGCTATTTTTATTTTATTTACATTTTAATGGTTGATATTAACATTCAAAATGTGTAAAGATTTTATTGGGATACTGTGTGTGTATGTGTGTTTCTGTAACAAAAGTATATTATTTAATTCTTTGGTGACCTGTGATGCCCATTTTCCCTATTTATTTCTGTAATGATGTCTATCAGTTGTTTTTAAATCTTATTTAATGATAATGCTGAGGTAAATATTGCATTGTTGGTTAATTTTGTTTGTTTATGCACTCACTTTGAGGACAAGTTAATATTTTGTCTCAAATATTTAATTTATTTTAATCTATTATTTACCATGATTGGTTTGTGATTGCCATAGCTAGCTCAGAATTTTACACCGAGGAACTATCAAAAAGTGGGCAGCCAGATGTTAAATGTTCTAATTTTATATAGTTTTGGTGCTGCTTAGCCATGTGAAGAACGGGCCAATCAGCTATTGGATGAATAAATAGAGTGAGTGCAGTTTGCATAGCACTAAAAACAATACAAAAATGAACTGTTAAGTGTATTTAATAAAGCCACCCAAGTGACTCAAAGTAAAAATATACAGTACAGTATTAAATTAACACCTCTGTAAAACATTAAACATATGGTTCTCATAAAAACACAAAGAAGTAAGAACAAATTCTATTCATATTTGTAATTTAAAAATGACACCTAGACACAGGAATTGAAGAATTGAACTCGTGTCCAGGTGTAATTATTCAAAATTTGCGAATATGATATCTTATGTGGTTGTATCTGCACTAAAGCTCTGCTAGTCATGTACAGTTAATTTTAAAAGTGACTTTCTCCATGCTCTATTCACCTCAAAACATTAAGAACGTTTAGGATTTTTAATTTTTTTTTTTTCAAAATAAACAAATTGTTTCATAAATTTCAACATAATTTTCTTGATAAGCTAATGGTTTAAATAAGTTAAACTTTTTTTTTTTTTGTAATTTTATTATATTTGGAAGAAGGTACAGGAAAGGTGGATAAAAACATATAAAAGGGTCGAACACAATATGGCCTCTACAATGAAAAGAAGAACACAGTTCACACTTTACATTGCTGCCAGTGGATAAAGAGGTAATGGTTGCCTCTTAAGAAAATCAATCGTCACCACCCAATCCCCGACCTAGGTTTCATTCTATTGGAACTCATCAGGGAGGAGTGTGAAACGTGCAACACAACTTCCTAAAAGAGAAAACCAAATAAACACAAAAGGGAGAAAAAGGAAAATTGTAAAGAATGATAGGACACATAGATAGGAACATTAAAAAAAAATGTATAGCATAAATGACAAACACAGGAAAACACAATCATTTAGAATTTTATTTTTAAGATGCAATTCTACCTTAGAAGTTTTTTTTCAATTCGTTCTGTACCTACCTCTGATCATTTACAATCAAATTTTCTATAGTAGGTGAGGGTGGGAATGGGACTGTACTAAAACACTTATCTCTCATGTTTTGTATTCCAGGGCTATGTGACAACATTTAAGCCTGAAGATTTGTCCACTCTACAAAGTTTGCTTTCACAGCAACCTGAACCTATCATCAAGGCTGGCTTACACCCCACTGCTGAGCAAATAGAGCTCTATGCTTACCATCTGCCTAATTCCACATTATCCAACCTTATGGTATGTTATCTTTATACATATTTCAGTTTTACATCTAATTAACTTGGCTCTCCAAATCACTCACATAAATTGCTTAACTTAGTGTGTATTTAAAGCTTTAGGTCAAAATAATTAATCTTATTGATAAGAGTTAAAAAACAAACACTTAAAACCAAGATAATAGCGAAGTTTGAACAACCATCTATTCAATAAAAAGCAGGTAAAACTTTGTATGAATAGAAAAGAGTCAAGGGGATTAAAAACTTGGGAAGCTAAAACTGGTGAAGATTCAAGGGTATTAAATACTGGAGAAGATTCAAGAGTAGCCAAAACTGGGAATGAGTCAAGGGTATTAAATACTGGAGAAGATTTAAGAGAAGATAAAACTGGTGAAGATTCAAGGTAAGCTACAACTGGGAAGATTCAAGGGAAGCCAAAACTGGGGAAGATTCAAGAGAAGCTAAAATTGGTGTAACGACATCATTTATTATCCCGCGTAAGGTTGTCGTCTGGGAAGCTCTCCTCGGTTGTCTTTTAGCTATGTCATACTGAACTGCATTGATAGGAAGTTACTTTAAGAAAAATACTTGTTCACTTGTTGATATTTATTTAAATGTATACATATTGTTTGTTACACCAGTTTAACACTGGAACATGCTGACAATATACATTTTATAACAATAGTTCAAAATATGTCTGTTCCACATCGTGATTCAGCGGGAAAGACCAATTCAAAACTATACTGTCTTCCAAGGCTTGGGTCTGTATTTCCCATAGTTTTGTACTCTCAAACCCAGGTCACTACTTGATTTCCTTCCATCTACCAAAGGGTTATTCTCTCTTGAGCGCAAAAACTAAAAATAGGCATGGCTTAACTATGCACCTGCTCTGAAATGCTGCGTAATGCAACCCTGAAATAAACCATGCTTTGGACACGTGCAGCTAAAAGAAAGAAAATAGAAACATGGCTGTCGTTTAGAAAATATGAATTTAATTTAAAATATTTGAAAATAAAAATGAAAATATTTACATTAAAATATGATTTTAAATACTAATAAGGACATAAAAATCAATGTCTTTATGCTGGGTAAGATACAATATAGGTTAAAGAAACGAAATAACTGTTGGAGGTTCCAAAACTACATCACAGATTCTTCAAATTCTTAGAATCCTTGGGTATTCAAGATTCAAGGATTCGAGAAAATTTTGTATTTGAGACTTAAATTCTTACTCAATCTTTCAAGTGATAATTGTTTTAGAGCTCTAATATGGCTTATTGGTGGTTCAGAACCAATTATAATTATAGGATGAACTTAATAACCAGACCCCAGGCCAGTAATTTAACACTTAACTGAATATATGAATGTTATAATGAATGGATTATAAGAAAGAATGTTTAAATTTAGTTACTATTTCTATTTTATATTATTCCATAATTTTTCTATTTCCTCTTATGTTCATAAATTTTTCCAAGATTCAGATTTGAGATTCGGGATTCATAGGTAAATTGGAGATTTGGATTTGTAAAATAGTTGATTCAACCCATCTCTACTTTATTTTAATACTTAAATTTATTCATCAATTATTGATACTTACTAAATTATTTTAAAATTAATTATGCTAGTTAAATTCCATGAAATTTAAAATGTAATCTAAAATAGTATTTTGGTAAGGAGTGTTGCAATAAGAAATAATAAGACTTTGAAAATGAATATACTTATATTGTTTTTATGTATCACCACTAATTATTTTAGTAACGTTTTAATATTTTCAACACTCCACACCTAAAACAATGTAAACCATGGTATATATTTTTCTTGAACTTTATACTAGTTTCCATTTCTTTCCTACAATAGATTATAAATAAACCATGCATGTGGACACTCCCAGTGAGTTTAGCAATTATGATTTAAGAATAAACATCTGTGCTTCGAAGATATGTAAGTTTGACTGTTCAAGTTTGAAATTCATATTTACCTAATTTCATTCAACATATACATCATTTCAATTTCAAATTAATTCATTAAATTCAACTTATACATTTTATAAAATCTAATCTTACTTTATTTTTTGTCATTTGGAATCCTGATGATGGTACTATAATATACCGAAACATGTTGAGAGTTAAAATTTAACAGCTGGTTTTTGGCATCATTTAACATCAAGGAGCATGGGAATATATTAATTATAGGACTTTGAATTACACTATTTCAAAGGAAAAATGTATGCAAACACATCCTTAATAATAATTATTACTTCATGATTTGCTAGTCTCTTCTATTTTACTTTTTAACCATTAATTTACATTCTTCTGTTTTATTATAATTGTTTATCAACATGTTTAATGTTTATAAATTTATAACTTTAATTTACATGTGACTTTAATTAAATATTGTGAATACTGTTTCTTACATGCCACACTGATACACTTTTAACAACTAAAGCGTACAATGAGGTAATATTTTTTATTATAATTAATTATAATATAGTACTTATTCTATTAATTATTTTGAAAATACTAAATTCTTTATTCTCAATTCCCAACCATTAGTCAATCTTTACAAATCATTTTATGTCATTTATTTATTTAAAAATTTCTAATTGTTATTGTATTTTAAGTCAATTTTTATTCTACATCTTATATCTTAATTAGGAAAAAAATGGTCATACAGCAAATCTTATAAACTTAATTTTTCATCAGAATTTTATAATTTTTTTTTATAATTATCATCGAACTTTTAATGATTCAATCCATTTTATTTACATAAAAACAATATTACTATATTAATTTTTAAGTCTTATTATTTCTTATTTTATAAGCACACCTACTATACTGAACAAGATAAAAATGGCCCATTTGAAGTGTTTATTTTTTAGTATCATTAATATATATTATCTTTGTAATATTTTTTTGCAAGCTACAAGTAACAGTTCAATCAAATGGCATAATACTCACCCTCCAACATGCTTGGCCGGGAACTCCCCTCTCTAACACACTATCTAACTGACTGAAAGGAGGTGTGAAATAACTCTGCAAGCCAAAAAAGGCCCTGCTCAAGAAAAACAAGTGAAGGCAGCTCCATGTACTTATTATTATCTCTTCCGCTTGGACTGTTATAGTGCATGCTACTAGTTCCCCGAATGCTCGTAATCTTTCTTTGCTCCTTTAAATCTCTTCCCTTCTTCTACCTCCCCCCTCTTCTTTTCCTCCCCTACTCTCTGTGGACATGTGATCTTGTGTAGTCGCTATACATGGTGATGTTTTGATTGTATCGGTACTCATTGTATCATTGGCTTTGAACGAGGTGGGCAATGCTTTTTAAGCTAGGGCTTAACTTAGGCTTTTTCAAAATTCCCTTTTGGCTAAATTATGGAATCTTTTCAAAATTATTAATTTAGACTTATAATTTTAAATTGCTGTAATGGAATGGGGTTTTTATTTTATTAGTGGACCAATGTGTAGCCACGTTTCAAATAAAATTTTGTCTATTGGGGAAACTAATATTTCCTTCAACCTTTAAAGTAACTTCTGTTTCCCGCTTGGCGGCTAGCGTTTTCATTGCGCTCTCCCGTAGTCTATGAGTATCTTGCTGATGGGTAGTTGGCGTCGTTTACCGAGTAAATAATTGTTTGGTAAAATTAACTAAATGGCTTGAAAGGCAGAGCACGTAAAAATATTTAGTATCGTGCTTAATAACTTTAATCATATTAAAATACATTTAATTGTCATTAGAAGGCAGAACACTTAAAAATTTATTTATTTTGCTTTATAACTTTAGTCGTATTAAAATATATTTTGTTGTCATGAGATGCCAGCGCACTTTAAAATTAAGTATTTTGCTTTATAACTTTAATCATATTAATATATATTTTGTTATGAGATGCCAGAGCACTTAAATATTTAGTATTGTTCTTTAGTTGCACTAGAATATATTCTTTTTCATGAGATACCACCAAAAAAAATTTACTATTATGTTCATACATATACTTTATAGTACATATTATTGCTATGAGATGGTAGAGCTTTTAATAATAGATTATGTTTTATAATCTCTGAAACTTTAATTATTTTATGGGGTCATATTGTTGCCACAAGATGGCAGAGCTCTTAAAGATTAATATTTTATTTTATAATATTTAAAACTGTATTAGAATACAATAGCTGTTGTAAGGGGGTAGGACATTTAGGATTTGGATTGTGTCGAAACTTAATTTTTGGCTATTGTTTGTTAACTTTTCAGAATTAAATTTCTAACTATTCCACTTGAAAACCTCCAGATGGCGAGTTTCTAGTCACAATGTAAATATTATTATTGTTTAAAACAGGTTAATTGTTTCTTGAATAAAACCATTGTTCTCTTGTAATTCCTTGCCTATTATTTCCCTCAGGAGGCTTACAAGAGAAAAGAGAAAAATCAAATAAACCAAACTATCAGAACCGGTGATTGGCCTATTCATCAACAAATTATCAGCATCAACATGATTGACCCTAACTTTGATTACACCTATTTATTTTATCAAACAATTTTTGTAGCTTGGACCAAACAATAATTACATATTAAGTGGCCATACACACACACACACACTATTTCCTATGAGATGAGTGAAGAATGTCCCTAGGCACTTTGACGATTCCTGGATAGCTCAATGAGTAGCTCAGTGGCGTGCTAAGCCAAAGGTCCCAGGTTCAATTCCCGGGTACAAGTGCCATTTTTAAATTTACAGATTAGTAATACAAGTTTTAAATATCTTAAGTTTGAGAATAACATAATTATATTGTCATTGTTAATTTTTTGATCTTTTAGATACTAAGGGATTTGAAGGATTTGAGGGCTCACCCATAATTTTAATTGCAGACACCAATCAAATAGCTATAATGTTTGAATATAAAATCATCATCATCCTCAACATCACCATCAACTGTTTCCAGCTTGTGACTAGCTCAGTTTAGTAAAATACCTCCCTCTTTGTATTTCCTTCCACCATTCTAACTTATTTAACCTTCTCTTCTCACTGACACACTTGCATCTCTTTCTTGGGCTTCCTTACAGTCTTTACATACTTCATCTCCCTCATTCTCTTTGGTATGCTTTCCTTTTTCATCCTCATTACATGTTCATACCATCCCAATCTTGCTTCCTCTACTATCTCATGTACTCCTACATCCTCATTACATGCCCATGCCATCCCAATCTTGCTTCCTCTACTATCTCATGTACTCCCTTTACCTCAACTCTTTCTTGGATAACTTCATTCCTAATCTTGTTTCTCCTTGTGACAGCTAACATTATACTCATAAACTTCATTCCCATGGTCTCCACTTTTCTCAAATTCAGTGTCCATGTTTCTGCTATGTATGTGACATTGGGTACAAAGTACATTTCCTTACACTTCAAGGGCACTTCCCTCTTACAAACCTAGAGAACAACCCCCCTGACCTCTTATTAGATCCTCTCTATGCCATTAAACTTTATAGCTTGTCTAGGCCATATCCTCTTCCTTGTCTTTACCATCACTTCACACTTTGCCATGCTAAATTTCATTCTTAACTCTCTATCTTCCTCATTCCACTCCTGTAGCTATCTGTTTACTTCCTCTTGCTTCCCTCAATATTTTATTGGCAATGGATTGAAACAGGGTTGCCACACATCTGGAAAACAGGGAAAACCGGGAAAAGACAGGGAATTTGTTTGTGTCTGGAAAAAACCGGGAAAACACAGGGAATTTCACCAAAAAACTAGAATTTACTGGAATTTGTTAGTGAATTTGGGCAATAAAGCGCTTGCAAGCGGAACAATATAGACTAAAATTTGTAACTGGAGAATTGAGCAGTCTGATTGGAGCACGTCTCATTTATGATGACTATGCTTACCAGCACCTCTTCAACTTGAGATAAGTCTGAGTGCAACTGAGACGACTCGTTTTCGTTTGGTAAATGCCGCGCATTTTCGGCTTCCTCCACTCACCCCCGCTAATAAGACAAACATCTCGTTCACCCCCACATTTAAACTCAAATGGTATTTTTGGTATTTCCCATTTTTTTTTCATTCCATTAAGGGTACACAGAAAATATAACCAATTTTTCCTTCTATAAAATGTGTCATTCATTTCTCATCATTTTCCAAATAATTCTTAAAAATGTGTTTCTCTTGCACAATAAAACATGCTTCCAATGACAAATTACCACTCTTCATTTCTAAAATTTTCTTTAAAACTAAATTAAATGCCTCTATAATTATATTTATAATATCTATTAGGTGTCTGGAAAAATGAAAATTTTCTCTGGAAATCCTGGAAAACAGGGAATTTGGTAATAAGAAAATAGTGGCAACCCTGATTGAAACCACTATTTTACAAATTCAAATGTGTGTTAAATACATATAAATTCTTAATTTTTTATTAATGCAGTCATTGTGACACATACATTTATAAAATTCAGTTGAGTGTTAAATAAATTTGCCTCATAACCCATTTTGGGCAAAACAAGTTTCAATTCAAGATTTAAAAAAAAATCATTTTGAACCTTAGATCCAATATTTTCTTGAATCCTCAACAAATGGAATAACCCAAGAATTAGAAGAGTGAAGGATTTAAAGGTTCCATTCCTAATTATTAAACTAAAAATAATAAACAGTATTGATTTAGCAACATTTGTTCCTAATTCATATTCACTGAACTGCTTGTTTTTATTTTCAGATGACATCTTGATAAACAATATTGAGTTGTGTTAAAACTAATACAGTATTACTAATCATGTTTACTCTCATAAGGGGGTTGTGACAAGTGTTCTGGTTTTTATTTAAGGAAGAAGTATTTTCTCTTCTTGTATTGCTGCAAGAATTTAACTCCTTGTTCGGAAATCATTTTACTAAGACATTGGCTGAAGGGCTGGATTCACAAATTCTGGACATGTTGTGTTTATAAACATGTTTACGTTAATACATTCTTTACTTTAGTTTTTGCCGCACCTCTTACTACCTGTCGAAACAATGCACATTTTAATCATGCTAATGGGTAAGGGATAATAAAGATATAATTTAGAAGAAATTTAACCACATTTGAATTAAGGGAAAGTGGGAAACCATCTAGGAAAAACTACCCTATTTGCATTTGGCTGGAATTCAAACACTGACCTTCCTGAAAATGACCAAATAAACCAGAAGAACATGACATTTAATCTGCATGCCCACCGATGCAGTTTTATACCAGCTATTTGGTGCTAAATATTTAAAATTATTAATGTTTATTTAAAATATATACAAACTGAGATTTTCCCAGATGTTTATGTGGGCTAACGAATTACTTTTAGCAGTATTTATTGAACTATGTAAATAAACATACCTCCACTCAAGTATTTAAAGTGTTAGCACTCAAAAATACCACAAATTGAAATAGTTTTTTTTTAATTATATAGACACTGAAATTACACCATCATATTTTTTGTGCCTTTATAACTACAGGATGGATATTAATAGAACAGCATTGTAGACAAGCGGGTTGGTCAGACATGCGGCCCACAGGTTTTGAGTGTGCGATCCTTGCATTAAGCTTTTTCATCTTTTACAGGACATTTTTGTGACCCTTTCAACAGTGGATGATTCCTTGTACTTTATGTGCAACATAGAGGACTTCAAGTTTCTAGCAGACATGATCCAACACGTACCTTTACCACTTCGAGCCCGCTACGTCTTCTGTTGTGCTCCTATCAATAAAAAGATGCCTTTTGTCTGCACAATGTTTCTTAAGGTCAGTTTAGTAAACAAGTTTAAAAAGTCATCAAAAGCACAAAGTTACTTTAAGATGAAATTGACTTTTGATGTTTTCACTTTATGCTCAGTGATGCATTCAATCGATATAAATGTATGATGGAAAATTTATTTAGGGAAATAACTTATTTACAGTACTTACCACTGTTTGTTAACCCCCCAAAAAAACTTTAAAATATGTTTTTTAGACCACTTTTGAGTAGGTTCAATCACAAAAGAGGTCTCTTTATTCCTTTAATATATGTTAGTAAAATAGAGAGTTTGTGTGTTTGTTTCTTACGAGGGCTGTGCGATATCTCTTGCACACAGAGGTCTGAAATTTTAAAACTAGTAAACCTGTAAACGAACATGTGCTCCTCAAAGATGGAATTTTAAAATTTGGGTTGGATTTCTTTAAATTAATTAAAAACTGTGGCAAAATAAAAAAATTAGAGGTTTTTTTTCGGTCTGTTTAAAGAAAATTAAAGTGTTGCCAGGGGTAGCCATGCAATGGATATTTATACTAGTGCTTTATAACTCCACTAAGATTAATTATTTTGCTGCTTGTACAATATTTAAATTAATTGTACATGATTAGCAAATAATATAAATATGGAAACATTTAACTAACTGATTGAAATATGTCAATGATGGCTTTATCTGTAACCTAAGATTTTTTTATCTTCATATACATCACTAATCCTATACAGATAAATATTGTACAGGCGGCAGAATAAAGCCGACCACTGAGTTTATGATGGCTGTGATTCAATGATAGCTCCAATGGAGCCGATGAAATCCGCTTGTTGATCATAGACTCAGCATTAAAATATGAGTGAAGAATCAGGGCTCTCAGAGTTGATTACAGAAGCAATTTTGGGTGAAGTCAGATTTGGTAAAAATGTACCAACTCCGACTTCAGTTTCAAAATAAAAACTTATAATATTACAATACAGTATATCTTCGATTCTAAGATGCCATCGTTTGTAAGACACACTTTAATTTTTCAGTACCACCAACAGAAAAAAGCAAAAAGGTATCTTATTTCTAAGAAATCTTTTTATTACAGCATTCAATTTATTAACAACACAATACAGGCAGTACCGTATTTATAAGTAGGTTGTATCACTTCCTTCTGAATCATTATCAGTCTGATTCTCTCTGAGTCGTCGATATCTGCATCTGAATCAATACCAGAGTCACTTTATTCTCCAATGGAATTGAAGAATGTGCTAGTGGTCAAACCAGTAGGTGGGGCTTCTGCATAAAAATAAAATGTGCGGTGCCTTGTGCAAAGCGCGGGAAAAATTGAAAAGAACTGCGATTCTAAGACACCATTAATTCTAAGAAGCACTCTGCTTTAATATATGTTTAAATTGCATAAAAAGTGCATCTTAGAAACACAGATATACGGTAATATCCTATACTCTTTTAATATTTAAGACAAATATTTGTAATTTTGATTGACAAATTTATTTAAACATAAATTCACAATGCGAAAGAAACTTCTCATAAAGTAATCTTTATTGTAGAATTTTACTGCAGTGAATTTTTTACTACTAATTAATATATTTTATCCACTTCTGAATGAGTTGGATATTAGAAAAATAGAAGAATCGGAGTCAAAGGCTTGACATACCGACTCCACAGCCCTGTGATGAATTACCCTGAGAAGGGGGGACAGATCTTAGATTGCTAAGTGGTCAAGCATTATTGATAAGCCAAGGGTCCTGGGTTCCTTAGATATAACACTAAAAAAAAACACAAACACATTTTTAAGGACAAGTGTTCACTGTCACAGACAGCTTCATCACTGACAGTGAAAGCTTGTCCTTAAAAATGTGTTTGTGTTTTTTTGGTGTTCTATCTAAACAATTTCTACTCTAGTATCACCAAGGTAAGTGTGCTGGCTATCCCTCCTAATTTAAACCAAAGTTTGAACTAAAAACTACTTGACTAGGTAAGCTGTTGGCAGAGCCATCCACCTCTTTCCTTCCATTTTACCCTCCTGTTGATTATTTTGCATTCAGATAAGGTTTTTTATAATTCCACCCAGACCATAAAATCCCACACAGGTTTTATTTAAAAAAAAATCTTGGTTTTACTTAAAATACCAACTTATTGTATTTTGCCTGGAAAGCAATTGTCTGATTGAGTTTTGAATGTGATTAGCCTATTTCCCTTTCGATAGCTAAAATATGGTTAATTACTTTAAATAAATATGTTGCAGGGGGATTAAAAATCGAACTAAACAATCTTAATGTAGGTCTAGACTAAACAAATGTTAATAGATACTTTAAAGAACATCCTCTTCTCACTTTTTGAGGTAATTTTATTATATTTGGAAGAAGGTACAGGAAAGGTGGATAGAAACATATAAAAGGGCGTCGAACACAAGATGGCTTTTACAATTTAAAAAGAACAACACAGTTCACACTTTTTGGTGCCATTTTATATGTTTCTATCCACCTCTTCAGACCTTCTTCCAAATATAATACAATTACCTCAAAAAGTGAAAAGATGTATTCTTTAAAGTTATATATTCTCATCCTCTGTCCATTTCCTGTGTTTCTTCTTTGTGTTATATGTTCCTTTTAAATGTTTTCATCCAAGTGTCCTATCAACCATTAGCATTTCCCTTTTCCTCCCTTTTGTGTGTTTTGGTTTCTCTTTATAGTGGGTTATGTTGGGTGTTTCACACTCCTCGCTGATGAGTTCCGATAGAATGAAACTTAGGTCGGGGGACTGGAGGGTAACGATCGATTTTCTTCAAGAGGAAGCCATTACCTCTTTGCCCAATGGCAGCAGTATAAAGTGTGAACTGTGTTCTTCTTTTCATTGTAAAGGCCATATTGTGTTTGTCCCTTTTATATGTTTCTATCCACCTTTCCTGTACCTTCTTCCAAATATAATAAATATTTTAAAGAACATACACATACAATTTAAGCTTAAAACAGTCTCTTATTAGTACCAGATCTTTTACTACCATGTAGGGGTGTGTTAAATTTTGAAACTTCAACTTGATTTCGAAACAAATATCAGCTTTGACTTTGCTTGAAAAAAAAAAAAAAAAAAAAATTCTGGCTTCACAAATTATGAAGCTTCACCATTGAACATATTGACAGTCAAAATACTCAATTTATGCTCATTTATTGCCATTTTGAGCTGTTAATAATTAATATGAGTATGAAAAAAAAAAAAAAATAGAATTATAATTTGTAATAACTGGATTCATCAGAATAAAATGAAACATCTCAAATTATCATGCAGTTAAATATTTTCCAATACATTTTTGGGCATATATAAATAGCAACAATATGATATCTTTAAAACATAAAACAACCAACAAAAAATATTCAAACTTAAAAAAGGATATCTCAAATATTGGATTTGAATTCGCTTTGAATTAAAAAAATGGACTTTACACACCCCTACTACAATGTTTTAATAAAACACACCCTTTAGAAAAATTTTGTTGTCTCCTGTCTATTGCATTGGTTCCCAAACTCTCTCAACTCATGAACCCCTTTCACAAACATGTGAGTTGCACAAACCCCTAAGGGATTCATGAATCGCAGTTTGGGAACCGCTGGTATATTGGTTTTATGTGATATAATATTTTTGATACATATTTTCCTTATAATGTAATATTCATTTAAATAAAGCAACAAATCACATTTGTAGCTGACTTGCCAGTAACTCGATGCCTGGTCTCTTCAGCCCCTCCCCCTCTTCAAACCTCTTTCTATTCCTTCTTAACAAATATATATATTTTTAAATTCAACCTGCTAGCTTATTATACAGATTGTTGCCTGGAATTACATTGTTGCACTATTGTTTTATTTATTATGTCTCTTATTACTCCTTTCCTTACTATATCACAATTAAAATATATTTCATTTGATCCCAAATAATTACTATATTGCTTGTTTGGTTGAATCAAATAGCAAACATAATGAATTAAATTAGACCCCCTTACCCCCCCAAAAACGATAAAAAAAACCAATATAATCCAAAAGTGGTTGGTTTTTTTAAAAATAGCCCTGGTTGGGATCTTGAACTTTGGGGGAAATAAAGGGAAATTGGATGTTTCCGAAAATTGAGCTGGGAGAAAATTAATATAAAACAAGTTTCAATAAAAGGTCGATTTACTAATGTAATATTTGTATTTAATATTCATTAAGGATATTGTTAACATATTATAAGTTAAATTAACCTTAGCTTCCGTTAAGTATATGGATACCTGAAACTTTCACTCTTATTTTACAATTACTTTAACACAATGAACACCATTAAATAACCTAACCACACTATGATACATATAAATTGATGGTAATATTTGGCCCTGATTATATTTAAGGCAGGAAAACATATGTAAGCACCAAATAATGAAAAAAGTAGCTTTTAAATACCAAATTATACACAAAATTAACTATCACACTTATTTGCATAAAGCCACGGCTACTGTGTTAGTGTAATTATTTGGAATGGATCTATTTGCTTGTGAATCATAAATAGTAACATTTGGATAAACTAATATTTTTGGAGTTCAACAACACTTTTGTCAGAGGTAACTGGACACACTGGCTCAGTTAAGAAATGTTTATGGTACTCTTATGGACAATACTATGGCTCACTTTAATTTATTCAAATTAACTTGAATATCTTGATGTCTTATTGTGTAAGTTATTAAAATTCATACCATAAATATTTTATTTAAGAACTTTTTTTAATCAATCTTAGAATCTATGTTTAGAATTTATTTATATTGAACAAAAAATTCTTGATTGAAAATATACAATTTATAAAAGTTGTACTAGGCCAATTTGGCTAGACATACTATTTTAAGTAAATTTAGTGATTACTCTTAAATCATTTTCTAGTTATTGGTGAAATCTCGTGGCAGTATTAATTTTAATATAATTTCATAAATAAAATAAACATATTCCTGAAATAATAGGATAGGCTTAATAAGGTCCAGTAAAACTTGTATTATCCAGCATGCCATTCAATGTGCAGCGACACGATAGTGAACACATTTGTAATATAATGTACATAGATCAACCATCATAAAATCACCTTCTCATAGTTAGTTTTCTACTTGCGAAATGTGTGAGTGTCAAGGTCATGAGAAGGAGAGTGAGGAGTAAAACTACTCAGTAAATGAGACAATGTCAGTGACAGTAACAAAATATTTAGATATCTACCAGTACTTATATTAGGAGCATCCCTCCGAGATTGTTATTGAAGCGAAGAAATTGGTGGTTCTAGATCTCTTCATTTTATAGATTATACTTGATATACATCACGAATGTTATCACCATTTCACCTGTATATATGGGTCAACCATAGAGATTTATAAAAATAATACAACATAACATTAGCCAGATATTTTGATAGAACTTCTTACTAAGTATTTTTCACCTTTGAAATAATGATTTGTTGTTTAAATATTTATAGAAATTTTAATTAATTAAATTTGTTTATTTATTCTAATTTACTTTTCATCTCTTACCTTAGTTTGCTCGTCAGTACAGCCGAAATCAAGCACTTACATTTGACTGGCTTTGTCGAAATATTGGCTGGCCCTTCACATTGCCTAAAACTATCATTGATTTGGTTCATCTAGAGGCTGTATTTGATGTTTTGGATCTTTATTTGTGGTTTAGGTAAGTTTCAATTTAAATGAATATCAGAATATTTGTTTATATTCACCACAAATGTCATGATTACCATATTAAGCTCTGGTTTAGCAGAAGAAAAATACTTGATCTTAACGTTCATAGACAGCTTTACAAACACATTGTTCATAATTTTAAATAATGGTTCTTATTGTTTGATAATGATCTTTAATTTACATCCATTACTGTTTCTAGTCTATGGGTCAGTTTTTTATTCAAGCCATATATTTTCCACTATCAGCTTGCTAGGCCATATAATATAACTTAAGACTAGAACAGGCACAACATCCAGTCCCCCGCCTGTTATTTCATCACTGTGAAAGGGTAAACCCACATTTCACCATTAATAAATTTTTCATCCATGCTGGTAATCAAACTTGGGACCCTTAGCTCATTAGACAAACACACTACCGACTGAGCTAAGGAGGGTTTGTTAATGATCTATAAAGGCATAATGTAATTGAAAAAAACTTCTCTTCAATAAAAATGTATTATGAAAGAAGTAATGCCATACAATTAACAAGGTTTGTACGATCCTTGAAAGACCTGGAATTTAATGTGTCTCTGTTCAAGGGCTGGAAAAGTCCTTAAATTGCTCTGGGCCTTGAAAAGTACTAGAATTTCCAAGTTTCTATATGTATTTTTGAAATGGTTTTGAAGAATGACTGCAAAGACTGTGGCGTGAAATTTTTAACGCATCCTCTTAGATCAAGCGTCAGCTGTTGTATGTTGTTTACTTTACTCTTAGCTGTGCTTCCCGCTTCTTTTATTTAAATTGTTATAACGTCATCAATTCAGAGATAGTCGCACCCATGTGATGGGCTTTATATGCGGGTAATGGGAAAAAGTGTTAACTTCTCTGACAAACACATAGCACTACTGTCGATGTAATACACTGTTGTTTTCTTTAATTTCCTATATTTAAAAATCTCAATTAATTTTTTTATAAGTAACTTTAAAATCGTCATTTTTAATAATTCTTTTAAGATCTTTGACTACCTATGAACACTTCAAGTACTTATAATTACAGTTTTGCACTAAAATGCCCGCCTATAGCTATTAGTTCATCTCCCGTCCATCTTAGCGCTTAAATTCCTGTTCTAACCATACTACAATATAAACTGAATCTATAATGACTGCACTAACCAATAAACCAAAGAGAGTGAAGTAAGTGACAACAAAGTTAGATTTCTATTTTTATAGTCTTATCTGTTTATTAAATTTAGTAAAGAGCTATTGTTTTCCATCTATTTAATATTTGGTACATTTTATAATGTTTTTATTGACGTGTTTAGCTTTTGGCAGTACGGGAAATATCAGTTTTAGTCCTTAAAAAGGGCTTGAAAAGTCCTTAAATTTATGTTTCATATGTCTGTAAGAACTTTGAATTAAGTATTTCTGAAAAGTGAAGCTTTGGGGATGAATGATAATAACTATGTAAATGAGCCATATTTCATCCATAATTAAATGGATTGAAAAATGACACCTGGACACATGAATTGAACCCAGAACCTTTGGCTTAGCCTGCCAATGCTCTACCGCTGAGCTCTCCATGATAGTCCTGTGCTCAGGGACATTCTGCACTCATTGCTTAAATCACAGTCTGTAATGAACTTAAGGATATAACCTACTTAGAGCTATTGTTTATATCACAGCCACCAGCAGCTCGGTTGTGGCTTTGTGTTGCCAATAGTACAAATAAAGTGTACATTCAAGTGAATCCAGATGGAATAAAGCAACATTATAAAGTACACATTTAACTACTTAATTGTATAGCGTCTCTTTCTTCCATCTTGATCATCCTCTAGCCATGCAGCCATAGTCCTGTCTGTGTTTTACTCTTTTCTGCTGAAGAAGGACACTGATGTACCCTGAACTTTCATAATTACGTGTTTTTTAATTGTGAACTTTGAGGTGTAAGTGTGTAGGCCTTGTGGACCTATCAGTAAGTGTTACCAAACTATTAACGGGTCCGACCAGACTTGACTACAAAAACAAATAAATTCTACATCTTTATTCTACAATTGTATTGAAGCACAGAATAGTGTGTTCCCTTTAACATACAAGCATATAGTGAGAATATTCTTCCAACATTATCCCAATTTAGTTTGACTTTCATTTGTCTCATCCTGTTTTTTCATGATGTAAAACTGCTCTTTACTTTTTTTTGTGTGGTTAAATTCCCTTTAGTTTTGAAGTGTTTTCATGATTAGGGGTGTGAAAATATTCATAGTTACTATTTTTGGTAAGGTAATTTTAGTAACTTGAAAAATGTATAGTACCTTTATATTAGAATTGGGTCAAATCCATTATTTTATTATGAATCTGACTCAAATATGAATCTCCAACTTACCTTAGAATTTCTAATTTGAATCTGAATCTTAATCTTGGAAATATGAACATAAGAAGAAATGTAAATATAATAGAACAATAGAAAATACAAATAGTAACTAAATATTAACATTCTTTCTTATAATCCATTCATACTTTAATTTTAGTGTTAAATTTTAGGTCTGCGATCTGGTTGTTAAGTTCATCCTATAATTATAACTAATTCTGACCCAATAATAACCAGTATTAGAGCTCTAAAACAATATTCACTTGAATTTTTTTTAAGGATTTGAGTTTTGTATCAGAATTTTTTTTGAATCCTTGAATCTCTAATATCCTTAATGATTCAAGGGATTCAAGGGTCCTAGCCCTATTTTATATAAAATGTGTAAAAGAGGTTTATAATACTTCCTTTAACCAATTTTTAGATGCTACTATCATTTTCTGCACTATAATTATAACTCAAATTGCTCGGCTCTCTATTTTTTTAAACTATCTTTCAAAGCATTCATAGTGCCAATTTCACAATATTTGTCATAAACTTGGCAAATTACCACTATCTTTGTTCCTATGACACTATGGCTCTAAATCAACCTAATATGTATAACATACAATTTTGTCAACCAGTGAATTAGTACAATTGGTGGCAGCATTTTCATATTGTATGACATACACTATAAATTTAATTCAATAAAACAACTAATCAAAATAAGAATACCCTATCAATGATAAATTAATGATGTCAAACCAAATAAGCATGTTTTTAAAATTGATATATATTAATCTGATAACATACATACAAATAATTGAAATGTACATATAGACTAAAAGATCAACTAATTTTAGCAAAAAATAAACTCAATGTGATGCTAAGAAATATAAAATAATATTTCACTCGTGATTGAGATTTAAGTTCTTTTTAACAAGAACTATATTTTTATGTCATCTGAGAAATAAATATTCATTCAAACTTTCTAAACTGTCTGAATTTATTGAATTATTTCCAAGTATGATGAGATGATCTAATATACAGTAAACTCTCGATTTTGCGGAATAATAATTGTCCATAAAATCAAAAAGTCTGTAAAATTGTGGTTAAAAAACAGCGGTTTAAAAATGCAAGTATTTTTTTTATTACTCATTCATTTTCATTACAACGAAGTTGGTAGTTAAAGTAATACTATACACAAATAAATATCAGTGCAATTTTTGCATTTAATTTTCTTTTTCAAAGTTTAAAATACTTTTGCCCATTTTTAAGTTGGGATCTCTATAGGGGCAAGGGGATATAGTGTTAACTTCTCTTACAAATGCATTAGCGCTACTGTCGATGAAATACAATGTTGTTTTCTTTAATTTCCAATATTTAAAAATCTTAATGAAGTTACTCTAAAACTGTCATTTGTAATAATTCTTTTAAGATATTTGAATACCTATCAACCCTTTAAGCACTTATAATTACAGTCTTGCACTAAAATGCCCACTGATAGCTATTAGTTCAGCTCCCATCCACCTTAGCGCTTAAATTCCTGTTCAAGCCATACTAAAATATATACTGAATCTAGAATGATTACACTAACCAATAAACCAAGGAGATTGAAGTAAGTGACAATAAAGTTAGATTTCTATCTTTATAATCCTATTTGTTTATTAAATTTAGAGAAAAGTTATGGTTTTCCATCTATTTAAAATTTGGTACGGTTTATAATTCCTTTTTCTATTGACGTATTTAGCTTTTGGCAGTACAGAAATAGCAGTTTTAGTCCCTAAAAAGTTCTTGACAGCTCCTTAAATGTATGCTTCATATGTCTGTAAGAACCTTGTGGTTGGATCCAAAGTTTGTGTGATTGAGGTCAGTAAAATCGAGGGTTAACTATAATCCTATTATGATGTAAAATTATACATGTTTATGGAATAAAAGAGATTTTTTTTCAATACTCTCCACCAAATATTAAAGAAGAGATGAATGTACTATCTTTCAATGACTATGTTATCCACAGCTACAGATTTATGGATCTGTTTCCTGATGCAAACCTAGTGCGTGATATGCAGAAAGAGCTTGACGCCATCATTCAACAAGGAGTGTTTCAGTTAACAAGATTACTTCGGAATTCTGAGACTGCGGTCTCTAGTGGGACTATGTCTGTTGATGATGATGAGTTTGCATTACATCAACAAAAGCAATCCTATTTGAGAGGTGAGCACTGGGCCTGATATTACATTTTTCTGAGGCAAATGCTGGTATAGTTATTCAAATTAACCCTCCTCATCCTGTTACATTAAATGAGTATATGTTGCAGGCTCACACAGGTAAAAATATTTTAAATATGATTGGACATTTATTAATTAATTAATTCTTTGTTTTAGATTAATATTGTGTTGTTTTAAAATGCAATTTGTAATTTAGTTCTATTAGTACACTGACACATAAAGTTAAGATAAAATGTGGGCATTTTTTTAATCACAAATTATACTTTTTTTTTGTTTCATCATTGATATAATTTATTTATTTTCACCTTCCATAACATGACACTGTTATTTGTTCCCACATTGTATCTCAGTAGCTTCCATAGGCTATATCCTGAGGGGGATTGCTCATTTTATTTAGCATGTCTTAGAAATATGAACTATTTCTGTTGGTCAACTATGTTTAGTATGACTCCTTGAGAAGGAATGAGTATGTATTAAGATTCGGATGGACATCTCTTGGTTTGGCAAAGCTCTACTCCAAGTAGTAGCATGTTCTAACACCTCACCGGAGCTGCGCTGCTGTAGCTAGGGCAGTAACAACACCAACCCCTCTCTCCCCTCCTATACTCTCCGTCCCCCTTTCGGAGTGTCCTTTACTCCATGCCGCCACCACTACCACCACCACCCCCACCCCTAATCCTTTCAATTTGTTGCTTGTTACACAACCAAAGAGAAGCTATCATGAAGATGCTCTCTAAGGCAGCGGTTAACAAACTACAGCCTGCGGGCTGCATGTGGCCCGCACGCAATTGTAAAATTTTCATGATTTTACTAACAAGAATGTCAAATCAAATAGATAATCAGTGCGTGTTTTTAAACATGTGAACAAGTGAGCAAGCTCGATTATAATGTTCCATGTGTAAGAACATAAGCTTGTGTTTACAGTAAGAGTGGATTTTGTGTAAGCATGTGAGGACAACACTTTGTGCATATTTTCATCTTACAGACACAGGCTGTCAAACAAGCGTGTTCAGAAAAATACAGTCAGCAGATATCTGCTTTAAAAAAAGAATGTTTCAAGGTGGTTTGCTGATTTTAAATCTTTGGAAGATCAATTCAATTTTTTGAGTTACCCCCTTTCTTTCAAATTTGAAGCAGAATCAAATAAGCCCAGTTTGAATTAATCAATCTTCAAGCAGATAATGCTTTGAAGGAGACTTTTAAGAATATGAAACTAACTGAATTGTATGCATCACTTGTAGAGAAAAGTTTGGTAATTTGAAAACGTTTGCCAGAAAGATGTTTGTGTTATTTGCTTCTACCTATATTTGTGAACAGACTTTCTCACGCATGAACATTAACAAAGCAAAGAACAGGATTCTCTTAACATACTCAAATCTACAAAGTGTTTTGCGAATTAGGACGAACAAGCGGAATCCTGACTTCAACAAACTCATCAGGATTTTGGACAGTTGCATAAATTCCATTAACGATAGCAATTTGAGTATTTATTAATAAACATTTGGTAGGCTAAGTATCAACATGAGTACTTGACATACTTCGTTTTATTTGTTATGGCATATTAGATTTTATTTGCTACTTTTTTTTTTATTTAGTTATTTAGTTAATTTACATGCGGCCCACTAAAGACCTTACAGATGTCCATGTGGCCCTCGGGGAAAAATTTCCCACCTCTACTCTAAGGAGTGGTGCGAAGTTTCGAGCTGTAATCTCGGTGTTTTATCAGAATGTTGTCCCAAGTCAAAGGACAAGGACTCCAATCCCTGTCTTAGTATAATTTTTCTAAGTTACCTAAGGAAATCAATATTTACAATAAATTGTGACATTTTTATTTAGTTTATATATTACCCACTGTAGATCATTATCATTATTAGCACCACGTCTTACTACCCTTTCGGGTTGTACACACTTAGCTAATGTGTAATGGTAGGTTGATTGTGAGATGAAATGAAGGACCTACAGTTTAACGTGGGATCCGAACCACAATGGAGGCCTGGCATTCCCCACATTCACAAGATGTCTTGTCAGAGGTGAAGGAAGGGTTTGGTAATCAGATAAATCTGTGCTGGGACCGAGGATTGAACCCCGGGCCCCATCACAGAAGTCTGACACCTTACCTCTAGAACGACAGGTCAACCTACCTACTTTAGAAATATATAAAAATATTTTTTTTCCTAATATTAAAAAAAAATGCCCTGTCATTTTGATTTTTTAGTGACTAGTTTTCACTTTCGATACTTACGATAGTTATTTAAATACATGATATAAAGAGGTTAGAATTAAAATAAGTGTACCACCATTTGGTTGCCAGAAGATATAAAAAACAAAGTGAAAATCACACTATGTTCTAGGTGATAGATTATTAAAAAAATTGGAACTATCTTTAAAAAAATAATTGAGTCCGAAAAAGTGGCCAAAGTTGTCGAAAATCATTTTATCTTATTTCAATTAAGTAGAATTTACACACTTCACGCCTAATTTACCTTACAAATACTGTTAGAGGTTTCATTTTTTCATTTTTTAATCATGAAAACATATTTTGACAAAAACATTGTAATATAGGAAATTTTTTCCATTTGAATAAAAAACACCATTTCTATACAAAAAGTTTTTCTCTAATCAAAGAAACACTGTAGATTGTTACACAAATTATTGATAAGGTAAACAGAATCAAGCCTTCTCTATAAATAAACTTTTAACATAGATCATACAAATACAGCAAAAGAAAAATTTTCAAAAACTAAGGTTTGGAGGTAATAGTAGTAACAAGGTGACAGACAGTTAGTGTTCAGACCAGGGTTTTACCTGAAGGGGAAATAAATGTTGGAAGGGAAGGGGGAGTAGCATGGCTTACAGAAAAAAAAGATGAAAAGATATGAAGGCCAAAAAGGGTTGGGGAGAAAGGGAGGCGCTTCCGAAGACAGAGCAATCTACCAGCAGCTACTGAACTTTTTAACAGTTTAGAAATGATTTAATTGGAAAATATCAAATTTTGTACCATTATTGTATTACAAATATTAGTCGTGTATGAGAAACATTATCTTATTCTCTATAATAATATAAACTTCAAAACTATATTCTTGTATTTCATGTTTTATTTATTTTAAATTTAATTGAATTACGTCTTATTGTAAAAAAGTAAATATAGACTTGTAACTTTTTTTATTAATATAGTTCATTTTAAATTTACAAGTTTAATGTAATACAAAAAACCACATTTTGTTATATGCATATTTTTAAAGCAATAGAGTGCACAACTTTATCGTTCTTATATAGTAGGTGTTCATCCGAATCTTAATGTACATGTTTAATCTCATGATAGATATTAGGGGTCTGCGAGTTCAAGTTTTTTAATTCAAGTTAATCTCTAGCAAGATTTTCATATAGTTACAGAGTATTTAATAGAGTCAAGCTTAGCTTCAATAAATATATACTTTTAAAACTTAATTATGTTAATAAAATACAAATGCATTAATACTATCTTCATTTTTTAATGAAGCGATATATATATATATTTAAAAAACTGGTTTTAACCTCGTTTTTAAATAGTTAAAAAAATCAATCCTTAGAATTTATTGTAATAGAAACAGAAACAATAATAATTTAATACATCTAAACATTGCTGATTAAAGTTTGAAAAATATATTTCTGAAAATGGGTTTGGATGTGAAAATTTACCAGGGCTTTTTTTTAAAATAAAAATAGCTCTATCAATTTCCCGTCTACTTGAAGTGCAAAAATGTGAGCCCATGAATCTTTCACTCTACATCTCGATTTCGAGTATCTATTTGAAGCTTGGCTCAAAAATATAAAAATAAATACTTGCACACAATCACATTGCACTGCACCCTCACTTCTAGCTAAACGTTACTTTTACATAATATCATACATATTATATATATAAGTGCATTCCATTAAAAGTATGTATCTATTTAACAAAATAGATTCTTTTTTAATAGAAATGGATCGAATTCACTATTTTATAAATTCTTAATCAATATCCTATGTTTCATTGCTGCTTCTCCTTGTCTAGACAGATTACATTGGCTATACTTAGATATGCTTGTTTTTTATGATGTGTGAAATTTTAAAATATTTACAAAATGTTGACAATTTTATCTAAAAGAATGAAATCATTTTAACAAAATTGAGAAATTATTGCAAATGATTTGAAAATACAGTAACAATTTATGATAACCCGCAGTAAACTCTTTGAAAATTTTGAATTTTGAAAAATTAGTTCACGTATTTGTGGAAGCCTTAGGATCCCCTAAATAATTTTGATAGGGAGCGATAATTTTCTGTGTACAGGAACATAATGGCAGAGAGACAAACCCTTTGAACCCCTAATAGCATGGCCGCGTGTCTAAGACTTTAAGGCGTCACTCTCGCAATTGAATAGACTGCCACTGGCAGCGATATCGGGGTTCAAATCCTGGTTGGGTATATTACGGGTCATGGTGGCCACAGACAGGGAAAACCTGTAAAAGTCAGGGAATTTTGATGACAGGGAAAACAGGAAATGTCAGGGAATTAAAAAATATGTCTAAAATATCCCATTAATTTTGCAACTAAACACTAAAACAAAAGTTAATAATACCAAAATAAAATTTTAATATAACTGATAAAATCGTTTATGTTTGGTAGAAACAAACTTTTTTTTAATATGTGATCAATAATAAATAAAACAAGTCATCATCCACCATTAAAACTGGAAAAAAGTATTCAGAGAAAATTGAAAAATGTTTCCTGGAAAAGGGGGAAAGGTCAGGGAATTTTGTAAAATATGTTTTGTAGCCACCCTGAGGGTGGTTTTCCTTAAATGGTCTCGCATTCTTCCTCCACTCAAATGTGGGTACACTTCCTAGAAATTCAACCTTCCTCATCTCTAACTCATTAGCATAATTGGTACATATCCATATAACCAGAAAGATAGTAAGATGTGATGTTAAATTTAAAAGAAAAACCTTTAAAAATTAAAACCTAAACTAATCCTGTTTGTTTATAATTGCTAAATGACTTATTGGCTAGGCCAATTAATAATCTATCATGATGGAACAGTATGTTTAGTTATTGGAAATTGAAAATCAGCTGTGCCTAAGTTGATGTTGGAGGTGTTAATAAGAGGATTTCTTTGTCTGTTTTGTCCAGGGGATTTATTTAAAGGGAGTTTTATTATTTTTATGGCTTCTGTGATTACCTTATTCTTGTAATTGTATATGTTTGTAATAGTCTTGAAATTATTTAACAGAATTATGTGGTTGGTGACACTGGCGTACCTGGACATTTACATTGGGGTTAGGAGGAGGGGGGGGGGCACCGAGTTTTCACCAAGCCCCTTCCCTTTCTCTAATATTACACCAGAACATTTATATTAATATTGTATGAGGTATCTCGTCACTCTAAAGTCTATATAAGCTTATAAAATAAAGACAGACTCATTACTATCTCTCCAAAACCTCTTGACCTGGAATCTTGAAATTTCAGCAGAAAAGCAGTAACATTCTTTTCAAGTCGTAGATATCCGATAAAGTTTTTTTTTTAAAGCAAAATTCAATCCCTTAGGGCAGCGACTCACAACTTTTTTTCTGCATACCCCTTGGCGGCCCATTTACATAAATTGTGCCCCTAATTTTGGCAAAATGTTTTATTTTTACATTCAAAAAGCAAAAGTTACAATAAAACTAACACATTTAATTTATTTATAACTATAAAACTATTTTATGTTTGAAGTTGAAATAATTTTTTCACGGTCAAATATTGAAGAATACAGAACTGCTCCTTGCTATATTGTTGAGTTAATTACTTTTGACCCGCCTCGGTAGCGTAGTTGGCTAACGCGCTTGTCGTGTTGAGCTCAACTGCTGAGAACGAGGAGATCGAGGTTCGAATCTTGGTCGGGTGAAATGGGGGTGGTTTTTCCTAAATGGTTTTCCACTCCCCCTCCACGCCAATGCGGGTTCACTTCATCTAATTCGACCTTCCCAATTCCTAATCCATTAGCGTAATTAGTACTTAAAGCGTATAACCCGAACGGGTAGTAAGACGTGGTGCTATTATTATTATTATTATTATTATTATTATTATTATTATTATTATTATTATTATTATTAATTACTTTTGACTGATATTTTGTCTTACACTGCAGGCAACTGTAGCTCTTTCCTCCATTATTCGAATATTTTCACATATCCCTGAACATCCTGGCACGTTCCCCACGTTATGATTTGCTGGCTTATGGAATGAAATTGGGTTTGAAACATTTTTAAATGTATAATCTCATCCTCCAAATCACTTGAGCTCTTTAAGGGAGTGAAGCATGGAAGGAGTGGCTTTATCGTACCTTCTAAGCCGCTTCAGCTGGAAAAATGAAACTTAACATTGAGGCTCATGTAAGGTGACAGGCCAGAGGTATTTTATTATGTATAGGAATTTAACTCCCAAGGGGTGAAGCGGGCAGGATCTTTAAAACTGGTTGAGCTAGAAAGATGAAACATGGCAGGGAAGGTTTTTTTTTGTAAAGGGTCAGAGATTTTTTGGGGATTTAAAAAAAATTCAACCTCTAAGGACCCATGCACACAGCAGTTTGTTCCTGTGGTCGGACATGGCACGGTCCCATGAGTTCAGTTGGAATGGAGCTTTACACACATCACGGTCACTTATTTCCTGTAAACGACTGTCGTTGCACTCATGGCGTCCCACTAGACTAGCCCGGTGTCGTGGTCGCGTCTGGTCGCAGTAGGGCATGCAAGTATATGGAGCTATTCATACTGTACTGGATTTTCTCGTACGCTCATTCGGCATCATCACCCTAATCACTTTTCATTCTGTGTCGAGTGCCAAACTGCAAGTCTCGTGACGTCGCATCCCTCATTTTCAAGTTACGCTGAACCAAGCTGCCACCTAGGCGTTGTAATAGTACATAAAACAACATTTTGGACATTTGAAAAGAATTTAAGAATCTTGCATTGTCCTCTCGTAGTTCTGTGAACAATGCCACAAATGCTCCCACTCTGTCCCGCCCCATATTCAATGGATGAACCCACCAAATTTTAAATTGATTTTTTTTTCTTTGTAAATAAAATAAATACAAATTAATTACCTTCTACAATCCATTGTATTAACTGTCTGAGTTAAGTGATGTATTTTGGTGACTTGAAATCTCGCATGCCATTCCATGCTACGGCAACCGCCATAGCCTACATGATACCATGCCGTGTACGGCCACATCAAAAAACTGTGCTATTGCAAGAAGCCAAGGGATTGAAGCAGGCAGGGAGGTTTCATATCTTTCTAACAATTTAAGCGGGTTATTGTACATGGTTTAAGCAACAAACTTGTAGAGATTGTTTTACACTACCAACCCCTGTCATGAAGTGTATTGTACATGTTTAGGCAACAACTTGTAGAGTTTGTTTCTACACTACCAACCCCTGTCATGAAGTGTATTGTAATGTTAGGCAACAACTTGTAGAGTTGTTTACACTACCAACCCTGTTTTTTTATTGTACATTTAGCAACAAGCTTGTAGAGTTTGTTCTACACTACCAACCCCTGTCTTTATGTTTATTGTACATGTTAGACAACAAGCTTGTAGAGTTTGTTCTACACTACCAACCCCTGTCTTTATGTTTATTGTACATGTTAGGCAACAAGCTTGTAGAGTTTGTTCTACACTACCAACCCCTGTCTTAAATGTTTATTGTACATGTTTAGACATCAAGCTTGTAGAGTTTGTTCTACACTACCAACCCTGTCATGATGTTATTGTACATGTTTAGCAACAAGCTTGTAGAGTTTGTTCTACACTACCAACCCCTGTCTTTATGTTTATTGTACATGTTTAGCAACAAGCTTGTAGAGTTTGTTCTACACTACCAACCCCTGTTTTGAAGTGTATTGTACATGTTTAGGCAACAAGCTTGTAGAGTTTGTTCTACACTACCAACCCCTGTTTTATGTTTATTGTACATGTTTAGACAACAAGCTTGTAGAGTTTGTTCTACACTACCAACCCCTGTTTTATGTTTATTGTACATGTTAGGCAACAAGCTTGTAGAGTTTGTTCTACACTACCAACCCCTGTCTTGATGTTTATTGTACATGTTTAGACAACAAGCTTGTAGAGTTTGTTCTACACTACCAACCCCTGTCTTTGAGTGTATTGTACATGTTCAGGCAACAAGCTTGTAGAGTTTGTTCTACACTACCAACCCCTGTCTTTATGTTTATTGTACATGTTTAGACAACAAGCTTGTAGAGTTTGTTCTACACTACCAACCCTTGTCTTTATGTTTATTGTACATGTTTAGACAACAAGCTTGTAGAAAGAAGCCCAATTGGTCGAGGCAAGTTGACAGAGAGACTTTTGGCCCAGGGATTACTCACACCCAACATGCTACATGAGCTGCGTCAGGAATGGAAAATGGTAACATATTAGTTAATAGTCACCACTTTATTGCACATCAAACCTTATATTCAATAAATTATAACAGTTAATTGATTATTTTGTGAAATGGCCATATTTAAAAAAGGAAGATTTTAGAAGTACATTAGAATCTCGGAAACTCGACCTAATGTGGACTGAGATGGTGTTGAGTTTTACGAATGAACTTGCATGAGATGAATGTTTACTATGTCATGTTTACCAAACAAGGATGAATCACAGTATACTATCTAATATGATAGTGATAGATGTGCTGTACTTTAGTATTATATGGTACAGTAACATAAATACATACGGTACAAATATAACGTTAATATAATGTGTCTTACATAATATATAAACATATAATACATATTTTATATTTATATATACATATATATACAAATATATAATAATAATATATATATATATATATATATATATATATATATATATATATAACAGAAATGCAATACAGTACTGTACATATAATATTGTATTGATTCGAATAAACATTTACTGAATTGGAAAACTAACAAACACAACACATGTAAAAACACCACAGCACGACTGTTCCACTCGAGTTACATTGTGCTGACTGGCGCCAACACCTGTGTGCACGTGTCGAGTGATCGGGTGTCAAGTTTCCGAGACTACTGTAATTTAACTAAACTTGATCATTTATTTCTTAAAAGTAGATTATAGCACCATTACTTATACATTTCCTTTTTTTCTTTTAGCTCTTTTTCTTCCATTTTATTGTGTAAACCACCACATAAATTTTTTTTTCTTTTAACTCTTTGTCTTCCATTTTATTGTGTAAACCACCACATAAAAATAGTAAAAATAATGATTATTCAAGTTTTTAGTGATCTACTTGGCTATATTTATTTCATTGCCTAGTCATGAAAATGCAACTTCAATCAAGGATAATTCAAAATGGACAAAAATATGAATTAGTTTACCCGTTAAATGTATTTTTAGGGCTCTATTACATTATTAATGTGGAATTTAATATCAATCATACCAATTATTTAAGGTAACAAATTATCTATAAGTGAAACTACCAATATAATCTAAATTAAATAATCTATAATTACCAATGTATTTAAAAATTGATTTGTACATTCAAGAGGAAGATAAAAAATGGCAGCCTTACCTAATTTTCGATCTTGATCCTGAGCTTTAATGACGATCTCAGCTCGATGCTCAAAATATGAGTGCTTACAAATCCTAAATAAATAATTATTACAGGGCATAAAAATGACTTATCAAATACAAATATATTAAGTAAAGTTGTTATTATAAAAAGGGTGGATTGGTTTGAAACCTATCCTCTTTCCCTTTATATATGGGCCTGTTTATATATTTATATATTTAGTGGGAAATATGTTAACAGGTAATAAATGGTCATGAGGGTATGTATTTCAAGCTCTCACTCAGACTGTGTATTTATATTTAGGGCAACTCGGATGATCCTGGGGGCGATGCAACTCCAAAGAAACCAAGAAGAAACAGGAAAGTGAAATAGATCACAATTGTTTGTATCTTGTCTTGTAAATAAATTGACTAATTTTTAAAAATTGTGTTTATTTAGTATAATTAATAAGACTACCTCTATGGTCTTGTGGTCATAGTTCCTGGCTACAGAACCAGTGGTCTTGGGTTCAATCCTCGGCGCTCCCAAAATTTATGTATAAAGCAATGGGTCTGAAACAGGATCAAACAGCCCCGGGAGGACAGTTGAGGAGCTCCGGCTTATAAAAGTGAAATTAATGGCCATAGGGATCATTGTGCTGACCACATGACACTCTTAACCTTAAATGTTGGCACTATTATTGAAAACAATGGTGGCTGCTCGGATGCGAGCTCACTCCTTAAAGTTTTATTGTTTTTTTTTCCTACTCGAGAAGGCTCTATAGTTAAGTTATTTATACCAATGGACGTGGAAGGATATCAAATTTATCTTGTATGGTTTGCAGGTGAGAGGAAAATTGGGGCTCGAATCACAGCCAAGTGTGTTAAGGATTTTTTCATAGATAGTTTCCTACTCACCCTCCATGCATATACGGGTACAGTTTCTCTATGTTATGCCATCTTTAGCCTTACCACATTAGTGTTATTAAATACATATATCTTGGATGAGTAGTGAGATTTGGAGAAAAAATATAATATAGAGTAGTGTGTGAATGGGAAGAGACCACAGGGAAGATCTAGACATAGATGGGAGGATAACATTAGAATGGAACTTCTAGAGATAGGGTGTAATGATGTAAACTGGATAGAACTAGCTCAAGATAGTGATAGAATGTAATGATGTGAAATTATATATCTCAATAATTTATTATTCACATCTTTATTCAAAATTACGATATTTAAAATGAGAGTGGATAGTAAGATTTATTTGTTAAGTTGTTAAGTTGCAAGGTTATGTCGACATCCTCCTACGTCTCTGTTTAAAAAGACAACACAGATTTGTGAACAGAAATGCACCTGGATAACCACACCTTTCTTCTTTTGGGACGCTTCGAGAATGAAATTTCGTTTGATATACCCCTTCAGGGTACACATCTCTTCACTTTCCTTCCTAACGAGGAGCTGTGTAGGTAGAGTCTATGACATCTTAATCTGTATTCTAAATTTCACGTATCGAGAATTATCATGCATGTAACACAATAGTCGGGCTTTTATTAAAATCTACAACCTGTGAAATATCTAGCAAAAAAACAAAACAAAAACTGTTTATCTAGTTAAAATAAAAATAACTATAAAACACCAGAACTTTTAATTTATAAATTAAGACATCATCCCTTTTAATTATTATAATACAGAACAGCAAACTTGGACCCCATTATGTCATATGTCTCCCTAATTATGGCATACAAACATTAATATATCAGGCTAGCTCTTTTAAACGTTATAATAATGGCTTCCCAACGTGAAGGGCCTGATAAACTAAAATAATAAAATTAAATTCAGTTCACAACCGGAGAAAGTGAGTGCTCAAAGAACAGTGAAAGTGCTGCAAACAACTTAAGGGCTTTATTATTACCACACACAAAAAACCAGATGACTTAAGAAGAAGGTATAAACCAGGTAGGTGACTTAAGAAGAAGGTCAAAGCTTCTAGACTTCAGGTGAGCGACGCAGGAAGAATCTCACGTGAATCATCAACAATTTTTTTAATTAAATATGGAAGAGACAGACAAAAGCAGCAGTAAGGATAACCTTCCCCTAACATAATATTCCCAACCAATGGTAGAAGAACATTTTTGTTTGGAACTAGCTGATCAGGAACAAAGTGAACAACACATTAAGAAAGTAGTTGAATCAATAGCTCATAAAGAAGAAAACTTAAGGGGGGTGGAGAATGTTTCAAAGGTAGAAGGTATAGCTCAACAAACCACCTCAGAAAATCACCTCAATGCAGTATTAATGCAGTTAGTGCAGCAAATTAAAGAAGTAGTAAAAAGAGTGAAAAGTTAAGTCAAAAAAATAGATGAAAGGTTCAATAAAAATAGCCAGGGGTTACAAAAAATAGCCAGGAGCTACAAAGAAATATCCAGGAGTTAAAAGAAAACAATTAGAAATTAAATACAAAGTTTGATGAAAAATTTAAGGGTATAAATGAACAATTAAACAAGCTAGAGCAAGAATTGCAGGGTAAATTTCAGGAAGTACAAAACGACTTTGACAAAAAATTACAGAAAATACAACAACAGACTAAAAGTGACCAAACACAGTTAAGGGACAAACTACAGATGCTTAGGGAAGACTGTAGTAAGTCAGAAAATCAGACGAATGAGCTGATGAAAAAACTTAAAAATGTAAAGGAAAACTTGATGGTTAGACAAGGCGCTTTAAATTCCAAGGTAAAAAATACTCAGGAAAGTTGCAATAAAAATAAAAATGAAATTCTAGAACAAGTACGCAATTTAACATTACGATTTGCGACTGTTGAAAAAGAGCATCAAATATGTAGTGATAACCTTAGATTCCAAAATGACCTCTTTGATGGACACACAGTACCAGATGTTTACATACAAGAAATAGTTGACCACTATTTGACAAATTAAGGACAACTAGACTGAGACTGTGGACAAGACGTCACAAACATTCGAACAAATGCGACAACTAGAACAGGCTAAGTCAAAATATGACAAAGTAGTGAAAAAAGGGACGCTAATTACCGCTGGTACCTTGACTTTTTGAAAATAGTAAACTCAACAAAGCACAGTAGAACACTTGTATTTCCTAAGAAACTATAATGTTATGTTTGATCCTGCTTTTATTAACGTCTAGAAATGAGAGAGAGCCCAAGGTAGAAAGAGAGAACATTTTTTAGGGATGAGAACCAGTGAACAAAGGAAAATATTGCTAGCTACAGAAAGTCATCGTCAACAGCTTAAAAAATAAAATAAAATTAAATGACCTCCCAGATTTGTTGGTTTTCTAACATATATGGATTCCTTTAGTTTAATATCATAAGATTGTTCCTTAATTTGAAATATGTTAGGGGTGGGAATGTTTTGGGTTGAATTATTATGGAAAAAAAACCATCATTATACGGCTGGTAAAATATGCAACAATCGTTAACAGTTTACTTTAGTATTAGTATTAGTTTAATATATAAATAATATATAAAAATTGACATATGTAGAGTAAATTCTTTTATTAACTTTTATAACTGTTCAAAAAGTAGTTTCCTTTCTAAATCATTGTTTAATTTAAATAATACAAACAGAAGAATTAAGAGAATTAAACCATTTGAATAAAAATCAGCTTTAATTTGAACATATAGCTTCCTTAATTGGAATTTTCAATTCAGTATCAATAACAATTCCTTGTGACAATTATATTTTAAACATTCCTTTTGAATAGAGATGATCACATCTAATCTAATGTAATAATAATAAGCATTTATTTAATCTAAACTTTATTTCACAGCGAATACATCTATGTAGTGCAACAACCATCTCTTTATATCAAGCAAGAAGGACAAGGGAAATGGACAAGGGACAAATGCATCCTGTTACTAGAATATTCTAAAAGCAAAAACTTAGTAATCAACCCTGTTGGAAAGCAGAGATGAGAACACTCGCATAGTAGTCACCGAGCAGTTAGGACCTGTATTCATCGGAGTAATCAACCCTGTTGGGAAACAGAGATTTAAAACACTCGCATAGTAGTCACCGAGCAGTTAGGACCTGTATTCATCGGAGTAATCAACCCTGTTGGAAAGCAGAGATTAGAACACTCGCATAGTAGTCACCGAGCAGTTAGGACCTGTGTTCATCGGAGTAATCAACCCTGTTGGAAAGCAGAGATTTAGAACACTCGCATAGTAGTCACCGAGCAGTTAGGACCTGTGTTCATAGGAGTAATCAACCCTGTTGGAAAGCTGAGATTAGAACACATGCATAGTATTCACCGAGCTGTTAGGACCTGTAATCAACCCTGTTGGAAAGCAGAGATTAGAACACTCGCATAGTAGTCACCGAGCAGTTAGGACCTGTTCATTGGAGTATTCAACCCTGTTAGAAAGCAGAGGTGAGAACACTCGCATAGTAGTCACCGAGCAGTTAGGACCTGTATTCATCGGAGTAATCAACCTTGTTGGAAAGCAGAGATTAGAACACTCGCATACTAGTCACCGAGCAGTTAGGACCTGTGTTCATTGGAGTAATCAACCCTGTTGGAAAGCAGAGATTTAGAACACTCGCATAGTAGTCACCGAGCAGTTAGGACCTGTGTTCATCGGAGTAATCAACCCTGTTGGAAAGCAGAGATTAGAACACTCGCATAGTAGTCACCGAGCAGTTAGGACCTGTGTTCATCGGAGTAATCAACCCTGTTGGAAAGCAGAGATTAGAACACTCGCGTTGTAGTCACTGAGCAGTTAGGACCTGTGTTCATCGGAGTAATCAACCCTGTTGGAAAGCAGAGATGAGAACACTCGCATAGTAGTCACCGAGCAGTTAGGACCTGTGTTCATCGGAGTAATCAACCCTGTTGGAAAGCAGAGATTAGAACACCCGCATAGTAGTCACCGAGTAGTTAGGACCTGTTCATCAGAGTAATCAACCCTGTTGGAAAGCAGAGGTGAGAACACTCGCATAGTAGTCACCGAGCAGTTAGGACCTGTTCATCGGAGTAATCAACCCTGTTGGAAAGCAGAGGTGAGAACACTCGCATAATAGTCACTGAGCAGTTAGGACCTGTGTTCATCGGAGTAATCAACCCTGTTGGAAAGCAGAGATGAGAACACTCGCATAGTAGTCATTGAGCAGTTAGGACCTGTGTTCATCGGAATAATCAACCCTGTTGGAAAGCAGAGATTTAGAAGACTCACATAGTAGTCACCAAGCAGTTAGGACCTGTGTTCATCGGAGTAATCAACCCTGTAGGAAAGCTGAGATTATAACACTCTCATAGTAGTCATCGAGCAGTTAGGACCTGTGTTCATCGGAGTAATCAACCCTGTTGAAAGCAGAGATGAGAACACTCGCATAGTAGTCACCGAGCAGATAGGACCTGTGTTCATTGGAGTAATCAACCCTGTTGGAAAGCAGAGATTAGAACACTCACATAATAGTCACTGAGCAGTTGAGACCTGTGTTCATCGGAGTAATCAATCCTGTTGGAAAGCAGAGATTAGAACACTCGCATAGTAGTCACCGAGCAGTTAGGACCTGTGTTCATCGGAGTAATCAACCCTGTTGGAAAGCAGAGATTAGAACACTCGCATAGTAGTCACCGAGCAGTTAGGACCTGTTCATTGGAGTAATCAACACTGTTGGAAAGCAGAGGTGAGAACACTCGCATAGTAGTCACCGAGCAGTTAGGATCTGTATTCATCGGAGTAATCAACCCTGTTGGAAAGCAGAGATTAGATAACTCGCATACTAGTCACCGAGCAGTTAGGACCTGTGTTCATCGGAGTAATCAACCCTGTTGGAAAGCAGAGATTTAGAACACTCGCATAGTAGTCACCGAGCAGTTAGGACCTGTGTTCATCGGAGTAATCAACCCTGTTGGAAAGCATAGATTAGAACACTCGCATAGTAGTCACCGAACAGTTAGGACCTGTGTTCATCGGAGTAATCAACCCTGTTGGAAAGCAGAGATTAGAACACTCGCATAGTAGTCACTGAGCAGTTAGGAGCTGTGTTCATCGTAGTAATCAACCCTGTTGGAAAGCAGAGATGAAAACACTCGCATAGTAGTCACCGAGCAGTTAGGACCTGTGTTCATCGGAATAATCAATCCTGTTGGAAAGCAGAGATTAGAACACTTGCATAGTAGTCACCGAGCAGTTAGGACCTGTGTTCATCGGAGTAATCAACCCTTTTGGAAAGCTGAGATTAAAACACTCTCATAGTAGTCACCGAGCAGTTAGGACCTGTGTTCATCGGAGTAATCAACCCTGTTGGAAAGCAGAGATTTAGAACACTCGCATAGTAGTCACCGAGCAGTTAGGACCTGTGTTCATCGGAGTAATCAACCCTGTTGGAAAGCTGAGATGAGAACACTTGCATAGTAGTCACCGAGCAGTTATGACCTGTGTCCATTGGGCGAAAACAATATTTTTAATTTAATCATCAAAACGAGTCAGGACCATAATTATTCTTTGCCAATCACTAGATTGGATCAATCTTGATTCACTACTACTTTAATCACCCCAGTTCCCTAAGAAGTGAAATAGCAGCGCTTGTGATATAGGTTAGAATATTCTTCCTGTTAAACAGCAATACTGCTGTATAAACACTTCATTACATTTGAATAAGTGATTTCAAATATAAACTGATAAAAACATTTCTTAACAAATTATATCTGCATTAAATGTGATTAATGATATTACAAATAATATTGCTCTCTGCGGGGTATGAACCGCAAACACTAATACTATATTTAAGACAACCAACCTGTGTAGGCATGCAAGAGATAACATTAAAGCCTCTAAGTTTTGGTTTCAATAAAATAAAGGATAAGTAAAAAGTAAATTAAGTCAAACACTTTTTTTTTGTGTGTGTTAAATGTCATCTTTCTCAATATCTAGATAAAATAAATGGTACAATGCACCCGATGCACTGCACATACCTCTCTTTTTTTCCAAAATAATATAAATTATTGCAGGAAAACTTCACCAACTAGCACAAGTGAAATTATACACTGTAACAGAAACATTGAGAAAAGAGGAACATCTCTATTTATTTATAATATATATATTTATTTATTTATTTTGGTATATAGCTCAGAAACTGTGGGTTCTTTAAGAATATATTCAAACAAAATAAAATAGTTTTATATTTAATTGTACTAAATCTTTATGATGATAAGTTATTTAGTATCACAGATAGTTGTAGGGATATGATTAAAATTGGAAATTTTCGCTTATATATATAAAGTATATTAAAAGTCATTTTCATGGGAAAATTATAGTTTCCATTTTGTTTGTAATGTTGAATAATATCTAAATACAAAATGTAACAAAAATTGTCAAAGCGGATTCTGAGAAAATCAAGTTTTTCTCATTTTGCTCTTCATTAATCTACCATTAATTTTATGATTGGATATCTAATTCCAAAAACTCCCTTGGGGAACCTTGTGATACTCCTAGTTATCAAGTTTTAGCCCAATCGGTAAAATGGTTTTGGCTTTAGTCTGAGATTCAGACAAACAGCATAGTAAAAAAACACTTTTGGTTTCAGATGCTCATGAAACATTAACACTAAAATCTTTTGTTCGATTTTTTTGACAAACACAATTTTTCTCTCTCCGAAGGGTCAAGAGAAATCAAAAGGTATCTTAATTTGTTTCTTACATTATTCTATGGAGATTGTGCAAGTGCAAGTTAATTTATTCAACTAGGCCTTTAGCTCGAAGAAACTTAGAAAATAAAATTAATTTGAAAACAATGTTCTTCCAGTGGATTAGAAAACAAACTCGAAAGAAATAATTAAATATATTTGTCATCCCCCTAGTTTCTAGGGTGTAGTTAGGAATTTTGTGATGGTGGATGTGGCCAGGACATTCACGAGGAGGGACCAGGCCGCGGGAAGCTCAGCCTCTGGAAATTCTCCCAAAAAATTTCTTCAAAATTTGATTGCAATTTATAAATTCATTACATGACAGTACTTACTAGAAGTGACTATAAAACACATTTAATTTGTTTAATTTTTTAATTATTATTGTTAATACTAACTAGACAATTCCCCTACAGCCCCCCTTAAATCTTTCCCTGCCAGGTCCTTATTTTTGGACTTAATTTGCTCTTTCTCTGGTAGGAATTCAGCTACAAACATTGATAACGTTTTAGCCATATTGTAAACTTAGTCAAAAACTAAAAACTATGTGCTACCCATTATTGTATCTATTAATAGATATATTTTTCAACTACTAATTTTGTGAAACATTTCCATAAAGTTTTCATAACTTTAACTGATTAATAAAGGCATGGAAAAAATCAGTTTATAACTTAATTTTTATAGTTTAAATTAGGAGGGATCAGCCAGCCAGCCCACTTAACCTAAACACATATTATAAGGACAAACATTTGACAGTTAACATTGCTGTTGTACACCAATAAAATCAGTCTACTCTCTTAAACAGATGAAGTTACTGTCTGTGACAGTGAAAGTTTGTCCTTAAATAAATGTCTCTGTTTTTTAGTGTTTTACCAAAATAATTTATAGTACAAAGTTTCAAGGGTAAGTGTACTGGCCATCAGTAGCGCATGCAGGGTTTCAAAGTAGGGTGGGCTCAAGGGGTATGGGGGCAAAGGCCTCCAACCGCCAGGGGCAACATTTTTTTTTATTAGTTATACACACCTAGAAGCTTTTTTGGAAGCGTTTTTAGTTGGTATTTGTTACATTGATCATTTATAATGTTACTATTATGAACGTGATAATCTAACAACATAATAAATAAATAGGCCTAAATTAAAGTTGGCTTAATCATCACATAGGCCTGTCACAAAAATCACCGATTATTTATAATAGGTAAATGTGTATATCCTTATATTTTTGTAAAACACATAATATTAGCCAAAGTCAATACAGCAGTCACATTTAACTGCCCATATCGCCACTAAATCTTCATCTTTAAGACTCAACAAGATATCCCACTTCAATTCCATGAAAGATAGTCCACTCCTATGAGATAAATACATTTGATGATTGATATAAAGCCCATTTCTGATCACTTTTTCTTTGATCACAATATTAACTGGTCATACACCACCCCTTCCACGCCCATTTTATTTTCTCTTTGGATTTGTGTGGATCTCAGGACATCCCCAAGCTACTGTGGGGGGGGGGGGGCTAAGGCACCCCCTCCCCCGATAGGAATGCTACTGCTGGCCCTCCCACCTAATTTAAACAATGATTTAGCTTAGTGTTTTATTTCAAATAAGCTTAATTTCTAGTTTCATGAAGAACATGATGTAGTGTAGTAAGGAAACATATTTATATTATAAAAGTAGAATTCAATATAAAATTACAATGATGGTAGTTGAAATTAAAGTTGAAATAATGATTATAATAACAATATTAATATATTACAATGTAACCTAAAAAGAACAATGTGGATTAATTAGATATAAATTGATTAGATAAAAGAATATATTGACAATGGATATGATTTTACAAGAGTAGGACCATCTTACATAAAACATGAATATATAACATATTAAATAAATAAATAAATTAAAAATTAAAAAACATAATATTTTAGGTTAAGATGGATAAGTAAATATGGCAAGAAACAAAAAATATAATATTTATTAAATTATTTATTGTTGAGGATTGATAATGATGATTTAAAATTTATATTTTAATACTGAATTCTGGCTTATCTGCTTTAATGCCCTTGTTCCTTTTTTTCTTTATGGCTGGTATTTAACATAAAATTAATAATACATCATCAACTGGACTAAACACAAGTTGATGAAAAGTCTAAAATATATGTCTTACACGTTAAAAATTGTGTTACAAAACTTACATATAACTTATACAATAAAGTAAGAACAAAGCAATGTTTTAAGTTCAGATATGTTAGGAAATAAAAAGTGTAAAATTTGAATTTAGAGGTTAACATCTCCCAAACAAATTTAAATGAAGTGATAGAGTGTTGTTATTAGAAAGACTTTGAGATATACAATATAATATGGACAAAACATGGTTTTATTTCCAAATATGTTGATAAAAAGAAATATAAAATTAGAAGTGGTGTGGAATAATCTAAGTCTTTATCTGTTTCCTTGTCCCATTACTCCTTTTGATAATCAGCAATGAAAAGATGCTGGATTACTTCATTTCATCATGTTTAGGTACTTATGGTACCATACTCATAAAAATTGAGTTGTTGTAAGAAACACTATGTGTTATTATGACAGCAAGATGTTAAAGGAGTTAAATAGCAGATACATCAAAATCCGTCCATCAGTTTTGTTCCCAAGGACTTGACCCACAAATCTTCCCTACAAACTGACGTGATCTAACGACACGTGGTAGTATCCATCTTGGCCTTCTTGGTTCGGATCCTTACTGGGTTAGCATGTCAAGGGTGTCCTGGAATTTTGTCAAAACTTTTTATATAAAGAGAAAAAGTTTTGACAAAATTCCAGGACACCCTTGACATATATTCAAGATCTGTTGATATTTGCATGTGCAGAAAACTAACCTCTATGTTGCTACTGGAGAAATACTTGATTTATTTTGGCCAACAAAATGTAATGCTATAAAAACTGTAAAATTACTCGAGCTCCCTTCTGCTGCACCATAGCTAGGTAGGTGTGCCGGTTATATTTCCTTCTTTTAACAATATTAGTTTTTCTAAATCTTTAATTATATTTAGAGCTCTGTTTGATTGCTACAACCTTATGTTAACTAACTTAAAAAATATTTAATCAAATTTTACATTAAACATTAAAGAAACAATGTTACAAATATGATTGAAATTTATTTTAAAGCTAACAATGATGTATTTTATACTATAAGAAAATCACATTACAATCTTTTCTGAATAAATATTAAATGCAAATAATTTCTTTGGTGTTTAGCTTGATATGCTTGAATAATTTAAATACTTTCATGTATGAAAAAAAAAAAACTTCTTACAAACCATCTTTAAGAGATCCTTACAAAATAGACTATAGTTCAAGTATTATGTAAGCACATTTTTAGCCTTTTTGGACCCTCTATCCCCCTTTCTAAGCAAAAATAAACGCCTGACTCCGCTCCCCTTCGATCATGCTTACTTTATATTTGTCGAGTTCTTTTTGTAGTTGTTTCACAGAAATAACCACTATTTTTATCCAATGTTGAGCTGTAAATTAACAATGCGAAATAATTCACAATAATTACTGTTGTTAATTGAATTTAAATTTATTTGACTAAACTGGTTAAATTTAAAAAAATGTTTTAAAATTATTTAAAAAAAAATATACTCAATTGAAATTATAAGAAAAAATATTACTAGTAAATACAATATGAATTATTATAGTTATAAAAAACTAAGCTACTTTTAATCTGATAACCAAGAGGGCCCATGAATCCACATCTCGACACTTTGAATTATTGTGTCCATTTGGGGTGACTGGGCCACTGGGCCATTCTTGCCCGTCTCTCTCTGTTTTATGTAAGCATTGTTCTGACACCCCCCTGCCCCTTCTCAGCAAAAATAAGCAAATCTCAAACTTCCTTCCCCCCTCCCCCACTAAGGTGCTCACATAATATTTGAACACCCCCTATTATGTTTAGGAAACATGCATAGAATAGTTTGATTCAATACATATAACATATAAATGACTAGACTTTAGTGCAACTTTTAATCCAAGCACTTAAACAACATGATACAATTTGTTTTAATGGCTTATTTAATCCTAATTATAGTTATCGGGGCGATATCATGACATAAGCAGTATCTTAAGGGTGGGCTGATATACTACCTGATGCCCACTATTTTCTCTTGTTTAGCAGAGTAACATGACAATGAAAATTTCAATGCCATTAATTTTAAATAATAAACCTAACTATACCCTTTGTTTACCCTGTAAGGTAGCAAGATTACTTTGATTAATTCCACTATGATATAACTTGGTTATAAGTTAGGGTCATAGTGTAGTTCATCAAGGTAAGACTGCCACCTTCCAAAGTAAATGGATTTTACATATTTTTATCATAAAAATACATTAAATAGTGGCATTATTTTTTATCCTAAGCATTTTAAACTTAATCCCACTTAATTTGTTTGAATTAAACGTAAATAACTGTTGGTTAATTTTAATAATGCAAAATTATATGCATACCATATTTTACACTAAAATGTTGGTTATTAGTTTTTGAAAAATATCTCTATAGTTTCCACTAATGTTATCACTATTTTATACCTTTGCTTTGTACTCTTTAGTATTCCACAGCTATTATTGGCTAAAGCCTTTTATTATATCTATCGCGTTCTCTGTTAAGATGTGCTTCATTTGAGCTAATCCTTTCGTGATTTTTGGCTCACATTTCTTGAGGTGTTGTTTTTGGTTCTAAGGAAATATAAACAATTAATTATAGCAAGATACGTTAGTTATTTTTTCCGTCTAAAAATATTAAATATATATAATGAGATTGGGAAAATGGTGTCTTATAATGATAGGAGTGTACTTTTTATTAAATATAAAACTCTGAAAACTGAATTGTTCTAAACAGTTATAAGTCTCAATTGGCAGATCTAATTTACATTACAATATAAATACAGTACATCATTACATATGTCTTCACCACCTCACTCAAATTCCATTTTCCTTAAGCTTAACATACATATTTTAGAAGATAGTCAACAAAAAGATGGTGTTCTAAAAAAATCACATTACACTTAAATTAGTTAAGGTAGAAAAACAAATGTTTCAATATTTATTCACTAAGTTATATTATAAGAACATAAATTCAATATTATAATATTATTGCTAACACTAGTTCATAACTTAAATAAGTTTAGAGCAATTCTAGGAATTAACTAAATTTGGAAAACATTAACAATAACTGACTTAGGGCTATTAGGTATTTTTTTCTTCTTGCAACTGTGGTTTCTCATTTTCATTTGACTTTTTTTTTATGTATTTGATGCACATTATGTAATATATTTGTATGGACAGTAGAACTTGTACTTTATTATTTAAAACAACTTTGTATATTCATTTAAAAATGCCTGGATTAACTAATTCTATTTTATGAAAGTCACATTAAATGGATTGGACACATTAATAATCAGGGGATAAACATTTTCATCAATATTTTTGTCATACTTAAATAATTACATCATTTTTCCACTTTTATTTTCACCCAGTGAACCTATAGGGTATCAACCATAGGAGAGGCGCTACCTGACAGCTAGCAAAAGGTTCTATATTACAAACATTGGCCGGAAGTCACTAATGTCAACCTATATGGAAATCATTATTTTTTTACTAATACTATATTATGAATAAAAAGTTTAATCAAATGATGATAAATACTTTTCCGAGGATTACTGTATAAACAGTGTTTTCGTAACATATTGAAATAACAAAATATATTAATAAAACTATTTTTGTTTTGTGGTCGTGTAACAAGACATATTATAGACTTAGGCTATAAGTAGTATATGAAATAATATATTGAAAAATGTGTATTCACACTTGTATCTTGATATGGCCACCAAAATAAATAAATGTTTTTATAAATTAGAGAGAGAGCCATACAAAATATTAGTTTCAAAATAAAAAATTTATTTTGTAAACAGAATACGAACACAACCATAAGACAGTTGGCATGATGACATCACTGGCTTTGTTTCATCCAGTTCGCCATCTTGATTTCAGAAAAGCATGCCACATTTTAGAAAGTTTAGTTTGCAAAGCAGTTTTATAGTGAACCACAGTCACCGCTTCCACAAAAAAGAAACTTCCAAAGGGTCATTATCATTAATTTATGTTTCAAAAATATACAAATTGTTGGTTCTGTAATTAAAAACATTGTTTGTGTGAATGTCCTGACCATCAAAATTAACGACAAATCAACATAATTATGGTCTTGCGGATCATATGGTTTGGCGAATGGATATATGGTAGTGTTTTCTAGCAGTCAGATACCATCTCTCCTGCCTTGCATGACCTACTATAACTCAAATAATTGCCCTTGCCACAATTAATTCCTGAGCACAGGCCATAACATCGATGGTGATAAAGTAAGAACATTCAGATCAGAATGTGAGCAGAGGAGAATTGTCTCGATTACTTGTGAAATCAGAACGAAGGATTTGTGTGCCGCCAAGATGTTGAGCAGTGTTTGAACGTCAGTCTCCAGAATGCCAGCCGGAAGTCAGGGCTGTAGAAAGCGTAGATAAATGGATTGATGGCAGAATTTATCCAACCTGAAATAAACACACTATAGCTGTTTAATTTTGTTTCAAACTTTCATTAAATTTATAATATAACTTTAAAATAATTGATTTTTTGCTAAATCAATTACATTTAATTAACCTTTCTCATAACATATACCAATAATACTTCTATGGACACAGTTTTCTGGGATGTAGGTAACATTCCTGACATTGACCTGTTCGGCTAGGCTCAAAACTGACCTAATGCTATGGAATTTTACATTCTACCATATGGATTACCATCATTCCAAGTAAATGCTGGTACATTTGATTAAAATTTACTACTCACATACTGTGCTTTTATTCAATATTTTGGCGGAATTTTCTTATGACTAGGCCTACTTATCATTTAATGGGGCAATCTTCTGGACAAATTATAGGATAATGTATTAGTGGTGAAGTCTTCAGTTTTTTCTGTGAAATACAATTTTATTGTATAAATAAAACTTGTTTTAGTTTATAGTTTGATTCGATTTTGTACTTTTTTCTATAAAATATATTTACATGATGTGTTACTATATATATAAATTGTTAAATTGAAATTTGTTTATCCTATTCCATGTGAAGTTTTGTTTTCTGACGTAATTTAGTCCCTGGTGATTTTATTAATTGCTTATACTAATGCACCATCAAACTATACTAATAGTAATTGAATAAATTGAAAAGTGACACCTGGGCACAGGAATAGAACCCAGGACCTTTGGCTTAGCATGCCACTACTTACCACTGAGCTATTTAGTGATCATCATATAATCAGGGTAATTCTTCACTCATATTGTAAGACCCGGAAGAAAGCAACACTATGCCAATAAGTATACTGACCTTGGACACATTCTCCCGTCCCTTCTGCAAGATAACTAGAGCACTGTAGCCACTGTTGGTAAGGGTGGACTAGATATATTTTAATCAGCCTGCTTGTGTAGTCGTTGGGAAACGTTTTATATTTTAAGTATTCCAAGTAAATTTTAGTGGTGGACTTTTGGTGTTTTAAGAGGTACAAAAAAAAAAAAAAATTTTAAGGGCCATGTCTATAAATCACTTTGTCTAGGGTAAACACCCCACAGTGATACCAATCTGTGGGATACGCCAGCGTCTTTATGATCACCACGATGTGAGGGTAGAGGAATCTTAAAGTGGGAAATGATGGGTTGGATTGTCACTTAAGTATTCAGCACACCAATGTCATCGATATGTGAGGGGCCTTGGTTCGATATTGAGGACAAGTAGTGTAAAATATTCACTGTGATGTGTGAGGTTCATCTAGGATGGTTTAGTGAGTGTCAGACGAATAATACTACTCTCAAGTTTATTAAATAAAAGTTCACTGATACACAGTTATAATAGTGACGAGCGTTGGGTCCAACCATCCCCGGTCACCTGTAAGCTTGAATCACAATTTATACTCTGATCTAAGTCCGCAATCCCTTTTGAAATGGGTGTCACACAAAAATACACACATGGCTAGAACTTAAGACTCTCACGCACACCTCTCACAACTCTCTGTCTAACCATGGCATAACCACTGTCTAACCATTGTCTTAACCACTACAGTACTCATGGCGCTTAAGGCATGCCGTCGCTGAACTCAAATATCTTCACAATACACTCTACAATAATTGTCCACAACTGCCTGAAACCAACTTCCATAAGCCCTGTGTATAGTATACCAATATTAGCACTTATGTTGCTCACGATACTCCACCTAAACGAACATCTTAAACGACACACTCTGACAATTGTCTAAAGTCAACCTTCCATAGCTATGCTCTAGAACATACAAACTAGAATTACGCTATCTCTTAGGCAGAGATTCCCACAAACCAATTGCTCTCTCAACCAGACTAAACATTACTGGACCAACATGCCGATGTAACAGGAAATGGCTCCTTTTCAATCTAACTATTCACTTATAAGCTGATAGGGGACAGATGTACTTACAATAAATATCAAACACTTTGAGATTAAAATAAATATAGTATAATATGTTTTGAATCGTATTTAGCTAGGATTGCATGGGTTTAAATAGATTCTTTGTATTGCTGATAGGTACGTTGATAATTATATTAGTACCTTGTTTAAAATGGGTGTGTGGGGAAACAATTAGCAGCTCTAATCAACGCTTATAGATTGTCGTAATTACGAACAATAGTTCCGATCAATTAACTAAAATGTTGTGGAAGTGCGATGTGTAGATCATGGATGAAATGACGCATTATTATTATCATCATAAGTATATCTGACTAATGTACTGTGATTCAATGGTATCATCCCCGGTTTTTATCAATAAACGATGATCAAATGTCATGTACAATAGCCCCGTTTCTTTGGTGCTGACTGAGAGCTCACAGCTGACTTCTGACAGTCAACATTTAGGTATATAACTAAATTTTGACTGTCAGAAGTGACGGCTGCTAGACACATGTTTTGCAGACCATATGGCTCGGCATAGGGATACATAATTTGGTCTGGTAACTTTTCAAAGCCGTCAGCTTGTGCCGAGCTTCTCGTCATTTACTTTTGGGACCGCGCGCAGCGCGGCTTGCCCGTTCCCCCTCCCCTTTCTGCCGTGCGCGGTTGGCTGCGCACGGCCTCCTCGCTCCTCGCGCCTCGCTCGTTTTTTCTGGACTCAGTTTTTGGACTCACGTCGATACGAGTCGGAGGTTCAAGAGCGTCGGCTCTTGGTTCCGGGCGTGGACAGAGCTGGTCAGGGATCGCAATACCAACATGCGCGGGATTGGAGACGGGGTTTCCTTTCCATATACAGTTGTGTAACCGGACCGACCAAGGGGGAAACACAATCAGAGTCACGAATAAAGACTGGTGTTACAACATCAACTAGACAACTTTCTTCGTACAACCCTTACACAACAACTTGTCGCATCGCGCCCCAACTCTGGCGCGCGGACCCCTAACCGTGACACCGCTGACCACGGGGGCGGACACATGGTCTCCCACAGCATTGAATTGGTCCACGAGAGGTGGAGGGCACAAGATGGTAGCAGAGCGTGGTTTGTGTTTTCACAATCGTTGTCACCGGTTGTCACTCGTCACCAGTCCAACGAGCAGACCGCCCATTCGACTAACCCTTCGGCGAAGTGAACGGAGTTGTCTCCCGACGAGGCGAGAAGGACTTGACCCCCTTATAGAAGATGGTACTCAACCCAAAGGCGTAAATCATTGTTGTTATCGCTGCCGTCTCTTAGAACTTCTGGAAATCTACGTATCAGCTAAGTTGGCTTCGACTGTATGTTTTCTATAAAACATTTTTTCCCCCTTCATCTGGGACTCAATTAACTCTTAATGATATGGCTATGTTTGTTGTGTTTTGCTTACATTGGGACTATTGGACATGTTAACCATTATTGAACTATTTGACACTAGTTTTGGTGAAACCATTAATTTAAAAAGTTTTCTATATCGTTATTATCAAACTTTAGCTAACTTTCCGTGTTATTATGTTTATAGTTAACCAAACTAAACGGGAAGCTTAAAATTGGGTCATTCCCGCAAATGTTTCTAATAATGTAGAAGTGTTAAGACTATTAACTATTTTTTGAATAATTTATTTAATTAGTTAATAAGATGTACCAATCTTACAATGACGTATCACTATCGAGCAGTGACAAGGTTTTGAATCAGGGAAGCACACAACTTACCCAAGTCGAACCATTGGTTCTTGTTTGTTGTGAAGGGGGACGTGGGGCCATTTCAGAGACTGGCACGCCCATGTTTAAAGACGCGAGACACATTTTCGTGATTAATGTGATTTATTTTACCCAGATTGGGGTTGATAATATAGGGGGCGCCAAATTTCGTGGGTGTTTTAGTAATTTTGGGATATAATGTGTCGTTTGGTTGTGTGATATCTAATTTTATTTGTGAATTGCAAAATAGAACACCCTGACCCTAGTCGATTGTTTAAGGATGAGTTAATCTACGAATTGACAATTCGTGGTTCTAAACCCGAAAAAACCGTTGATCAATTAAGGTCACAACTCAGTGACGTATTTGACGTCGAGAAGGACGAGAACCGTTCTCTAGTGTTAATAGACAAAGTCCCCGCGTTTTCATTAGAACATCCCTTGCTAGCAGATAAATTTAACAATTTGCAAACTATGATAGCTCAGTATGACAGACCTGTACCGTCGGTTGAAAAGTAAATTCGCAGTTCGTTCGGTCATTTGAAATCCCGCCTTTTTAGGTTATCACCAGAGTCGCCTGAGGAGAATACGAAGTTAGAGGAACTAAAAACGATTTTGTGGCGAGTTAGAGAATCAGATGGGCGTGGCTCTCAGAAAAGAAATCAACATTAGAAAGGGAGAGCCCAACACACCGTTAGAAAACATAGAACGGGTCGAGGACCAATTACCATCTGAACGCGATTTATTGGAGGGAAATGTATAACAAATTCCTAGCGGCAATGATCCTCAAGGCAAGAAAATCGTTCAAATTTTGAATTTAGTCCGCAAATAGAATGTGACGTTTGACCTTGGATCTAATCCCATAGATTTCCTAGAAAAGATAGAGGAGTTAAAAAACGGCTACAAAGTAACCGACAGTGAAATGTTGACGGCCCTGCCCGAGATATTTTCAGGTCAAAATTATATTTGGATGCGTAACAACCACCACTACTGAACTACATGGCGCGGGTTCGTCGATTTTTTCCGATTGTGTTTTTTCCCTGCCAACTATGTATATCAACTCGAGAGGGATATTTTTGTGTGCGTTTAGGCGCCTCTCGAACCAGTCAACGAATTCTTTATTTGTATCCAGACCCTTATCCGTAGGAGGGGGGGATTCTCTGAAACACAGACAATAGATCGCATTTATTCCAACTTGAGACCCTCAATTAGGATTAACATACGAAGGTGCGAAGTAGAGACAGTTGCTCAGCTGTTGCAAGTGGCGGTCCACTTCCAGCAATGTAATGATGAGATTCGGGACTATAACAGGTGGACCCAACCCAGTAGGGAGGAGGTCATATTGTAGGGGATTGGAGGAATGAGTGGTTGGATGTGAGTGGTAGAACTTTTGACCCAGGGAACGGCCATGGAATTTACGGTAATCGTCATAATAGAAGTAGATGTAATTCCAAATTCCACCTAGCGCGCAACTGCAACAAACAGTCTCGGTCGAATATTTCGGTTATGTCAGCGGAGGCAGTCCACCGCGTGAGGGGAGAAAACTTAATCTCAGACGTGGGATTGGGTTTCCTCGCCAGATCGTCACTAATTGCCCTCCACGTCATTCTCGGGAAACAATGTTGTTGGGAGCCCCAGCCCAACTTGGACCTCTGAAAATAGTTGCCCTACTGGACACAGGCTCGTTACATAACTTGGTTCGGAAGAGCTATTGGGGACTCTTCGCGCGCGTAGGTTAGTTAAGGACTCGGAGAGTTGTGAAATAGATTGTGTTACTGCGAGTCTTGAGAAGTTTCGGGTAGTAACAAGAATCAAGGTCTCAGTGAAAATAGCAGGGTTGGCTTGGCCATTATGGTTCCTGGTCGCCCCCAGGTTGGTGACTCAAATGATCTTAGGACACAACTTTTTCCGAGGAACTAGAACCACCATTGCGTGTACTCTGGGACGATAAGTTTTAAATCCCATCCAGGACTCCTAGTGAGGCTGACACCCCTGTCTTGCCCTGACACTCCTGGCGCCACTGTACACTAAGAGAGACGTGACCATAGACTCGAGTTTGACGCAGTTTTGGCCGAGTATCCCGATGTAGTCTGCGACCGAATTGGTCACACAAATGTATTTTCTCACAGCATACAACTAGTTGACCACACCCCTGTTAGGTCAAAGGCCTACTTCTATGCCCCCCTAAGCTTAAAATTTTGAAGGCACATATTGAGAACTTGTTGGAGAAAGGAATAGTGAGAAGGTCTAAAAGCCCTTATGCTTCTCCCGCGTTCTTAATAGGACGTTCCGGGCAGGAGCCACGTATGGTCGTCAATTATCATAAGTTGAATAAGAAAATACTGTACGAGGCGACCCCTTTGCCCACCGTAGAGATGACGTTCTAGTATTTAGGCCAGGCCCAGTATTACACAGTCAAAGATCTAAATAAAGCGTACTATCAAATCCCTTTAACTGAGGAATTTAAGCCGTATACTGCATTCATCACGCAATGCGGTCTCTTGGAGTTCAATTACGTCCCCTTTGGTGTGTCAACTGGGGCACAAATACTATCACGGCTATTACATACCGTGTTCTCAGATATACAGTTTAAGTATGTCTTCAACTATTTAGATGACCTGGTTATCTATTCTAACGAATTGGAGGATCATAAGAGACATGTTAGGGAAGTCTGAACAGGTTGAGGGCAGCCAATTTGACAGTGAACCCGAAGAAGCTAAGGTTGGCAGTTTCAGAGATAGAGTATCTGGGCCACGTGGTATCCCACCACGGGGTGTCTATAAACCCCGAGCGTGTCTGACCTATTAAGGAGTTCCCCGTCCCTGTCAACCAAAAGAAAGGTTCCAGATTTCTCGGTATGGTAAGTTTTTTTGGAAGGTTCATTCCAAAATTGGCGAGTTTGGCGGGACCCTTGTACCACCTAAAGAAAAAGGGAGTTCCGTTCGTTTGGTCTCCAGAGTGTCAGGAATCCTTTGACGCCTTGAAGCGTTCATTGTCTGGGCCCCCCGTATTAAAGATGGCCGATTTTTCTAAAAAGTTTGTTCTCCAAACGGATGCTTGTTTGACTGGGTTGGGAGCCGTCCTTTGCCAAGATACTGATGGGTCTCTTCGACCGATCGCGTACGCTAGTGGTACTCTGCACCCTCATGAGCGTAACTATTCTACCTTTGAGTTGGAGGCCCTCGGAATAGTGTACGCCACCAACCGGTTTAGAGAATATCTCGAACATCACCCTTTCGACTTGTATACTGATAATTCGGCTCTCTCGTGGTTGTTAAGACATCCTAGGCAGATCGGAAAGATAGGACGCTGGGTGGCGAAGTTGCAGTCACTTAGATTCGAGATTGCTTATGTTTCGGGGGCGGACAACCCGGTAGCCGATTCCTTGTCTCGTATGTTTGAGGAACCCGATGACCGTGGGAATGTGGGTCCTCAGGTGGCCCAGGCAGTTTTGGGCCTGTTGAGCAAAATCCCTGAAGTGTTTACCCCAGCGGAGAAGCTCAGAGAAAGGATCCGGAGTTGTCAAACCTGATTCAATCTTGCGAAGAAAAGGCTAATCCCGATCACCTTAAACTGCTCAATGGGTCTCTCTTGATACTACCCAACCGTCGGGCAGGTTGGAAGGTTTACGTTCCCCATAGTTTGGCTAGGATGATATTCGCGTATTATCACGAGTCTCCGGTGGGGGGGCATTTAGGTGCGAACAAGACCATTGGTAAAATCTGTTTGTATTTTTATTGGAAAGTGATGAAAGTGGAAATCCGGGATTGGGTTAGGAAATGTTAGGGCTAAGCCTGCTAGGAATCGCCGATACGGGATGTTAAATTCAGGAGTTGCTAGCTTCCCGCTTGCAGAGTTTTTATTGATCTGTTCGGCCCCTTACCAAGGTCGCGGAATGGACACAACGTTTTACTTACCATAGTTGATGGATTCTCGAAGTTTGTGTGGATGACGCCATTGAGGGTGGCGACTTCCAACTCGGTAGTTGACGCTCTTGATGCTACCTTGTTTCGAAACTTTGGGTACCCTCATATCCTGGTGTCCGACAACGCGAGCCAGTTTACATCCAAAATATTTGAGGATATGTGTTTTAACAATGGTATAAAACATGTTACCACGACCCCTTACTATCCACAACCTTCGCACGTGGAAAAGTTCCACCGGAACCTCAAAGCCGCCTTGATTGCCTTTCACCACATCCACCATAAGGACTGGGATAAAAACATAACGCCATTGCAAATAGAATTTAATAGCGCTGTACATGACAGTCATAGGAAGACCCCTTCCTCCTTGATGTTAGGTCATGACTTACTTTCTCCCATCAACCTGAGGTGGGAAATACTCCCGGGAGCCTTGGAGGATCAATCTGACAGATGCAGTGAGGCCGAGTAGGGGGAAGCTTTATGCCAGATGAAAAAAACACAGAGCAAGGTAGCACGCAGGTACGATGCAGGGAGGTATCCGGTACTATACAAGGTCGGGGATACGAATTACATAATTACAGTAGAGTGGTTGACGGCAAAACGGCGAAGTTGGACTACCAGTGGTCAGCTCCGACAATCATATCCAAATTTCTCACCCCTGTTACGGTCCAACTATTGGATCCTGTCACTGGTCTGGCCACGCGTCGTGCCCATGTCACGCAACTAAAACCTTGTCACTGACTTCGAGAGTGAACCTAGTTCTTAAGTTGTCTTGTGGTTTATATGTATGTTCTGCTTGTAGAAGAAAAGTGTGTATTTATGAGTTGTTGTTCGTTTCCGTATGTTGGGTGTACCCCATATCTCACCATAATGACAATAGGTTGTGAGTGCTCTTTGCTAGGACGATAATAAGTGCTCCTAGATAATACGGGGCAAACTAGGGACTGAGTGAAATAAGAGTGAACATAAGTTATAATGACTTGGTGCTAAGCCAAAGGGATCTCTATGTTTCTTTTTTTTCCCTAGAAAATGCATTTCCAGTCATTTGCCGAATTTTGGTAGAGATAGCGATTGTGTATATTGTTTATTCTGTTCGTTCTAATAATCATGTTATTTATACCTTAAGTCCTTCGAGGATTATTCTTTGGACATTGTTCTTTAATAGGTATATATTTATATTGATGTAATCAGTTGCGCTGTTGTAATTCTAGGATAGGTGGTTAATCTTTAGCACGCGTGTGCTGAACTATGGTTGACGTTAAATTTTGAATTATGGTTTATTTCATTCACTGTTAATAAGTCACTGGTGTCTTGTTTGGTATTATTTCATCACATGTGATATTGTTTTTGTGGGTTTCCTTGGTTGGTCCGGATTTTTGGGTTAATATCACTTTACTTTGGACACCTCGTCTCCTCCCGCCCTTCCCTTAAGTTTTAGGGGGGACTCTGTGCCAAGCTTCTCGTCACTTACTTTTTGGGACCGCGCGCAGTGTGGTCTGCCCGTTCCTCCTCCCCCTTTCTGCCATGCGTGGTTGGCTGCGCACGGCCTTCTCGCGCCTTGCATGTGGGTTGCGTGGCTCGTTTTTGGACTCACGTCGATACGAGTCGGGGGTTCAAGAGCGTTGGCTCTTGGTTCCGGGCGTGGACAGAGCTGGTCGGGGATTACAATACCATCATGCGCGGGATTGGAGACGGGGTTTCCTTTCCATATACAGTTGTGTAACCGGACCGACCAAGGAGGGAAACACAATCAGAGTCCTGAATAAAGACTTGTGTTACAACATCAACTAGACAACTTTCTTCGTACAACCCTTATAAAACAACTTGTCGCTTCGCGCCCCAACCCTGGCGCGCGGACCCCTAACCGCGACACAGGTTACCACGGGGGCGGACACATGGTCTCCCACAGCAATGGATTGGTCCACGAGAGGTGGAGGGCACAAGTTGTGAGCGGTCAGTCAGCACCAAAGAAACCATGAGGCTATTGTAGGTATGGCTCTTATAGGCGAACGCAAATGTATAAGTATCACGCACGATTCGTATCAATGCATTAAGCATTATTTATGGCTCTGATCAATGAACGAAGATTATGTAAGTACGATGACTGGTTCTAATAAATGAACGAATGTTGTGAAGGTCACTAAACAGTTAACTATTGTCTAAGCGATGATCAATGGCTTGCAGGCTAGACATAAGAACTATGATCAAATATCGTTTAAGTATTGTGACAATCCATCGTGTCACGACTATGTAATTTGGTAATATAAGGAATTAACTATAATATCTCAGATATGGCCTACCATATTAATTCTTCTTTGCTGCATACTCTTCCAAAGTCTCCTTTTTCTTTTCGCTTTTCCAAGCACTTATATATTTGATTCCATCTCCATCCATATATTTTCAATATTCTTCTTTAGCACCATGTTTCAAATGTTCATAATCTTTTCCTTTCATTTGCGCCAACGGTCATGTTTCCCATCCGTAAAGCAAAACCCTCCATTCATAGGCCTTTAGGAACCTTTTCCTGATTTCCAAATCCATGCTAGTCAATGTAAGTAATGACTTCTTGTAATGAATTTTTTTTATTTGCCTACTTTATTATAATCATAACATTTGTCTTGATTCTGTTATATTCAATATTTTACTTCCTGGGTAGCAGAACTCCATTGTTTGCTGTAGCTTTACAGTTATATATATATATTTGAATGATATCTCTTTTACTTCACATATTGACTTTTGTTTTCTTTTTTTGTCTTAATATACATACAATTTTCTGGATTTATTCCATCATTTTCATTATTTTTTTGAAGAAACCGTTCACTTTCTGCAACAACAATGTTATCAGCAAAACGAAGCGTGTTGATAAGTTCTCGTCGTATTCTAATCCCAGATAAAATTTCTTCTTTTACGTTTATTAGCGCTTCTTATACATACACATTTATGATAATTGAAGATAGGTTGCACCATTGTCTTTTACCTTTTATCAGTTTAACTTACTTTTCATGCTCATTAACTCTAATGATTTCAGCTTGATTTTGTATATTATTCTTCAGTCGTTATACTTGATACCAAGTTTCCTCAAAATTTCAAACATTTTATTTCATTCCACAATATAAAATGCTTCAAGATATCTACAAATGCATTGTACGTATTCTTTCACTTCCTTATTTGTTTTTATAATAAAATATTCAACGACAAGATGGCTTCTTTCGTTCCTCTGTTCTTTCTGAATCCATATTGATCATCTCCAAATATCTGTTCTATCTTCTGATTTATTCCTTTTGGCATTACTCTTAATTATATTTTAAATAGCATGTGGTCATTTTTCAGGATCATATATTGTGTGACAAATCGGAAATGGCTAGGTGTTAGCACCCTAGTCTTATCTAACGCTTTGGGGGAACGATATTAAAATATGTTACGTTATTATTCATGGCTGTCGTCGAGTATACGCGTTTGGGCCTCTCTCTTGAGATCCCGAGTACTCTTTCCCGTTAGACTATTATGAATTATATATCAGTGGTGTCCACAGCTTAGCACCCCATTTTCTGCAGGTGCTATTACAACAGATACTTTACAACTGGTGTTTCTTGTCAGTCTATATCCCCATTGACAAGCTTCATTTTTAGAACGCCAACCCTTTGAACGTCTAAATATTAATTGTTATTCTAAGTCAACTAGGGTGTAGGTCTGTCTAGTAGTAAAATGAACAGATGGGGACTAATTAAAGCGCTTTCCTCGATATGTGTGTGGATATGATCCTATAAGGCCAAGGGTCACTTTCTAGGTCCTAAAAGGGTTTTCCTGGCTGGGAGTTTTGTTTACAATGGGGATGGCTTGGAATTCAGCAAGCGCAGAGCATACAGGTTCCTCAAAATATTTTCTAAGTTTAGGAATGGGGGCGGTTCCTCAGATTATTTGTCATTGATAGGAGCATCCGGTATTAATTTATGACCCCGGGCCTTCAAGTTATGGCTCAGGGTGGCGCAAGAGAACGTAAATAATTCGTCCTAGCTTCAAATACACTTTATATTAGTAAAATTATTGATTCACAAGCGTAACATTGCTCATATAGCATGTTCTGTTCCTTGGTCACGAATATAGTGGATTCTTGTTTCTGCCTGGTTGATTTTGCTTCTCAGTTTACAAAATAAATTGGTAGTCTCACAAGTGTTTCGATATTATTGTGCTCTTCCATCGCAGGTTGGTCTTAAGCAATTTGACCTCCCGTTCAATGGGTTTGTTCATCTTGTGTAGGAATTTCATTATCTATTTGCATAGAACAAGAAATTACGAGGATTGTGTAGGAGGGATTATTACGTTATCGATGGTAGTTATAACTTGGAGTGCATCGCAATTCTATTTGGGGCTAACTGATGTCCAAGATACTTAAATACATTCTCCCTAAAGTGGAATTTCTTGTTTAGGATTCAGGTCAATCTGTATAGGTTTAACATTTAAGAACTTTGATTAGTACATAGAAGGCCAGAGAAAAAGTGGACAACATACTTTGGGCGTATAAATGCAACCGACGAAATCTGCGTGGAATTACATGAGCTAAGTTGGTAGAGCTACCAGAAACGACCTATCCTTTTGAAAGCATTGTAGTATATAGTACCTTGTAGAACTACTTCTCAAGTCATTAGTAGGAAATCACTATATTTTGAGGTTTTTAAATCATTCCACTCGATATTTAATAATGGTACCTATTCCAGACAAGACAGCGGAGAAGATTTCCAAGGTGTTAATTTTAGAAGAGATACTTGAATATAATATAATATGATGATAAGTATACTTTAAGACCACGGTACTAATTTAATGTCTAAGCTTACTACACAACAATATACATTGTTTAAAAGCAATACACCCAGGATGACATCAGTTAATCCTCAGAGGAATGGGAGAACTGGACGGGTATTTCAGACCCTAGTTAAAATGTAATCACAGCTTACAACACAAAGTGCATTTACTCATAAATTTGTTACCCTATAAAGCTATTTGTGAGAAAATGGTCACCCCCTTATGAGAGAATTGGGCTTACAGCTGACATTATTAACTTACACTTTATATATTTCGCTCCCAAGCAATAAGATTTGCGAAGCAAATATTGCCGACGTAACCACGATTATTTTTTGAAACAAGATCACCAGCCTCATAGAAACCAACATAGTATCAAGTAGGATATTTGGTTTTACTAGCACTACTTTGAATATGAATACAGCTAAGAAGCTCCAAAGTAAAGTTAAACTTTTTTGGAGAAACGCCAATGCTTAAATTGTACGTGACTAGCGAAGATTGTAAGATCAAAATGATCCATAGGTTAGGGATATATCCACATCAAGTATCATTTATGTTAATTGAAAGACGACTCCGGTCTATATCAGTGACAAAGCATTGGTTCGCTAAGCCAAGGTTCCTGGGCTGTGTCCAGGCAATCTAAAATTTACAAATATTTAACATATTTTGTCAATCGTTCCCAGCCCCATTATTGATTTATTATAGTGAATATGTAAAATTCTCTGACCTAGCCAAGTAAGAAATGTCTGAAACATGCTGTTGATGCTGTCTTGGGGTAGAAATGGTTTAATGAGGTAGACCACAAAGAAGGGCAACCAGCAGGCCACGAACCCTCCTACCACCACCGACAAGGTCTGAGCTGTCTTGCTCTCCCTCTTGAACGAGGTAACTCTGTTTGTCGCTCCCTCCAATCGTGGCATAACTAGATCCAAGCTCAGAGACTCGGGAGGACGCCGATACAGAGGTGGTGGATGGTGGTGACTCGATGACGGGCAGTGTGTGTAGTGGGACCGTAGAGAGCGGTGGGGGTGGAGGACATCTGTACTCGCGATGCTGAAACATATTGACCTCAAACTAATCACGAGGAAATTCCTGTCTATTAACTAAATTAAATCTTAAAAAAAAAAAAAAATGTTTTGTGATTAATAAAGGGTTTCATGAATACTACCATATAAACCTGACCTACTGTTCACTCTAAATCACATTAATTTAAGGAAAGAAGCAGGAGGGGTTAATTTTAAGTAAATTAAGTGACATTAAACTGGAGATTGCGTTCTAAAGCCGTGAAAATCTCCATATGAAACATTCACTCTTTCTTTCTCTTTGGTTTGACCAAGATTAAAAACACATCCAAACCTATTGGCTGCCAATAAAACATTCTAGTGCAGAGATAACGTTGAAGCATTGAGCTAATGGTTTTAAACAAGTGTTTATGTATTTTTTTAAATTTCATCAAATAATAGCTTTTTTATACTTACGAAAACTTCGGCCCTGCCTAAATCACAATGAACCCATTTATAAACTTACCTTATACATTTAGGTGTGAGTCGACCATCTTCATAGTCAGAAGACCCATGATCCTGATCCGACTCGTCTTGGGTGCTGACAGTCATAAACTTACTGGAACGCTACAACACAATATTAGATCATTTAAAAAATAGGTTTATTATTATAGAATGCCAGAAATGGCTATCTTTCCCTTACTGGTTCACCTAAATAAAGTTGATGAAGAATGGAATTTTAAGAAATTCATCACATCGTTACTGGAGAGATAATGGAAAATGATATTGTACTGAGATAGAATCAAACCATGGCTTCCTAGATTATACATGTCTATGTTAGATAGGCCTACAGAAAGAACAGACGCATAATGGCTGTGTCTGAATAGTCTGCGCCCTGCACCCTTGTGTACTTTTACTGCGCGCGTGAATAAAACACGTTTCTGACGCCCTGTAGGGCCCAGGGTGCATAATACTTTTAGGAGAGCCCATTATAGCTAGAGTTGCCTGGCGGCTACTTCTGGAATTGCATTTTCATGGAAACAATATTGAATTTTGATAGTGTTTTGTTAATGTCGACATTCTGCTTAATTCAATCAGTACACAGCACAATAAACAACTTTGCGCCAAAAGGTTCGCCAAAAACGCAAGCATACCAAATTACTTGTAAAGATTATCTACATATTATTTGCAATTATTATTAAATATAAAATAATATAATAATTATTGTTTCCCCCCATTAATTTACTTAGGTCTTATATCAATCAAGTATTATTTATCCTTAAGTAGTTTTACTTGTCAACTTTAAAATACTGAAAATACTTTTCTTTTGAATAGGGATTTTCACACTTAAAAAATAAATTTAACCAATTAATGTATCTATATTAACAAAGAACACAAGATTTTTGTTTTATTTAACAGTTTGTGTATTATTTATTCTATTTCCACACAATATATAAAATCTCATTTAATAAACAACGTTATTTTAACTCCAGTTTGCGAACTAGGGCCCTTACTATGTGTCTTAAAGTCCATTGCGCTAACTGGGGTGCATCAGTTCACTTGGAAGAGAATTTGCACAACATAAAAAATGACTTCTGGCCTAAAAGTCGACGCCAATGCAACTTCCTAGTGCACCTGGCTCTAAGGACCCTCAGACAGACTATTCAGTCACGGCCAATGTTTTGTTTAGGTCAAAACCATCCGAGATTTGTTGGTGTTAAAGTCCAGAGGCAGGTTTTTATGGTAGTTATTAAAAAAATCTCATTTATTTTTAAAAATAGTGGTATTTGGTGTTGAAAATTCAACACAAATATTTACCGGTACATCACACTATTCTATATCGCCAAACAGTAACATACAACATGTAGTAATGTTTTGTTCATTCATTGTGGTACATCTATCAGTCACTACCAAATTGTAAGTTAGAAAATACCATTTACTGTCTGCATTTGAAATGGGTAACTAAATAAAATTGTAGCGATTTTTCTACAAAAACAAGAGAATGTTCACCTTTTTGTTTCAAACCTATTAGAGCTTTTACTACATCCACATTGTCACCGTCAATTTGTTCGGAAATTAATGCGCACACTTTTTTGTGGCCTAGTTAAAAATCACACTGTAATTCTCGGAAAGCAGGAAGGTCCTTTAACATTCTTTCAAGCTCCCTCCCATCACTTGAATTAGGCCTGCTCAGTAACATACGACCTTTATAGTAAGGTCAAACAGGTACCTTAATGCTTTTATCGCTTTAATTTCGTCGCCATGTTTTGTTAACATTGAATCTAGCTTAGCACCGGAAGTGCACCATGTACCATCTACATCACACCTTGTGTACTGTTAGAAAAGTGTTCTGGTAGATGTCACTTACCGTTTGCTTAAGTCAGATGAGGAGTGTAGAAAGAGAGGTCAGTGAAGCATGGGTTGTTAGAGAGGACGATACTGGGACAGTCGTAGTGCTAAGACAAATTGGCCCAATCAGAGCGTTTCCTTGAGTACCCATTGTGACAGTGTATTTTTGTAGTGCTTAAGAGTGGTTTGTTGCATCAGCCCGATCTATTGTGAGCCAGCAGGCTCAATCAACTTAGTCGTTGAACTCTACTTACTGTGTTTTATTTACAAGGGAATTGGGTCTATTCGTAAAATAATGGAGTGTAGTTGCCGGGTATCCAAAGCCCAATTAATAGCCATGTGACGTAATCTCTTTAGTAGTTCCGCGATGTGTCGGGGAAATGTACGTGTCGATGCAATTAAACCGTACAACCATATGCCTTCAAACACTCCTCAGCTTGTCCTCTACATAGTACTTCAACCGACTGTTCATGTTTCTTGAAAAAATAACGATGCTAGAACCAAATCAGAAATCAAGGTCCACTTATTAAAAAAAACTTTGAAGTGAAAAATAAGTTTCTTTTCCAGTCAGTCTTGTTTCGGTTTTAAAGCTACGCATGCGCAAAATACATGATTATACGTATTTTTATGGTAAAGATAATGGCGGGAAATGTTTCGTTCGGAAGGAATGCTTGTTTAACACAATGTTGTTTTTAAAACTTTAAACTCGACTATATATTGAGATATTAAAGTTTGTAAAAACTATATATATATAATTTTCGTGTTAATCACAAGAATAATAAAATTTCGAGAAAACTCGTGATTTCAAAATATTTAGGATCACTTCAGAAACATTGTGAAACGTCTAAATATAGATTTTTAATCTACAGAAAAACCATTTGCGTTTAGGACTATAGGCAAGGGACAATGTATTCATATTAGAAGTAGTTTAATAAAATATAAACCTAGCTAATGCCACCCAAAAGTTTTCTTAACCCGCACCCCAGCCAACCAACAGAGAGTTATGGGTGTCCTGGCGGTTAGGGGTAAGGTGTCAGACTTCTGTGCTGGGGTCCGGGGTTCAATTCTCGGTCCCGGCACATATTTATCTGATTACCAAACCCTTCCTTCACCTCTGACAAGACATCTTGTGAATGTGGGGAATGCCAGGCCTCCACCGTGGTTCGGATTCCACGTTAAACTGTAGGTCCTTCATTTCATCTCATAATCACCCTACCATTACACATTAGCGTAAGTGCGTATAACCCGACGGGTAGTAAGACGCGATGCTAATAATAATAATAATAATAAATAATAATTATAATAAATAACAGAGAGTTACTAATAAACTAGTTACCAGCGCCCAACACTAAGCCATCTGCTGACTTTAGGGTTGATAGTTTGGCGCATGCGAAAAAAATTTCAACACAATTTGCCATTCAAATTATCAAGGTCAAGTGTCCACCCACGAATTTGGATAAATTTGAATTTTTTTTCTTATGTTGTATCTTGTTTTAAGGAGACAAGAATTGCCTTAAAAAGCGTCTTTTGAGGCTTTAATTTAATACATTTTTCGACATCCTCCCCCCCCCCCCCGCCTTATTGGTGGGTATTCCATACCCCAGAGCCTCCGGTTGGCTCCCCCTGAAGACAATTTCTGCGGGCGCCCTTGAATACATGCATGTTCTTTTGTTTACTTTTTTAAAGGTAATGTTTTTATAAAAATAAATAAACTTTTATCTTTGTCAAAATCAATTAAATTTATTTAAATAAATACCATATTATTTTTATTTTTTTGGTTAGCTAAAACGGAAATTCTTTTGTAGAAAACAAAGAAAACTCTATTTATATTTATAAACTTATCTCTTTTTTAATAGCATGAACTGAATACTATGTGTAGTTCGAAGGTTTTATATTCTATACCAAAAGGAGATTTACAGCGTCCAATTTATAAACATGAACTTTCAATTTATTCAATATATTTTTATAATTGCCACCACATTTGGGTCTAGCGCAGTGTTTTTCAAACTATGCTCCGTGTAACCTTTGGGCTCCACCATATAGTTATCCCAGCTTCCCTGAGGTAGTTTTAAAATATTCTTTATTTGTTTTGCACACTAAAAAATAGCATCATAATTAGGATTGCTAATTTTTTCAAATTTGAATTGTATCAAGCTAACTAGCTTGCTTTGAAATTAAGAACGATCCCACAGACACACTACATAATAAATGGTAAGAGGATGGTCTGTCCATTACATTGGTAGATAGCTAACAATCAGGTGTCAACACAAAATATTACTATGGCCGGTCCTTTCAAAGTGGGTACTGCCAGAGTACTCAATAGTATAGTTATACCATTACCCCCTCCCTGGGTGTACATCAAATCTAGTACACACTAAATTTAAACACTTGGACTAATGAGGTGCTAACAAGGGGCAAATGAAAATACTATCTGTGCGGGCCACTTTACAACACTAGCCGTGTTATGCACTTTGCGCACCCAAAATAGTAACACAGAAAGAGGGGTGCCAGCAAGAATGCTATGAGATACTGACCTAGTTAGGTCCTCAAATAAAGGTGTTAGATAACCTGCTTGTAGCTATACAAAAATTCGAACAAGTGAGCATGACGTCCACGGCGTCACGGGATATTGTGAAGTCATAAAAACTTAAAATGGAATAATGAACTTATGGAGAAGAGGAACCTTAAAGCAAGGTCCTTATTACATATAGGGCTCCAAGCTTCTGTATTTAAGCTATATTATATGAACATAGGGAAAATATATAGTCATACTATTTGGCTAAAGAAATTAAGACAGATTGACACAAAACCAAATTTAATCATTCTAACTAAAATAACGAATCTGAAGGACTTAGAAAACATTACAACTGTTTCGACTAACAGAAACATAATTAGTCTCCTAGACTACTACTACAACAAATCTGAAGAACTTATAAAACATTTTAGCCACTTCGACTAACTAAACTAAGTCATAAGGACACAGAAACAAAACTTAGTCACTTTTAGGACTTAGAATAAATTATAGCCACTTCGACTAGCAAAGACAAAATTAGTATTCTTGATTACTACAACAAGTCTGAAGGACTTAGATATTTGTTGAATACTTGGTGCGTCAGACGAGATTCCCTCGGAGTTGAGGTGGTGAGACCCACGACCCAAACATCAAGACCACCAGTTTCTTCTTCACGTGCTGGAGAAGAGGTTCCTCCTTCGAGGATATAATATGATGAACTATAGTCATGTGAACCTAGAGGTCACCCGTTATATACTCTATATCCTGACTATACCGGACCAAATATGGGCATGTAAATAATAAAAAGGAAGGAAGGGGGAGGTTTGGAACACTGGAGAAAGACTTTCCAAGGAAGTCCGCTTGCGCAGCAGCGCTCAGGTTCGCGGCATCGAACCAACGATAGTCAGGCCTTTCTTCAACTTGGAGTTCAAGGGTTTAGACGTCTGTTTGAAACTGCCACGCCTTAGCTTCCGCCATGCTGGCAGCATACTGTATCGAAGCATTGTGATTGTATCCGGGAACATCCACTTAATGTTAGTAGAACACATATGATATTGTTGCAGAATATATCAGTTTTACTTCTCTTATTTGGATTCCATTATTTAAGTTTAGTATTTTATGCAGATTACGGCTTGTAGATGTAATTTCAATTGGTTGACATGCTACAGAATAAAGGTCACTTTCCAAAGGTGCAAACACAATATGATGTGATGTTTTCTGTTTGTTTTATACTTGTAAAATGTAATTGTATTTATTTAATGTTCATAATACCAGTGTTAACAAATGTATGAGGGCTCCATTATTTATATTATCTGGTTCAAGGGCTCCTTCCATATAAAATGTTTGGGAGCCCCTGGTATCGGGAGTCTAGGGAATGGATTGCAGAGGCGTGTGAAGGAAAGAGGATAGGACTGGGACATGGTGGAGGAGGAGAGGTGGTAGGGAGAAAAGATACGCTGGAGAGAATAAATGTTCCAAACAGAACCGGCCAGTGGCTGGAAACTGTTCATGGTGATGAAGATGATAATAATGTGGGTCTAAATTAATACCCTCACTCTTGCCCAAAATACTAAATGTGTTAATAACTATTACATAATAATGGAATTTAAAGATAAAATAAAGGCAAAGTCAGCTTTAACAAATTAAAATAAGACATTTTGGAATTCAACCTGTTTTTGAATCTCTATTTTTTGAATACTTATAGGACACGAATCTAAGCTAATACCAAAATATAATGCATGTAGTGTTTTTATGGTGATTTATGTAGAAAATACTTCACAGAGCAATCGAAACAAGCTAATAAATCAGTATTAATACAATGCCCTTAAATATTATTATTATTATTATTATTATTATTATTATTATTATTATTATTAGCACTGTGTCTCCCTACCCGTTCGTGTTTTACGCACTTACGCTAATGTGTAATGGTAGGGTGATTGTGAGATGAAATGGAGGACCTACAGTTTAACGTGGAATCCGAACCACGGTGGAGGCCTAGAATTCCTCACATTCACAAGTTGTGATTAATACACTTCTTGTCAGAGGTGAAGGAAGGGTTTGGCAATCAGATGAATCTGTGTCGTGACCGAAGATTGAACCCCAGACCCCGAGCACAGAAGTCCGAGTTTTTAAATAGATCAGATATTTGAATATGTTAATATGGGGATTCTTTTGATTTTTAACACCCAGTAAAGCATGTATGTTTGAGTAAAAATAAGGAACTCTTTCATTCATGGTCCTGGAGCTATGGAGCTAACAAATATATCTGGAATATAACCTTTGGGCCTTCAAACCAAGTGTAGAACTAGTAATGTACATTGATGTAGACCCCAAAGAGTCTTCATACTGTGCATGTAAAGTTTCATGTTTCATAGTCTTGGAGCGCTGACGCTAGCACACACAATACTTCATATATCTATCGTGTACACTCACTATTTTTACCATGAATGGCAGCATATTTAACTTGATAGGTCTGACCCTATCTTATGAGCTGTACAAGTGAAATAATATAGGGTAAATTAAAGGTAAAGACAATTCGCAACTGAAATGGTAGTAAGTGACAACCAGTAAAATCTAGCAGATCTTCACCAAACCATATGTTGAGTTGTCATTTTTGCTAGACAAAAAATGTTTTAATTTTAACAAATTTTACATGATGTAAACACGAACTTATGTGAATGACCGTTTGGACGTTTCTTTTTTTGTGGTGGCGGCGTCTGTGGGTCTCTTAAAAATGCTTAACAAACGAGAGCTTCTAAAAAGATGCGTTCTTTTCACAAATTAAGATGGTGAACTGGCTTAATCGAAGGCTATTGATGACGTCATACAAACGGTGTTTGGTTGTGTTCAAGTGCATCTGTTTGCAAAATAAAAACGTTTTATTTCAAAACAAACCTTTTTATGGCTCTTTTCCTAAGTTAAAAAAACACTATTTATTTATTTTGGTGGCCAGTTATATGAAGATAGAAGTGTAAATATAGCGTACTATTTTTTAATTTATTATTTTCATGAACTGTAATATGTTGCCACAATCACGAAACAAAAAACCTACAGTAATAATTTTATTAATATATTTTGTTCTTTCAATAAGCTATGAAGAAACCAAATATACAATTATATATTATGGAAGTATTATTAGAAAGGTTTATTGACACTTATGAATGATAATATAATATTACTACGAAAATAAGAACTATTTCCAGGTTGGTTAAAATAAATTACTTTTAACCAATGTTTCCAATAAAAATCTTCTGCTATATGACGGTTAACAAAATACGAGTGATGAATTGACTTTAGAGTAACATAACAAAATAGAAGAACATTGAACTAGTAGTTTTTCCAGCTTAAATGTTGGTACCACTGATCATTATGGCCTATGAAATGATGTCTACTTGGAGTTTGGGTCTTCACAAAGGTGATGTTTATACTTACTCAGAATTTTGAAACGAAGTTGTAAACTGCTTATGCACTTACTTAGTCGCAAACTATCCTACGTGCTTTCTTTACAGGGTTTCACATTTCTCTTGATAGCAGCATTGATAAATGGGAAACCTTTAATGTCAAGTGCGATCTTCAACCCCCTTCTGAAGAATTGTAATTGATGTTCTAGACTGGTGTCAAAAATTGACAGAGTTTAAGATTATGACATTTTTCCAGCTAGTTTGAAACTAGGCAATATATAGGAACATAGAAGAGATGCCATTTGAACATCACAACAGATGTACCAAAGCAGTATCTGTACTAGGAGGGTTCCATACTGAAATATCAATCTTGAATGCTTTGGCGAAAAGGTTTGATAGAAGTGGTATTGAGTAACTAGCCATAGAATCCGGTGCTGTGGCTGCTCGTGTATAGGCACTGCGGAACTGCAGCATCCCCTATTTCCACTTGATATTATCGATAACATTTAATATAATGAGTCCTTTTTTCTTTAATTTTGTTTTTATTATTGTAGTACAATATATATTCATTAAGCTTAATACCAGTACTTCAGTAGCCATCCTAAGCTTATGAAAATATACCAAAATCTTTGTATGGAACTGTGCACTTCACAGTGACCGTGACGAGGTGTTTGACTGTTTTGCGTATGCGCACATAGGAGGGGGTGGGGAGGAAGGCGGAACTTCCAGGTAGAGAGAAAGCACTGTTGCTCTCGCAGTGCCGGCTCTGGCATCATGGTGGAAGGAATTATTTTTTACTCAGCATGTGTTGTGCTTAAAAACCGAGTAGCATATTCTTGAATATGATAAAGTGTAGAAGAGTGTAGGATTAGATTATTATTCTGCTTCCAGCTATTATATTTGATTAATTTTTTTTTTCGGTACTTTTATTTAACAGAAAGACTAAATGTGCTTGCAGTACTTTCAACGGAGAAAAATTTCCTCAATTGTCATCCAGAGATCAAGGAGAAAATTATTGAAATTTTGCGCAAACTAAAACAAGAAGAATGGATTTCATTTTTAAATTAATAGATCAAGCTTGAACTGTAACAATTTAGGTTAAAGTAACTAAACAAGTTTTATTTTGTTAAGATTTTTCAAAGTTCCTGAATATATTTTCTTTTTATACATTTTTTTTTCCTTTTACACAATTTTAAAACAAAGGCTAAACATTTTCTGCAGCAACACCCCCACTAATTTTAGCTACAAGTCGCCACTGATCCGATATTATAGCCCAAGGAAATCTACAAAGGCAATTAATGGGAAACATTACAACAGAGCTATGAGGTTTCATAAATTAATAGCTGGTGCCTTATTGCAAATGCTAATAGAAAGAGCAACCGATGAAGATGAAAGCATCCTTGATTATGTCAAGAACATCATAGAGATAATATCAGAAAAACTACACGAGGACTTAATTCAATCTGTAGCCTTCAAGACGTTCTTGGACAATTTGTTTAAGAAGATTTTAGATAGGTTTTCTTATATGGCTTGGATTTGGCTGTCATACATTCTCGATTTTGAAATTTTGTTCCAACATTATCATTGCATCAGAAGTGGAGTAAGCTTTTCTGAATATATATCAAGTTGTTGCAGCATTCTTCCCTTGTTAGCAGCATATGGAAACCAATTATGTCCGCTTTCTTTCTCCTTACTACTGGAGAATGTACACACTAACAGAATAGAAAAGGGCTCATATTAGTGTAATGTATTCAATCTATTTAAGTGGAAAAAGCTACAGAAGACTTCCCCGAATCAAATGATTGAGGTGAAGATGATCAAACAGTCAAAAAACGGTAAAAGTGGAGGTTGGATAATCTTTACCAAGAACCACACCATGATTGAAGTAAACATTCTCAGCAGGCCAGTGGGGAAGTGCTTACGATAGAAGTTGTTGAAAATTACTCAAGTGCAAAGAAGTGATCATCATCATCATCATCCTGAAGTAGGTCCTTCAAGAAAAAGAAAATATCTCTTGGTACTTGAAGGAGTAAAAACAGCTATGGAAGAATGGGATTCAAGTCGTTGGGATTTGAATCAGCCAAGACTTCGTTCTCTACGCACAGACAAGCTTGCTTCTGCAGAAACTATCAGAAGTCTACATGAAGCTCATTCATAGGGAAACATGGTCGTAAAAGAAGTTCTAGAACGACTTTCAACCGGGAGTAAGTCTATCGATAGTCAGATTACAAAACTAAAATATCTTACATTCAAATCATATGCAGCAAAATCTACAAAAAGCAAGCAGGAAAAACGATGAATGCAAGACCAAAAGGTCATGAAACAGGTTATTGACCTTACTGAAGAAGAAACACCCCCTATGTCCCTAACAGGGTATTTTTGAATAAAGTATAACACCACCAAGTTTGTCTTTATTTACGGCTGATAGTGAATTTCACAAGCAAATTAAATCAAAGTTCTTGTCAGTATTAAGCCTTGAAGCCACGCCTTGTCCTCAAACTTACCAAGTCATAATTGATGTTGGTATGGTTTGAAACAAATTTCCTCCTGCAAACACTTGGTCAGAATAAGCCTCCAAGTTCTTCAACTACATGGAGTTATATCATCCTGAAGCCCAAACGTATCATTTAATTAATGATATCTGTGAAGAAAATTCATGGAAGCAAATCCGAAGCGATATGAACAGAAAAGACAAGCGCAGCATCTTAGTTTTGCACCAAACATCTACCCTCACAGTGAAAATTATTGTAGGCCCTCTGGAGCTCAATGGTGACCGTTTCTTTCAAAACCTGAAAACAAGCAAAGACTACAAGTCTTCCTCCTCAATGAATTGCATGATTATGAGAACCATATGCCATTGCTTGAAGAACAATGGTTGTACCCATGTTAGAACTGGTGAGCCAGTGCAACAGTTTGAGGCACGATTGCCTAGTGAAGCTGACACTAGATATTTCTACCATGATGCACTGATAAAGGATGATACATATCTTGTTTTTGACTTCGAAGACACAGAAGTGTAAGTTGCGGCATCGTACATCAGCATTTTAACAGAGCAGAAAATACATATATATATATATATAATAAATAAGTCAGGAGAGCCACCAAGTTTCTTTGAGTGTTGCAAGATCTTTCAAAATAAAGAAATATCATCTGCTGCTGTTGATCTCTACACATTCACAGGAGTAGATACTGTTGAGATTTTTTTTCGGATGTGGCAAAACGAAGCCAATGAAAACGATTCTCAAGGAGGAGAACAAAAATTTCCCAAAAACTATGACAAATATTGGAGTCAATGAAGAACATGGGTTGGAAGATGAACTGTAAGAAGAGCTAAAGATTTTCACTATACTGATATTCTACAATTATTCGATAAGCAACAAATTGTGTGATGCTCGAGCTTGAAAGTGGTGTCACCTTAATAGCTGTGATTCTGCAAATCTGCCTCCAGATGATGACTCATATAAGCAGCAAAGCCTGAGAACCTACTTTCAAGCATTTGAATAAAAAAAATGCAAGAATAGAGAAGAGATTAAAAGCAACCGACTATGGATAGACAACTCAAGGAGGTATGCTAGTCCCAATAACGCATGTGAACGAAGAACTACCAAAAATTCCGTTTGATCTTCCCAAAGAAGCCGAAGAAAAAAAAGAAGCTGAACTTGTTGAGGTAATAGTTGATGGCAACTCAGCAACAGAATAATAAATTGACGAGGAGTATTAAAATGATGATATATCTTTTGATTTTTAAAATAATTTTTAGATGATGGACCTTATGTTGAAAGTCAGACTTAATATTGATACTGTAACATAATTATATTGATAATAAATATCATGCTATTTTCTTGTATTTGTGATGAAAATAATTTAATTCATTCAAAAAATGGAATATTACATTAAACTATAATAGACAAATTTAAAACATATGTTTGATTCTTAAATTGAAATGGGAATAAATTGGCTGTTAAAATATCTTGTAATGATTTATAAATTCATTTAAAATATTTTTTTCTTACAAACACGATTAAACAAACATCTAAGAGGGAGTAAAAAAACTGGGTTCATCTAGGTATATTTGTTCACGAGATATTAATTTAACACTAAACAAATCAAGACGTCCACCATTGTTCAATATGGCGGCTTAAAGCCACCAATAAAAGAATGACTCACAGGCTAAATTTTATTCTTATGATCTAAACTTTCAATTTCAGTAATAAAAAACTCTTTCTGACTGGACTACTACCTGCTCTGAAATGAAACTATTTCCAAACTAGTAATAATATAGTTGTAAGATAAACCATAAGTGGACGTTACCTGTGAGATGCTGTCTAGGGCCGTGAGTTGAGAGTGTCTGTGAGCTATGACACAAGATATCCTAGCATACACGTACAACATCACGATCAGTGGAATGAAGAAAGAGCCCATCGCCGAGAACACAACATAACCCACGTTTTGGTTGTATGTGCAGCTGGTGCTGTTGATGTGGCGGTCTTTGTCGTACCTGGGTCAGAACAACACGTATGTGGTTACACATGGCATTTATTGATATTAATATGTCTGCAGCTGGAGATGTTTGCGTGCCCGTATTTTTCGTAACTGAGACAGATTTACATTAGCTCTAAAAATGTGGAATTTGATGTACTACTGTTATAATGAGGGTCTTTGTCACATTTGTTACAGGTAGGGGAGAGCATTTCTTCTTCCAGAAAAAAAAAATCCTATCTACAACTATGAAAGGCGATGAAACAAAATAAAATATGAATTATTCTAAACAACATACATCTCATTGTTTTATAAATGTATATGCATTTCATATCTAGTTGTTGCAAAAAAAAAGTAACCATTTTATTAGAGGCTATTAGGGAAATAGATTTAGAAGCAAACGTTGATCAGAAAGAAAACACAGATTGGGTACGATAATCTAGAGATTATTTCGAACAACATATTATAATGTGACAGGGTTAATGAATTTACATATTTAGGAATATTTTAACTGGCAATGGCGATATTATATCGAAAATTAGTAAAAGAATACTTTTCGTAAATTAATGCTGTTTCTAGCTCAGTGAATTGTTGACATTTCAGCTGCTGTCAAAGAAATGTAAACTCAGAATAAATACAAAACAGTAACTAAATCGGTTCTTCTTCATGGTTGTAAGACGTAGTCTCATACTCAACATGACAAAAACTAATTTAGGGTGCTAGAAAATAAGGGAGTGGAGGAGGAGGCTACACAATTATGAGTTACATAGCCTGTACTAATAACAATATATTGATAGGATGATAAAGTCTAGTAAATTAGGGTGACCTGGACATGCAGTGTAAATGGGAGAATCTAGAATTGTATTAAAGTTATTTACTGGTAAATTCAATGGGACGAGACTATTGGGAAGACATAGACGGATATGGGAGGCGAACATTAGAATTAATCTGAAAAAAAAAAAAAGATAGTATGTAAAGAGGTGGACTGGATATAACCAGCTTAAGATAGTGATGTGTGGCGTACATTTTTTAGTGTGGCAAAGAACTTTCAAGTTCCTAATGCCTGAAATTAAGTAAGTATAAAATTTTAGATTTGTTGATGTTATATTTTCTTAGATTTTCTTTATTAACATTGTCAAAACAATATTTTAAAACTGAGAAAGTTCTTGATATCTAATACGACATCTACTATCTAGAAATATAATAGTCTAGCTAGACTCTAGAGCACTTGAAATACAAAGTACATTGATCAAATGGTATTGAGGGAAAAGGGAAACACAATCTTTTCTACAAAAGACAATTCATCTTATTCAATACAGAAGGCTATGAGGGAATTGTTTTAAAAATGAATCAGCATTCACCTACAGAGAGGATAAATTATTTAAAAATGTTCAACTCATTTAAAATGCACGTAACTCCAATAGAAATCACTTAGTTTCCTAGACGGCCACTCCTGCTGCTAATAAGGTCAGTTAATAGATATTACCAGCCTAGTATAGGTGGACAGGTGATAGCTGCAGCAACCATCCATACAGCCAGTATCATAAACATGGCAAGTCTCTTGGATCGGATCTTGCGTGAGTAGTTGAGGGGCTGTGTGATGGCAAGGTAACGGTCAATGCTGATGGCACACAAGCTCAAGATGGAAGCAGTACACAGCAACACGTCCAGTGAGATCCAGATGTCACACAAGAGCCAGTCCAGCACCCATTTGCCACCTGCAAGGAAATTCGTCAAAACCTACTTTGGACAGGGAAGTACAAGGAAACATACCAAGTAATCTTACAGACAAGGTACACAATAGTTTATACACTCTTACCGCAGTTTTATAGCAAATATATCTCGAATATTCCAAAAGACAAAAAACCAAATAAGATTATATGCAGACCACACCATTCTATATATAATAAATACATACAAACATGAACAATGCAAGTGCCCGCATCGGTGGCGATATTAAGTGATCCTAGTTGTTCTGACGCCGTATTTTCAACTAATAAAGCAACAAATTGTAAAGATACATAAGCAAATTCTTGCAAATATTATAATTTTCTCCACAGGACCAACATAGACGTAAAATATGAAAATATATGTATATACTTATTAACATAATTTTTTGATTTTCTTCTTTACTACACGTAGAATGTGGTTTAAAGTTACTCGATTACTCCATGATACTAACCGCTACCCTTGTTACACTCTTGCCTGACCTCTTCAGTGATGTTCTTGATAATTGTGGAAAACACTTTTCTCCTTTCTTTTTTTAAAATATCATCTTCAAATTAAGTTATCTTGCCTCTTTTTTCAAAGCGTTGACGTAGACTAACCCTCCAGTTCATAGCTTGGAAAACTTGTCATTCCTCTCTGGAAAGGCTGTGAAGGCTCACACACACCCTTATCACAAGATTCAGGAACTCACTACAGGAGTCTCTCGATTTTATCGTGTTCTAACAGCTACCTATGTAGACGGACGAGCTTGTACCTCTCAATGCTCGTAAAAACTATATTATCTATACTTATAAAATAACATGTCCTGACTGACTGACTGACTGATTCATCATCGCCGAGCGCAAACTATCAAGGCTACAAGCATGAAATTCGGGCTGTATATTCATTTTGTTATGTAGGCACTCACTAAGAAAGGATTTCAGAAAATTCCACCCAAAGGGGTCAAAATAAGGGATGATAATATGTATGAAAGTCCGTCATTTTGAAAGTTACATAATTTTTTTTTTTGTATTTCGGTTATTGACGTAAAACAAATAAATACGTGTTTCAGGAATTTTGGAAATTTTATTTAATAAGGGATGAAAAAGGGGGTGAAAGTTTGTATCGGACTTGCATTATTTTTGATCTGAGGTCAAGTTATGGTCATCAACGTAACGTAATATTTTAAATTAATCTGTAAATACATATGTATATTTTCATATTGTTATATAATCAACTTCCACGCGAGCAAAGCCGCGGGCAACAGCTATCTAGTATTACTATAAAGTCACATGGCAGATTCACTCACTCACATTAATGTTTACCCACTTACAGATGTGCTAGGAGCTTGAAATTTGGCAAACTTCTAGCCTGTAGCCGATGGGAAAATTCAAAAAAGTTAAAAATTTTAATTTTATTCACAAAAAAAAATTCAAAATAGCGGAGCAACTTTAAAGTCAGTGTGGATCTTTCTTTGTAGGTCTCTTATGGCTAAACGGTAAGACCTATCAAAAAAGGCTCTGGATTGACATTGCAAAGCGAGATTTTCTATCTTCACAAACTATATCATGTGTTATCATCCTGTTGTGGCACTTCTTATCTTCACATGGGTGAACATTTTAGTTGAGCTTCTACGCTGTTAAACGTAACTTTCTCTCTCTCTCTCTCTCTCTTCTCTCTCTCTCTATATATATATATATATATATATATAAATCAAAATAGTGTGTCAATTTCCACTCTCCACTCTGTTACTCTTATCATAACTTATTATTTCCCTCGTGGTTATTCACTCTTCTTTTATTATTGTTTTTATTTAACTTAATTATGCGATGTGTCTTCTTAAAATTTCAACTAGATGTTGCAGCTCATTGATATGTGTGTAATTAGTGTGCTTACAGCTCTCGCTTTTTCTGTCTAAATTTTTAAGAAATATTATTCTAACCAACTTTTCAAAAAGGTACCATTAAAACTCCTTTAATAGCATTGTCACCCACTTTACTTCAGAAAATAGTCAGAGATTTTATCTCATATCATAAATTGTATTACATCCTTTTATTCTGATGTTTTAGGTGGTGATCAGTGATCCTATTCAGGTGTCATGAAGCCCTTGACTTCAGTATGGGAAGTACGACATCTGGATCATCCACCCCTGGTTCGGATTTCCTTTGGTCCAAAAAGTCTTGAGTTGAATTCCAAAATGGACTTTGCAAGGGGTGTGTAATGTTGAATGGTGGATTAAGGAGTTAAACAAATCTTAAAAAAGAGGGACATGTGTTGGCCATTTGGTTTGTTTAAGGTGACAGGAACACCTTAATAATCTGCCAATCTCTTTCGTTCCATGCTCACATGGGTTTGAAGCGGTGTATCTGATGGAGCTGTAGATAGCTTGAATGCCACGAGCATTTATCATTCTAGACCACTTTTTACTGATAAACTGCATATTGTGATCTGACACTATCTATTTTTCTCGCGGTACCTCCATTTTGAATGGAGGCCTGAACTCTGTTTGAACAAGAGTTGGTGGTTGCTTTCTTGAGACAAAACAACCAAGAATATTTAGACATTTTTATTCCAGTCTGAGCTCTTTAATGGCTAAAGCCCATCTCACCAATCTGTCACTCTTCAGACGACAAGTGTTCATGAACGTGAATGAATAATGTTCGTATAAAATTACTATTTTCTGTCCAAAAAATAGATTTCTGAAACTGCCCAGACAATGAACATGCATTCTCTTTAGGTTATTGTATAGTGACATTCGGTGGGGTTTAACTTCTGGTTGTTCATTGCTATGTAATGGTGCAAACCCTTGGAGTCCAGCTGGATGCGGGGGCTCCCAAAGCATAAGCGCTGGCGTCCGTGGTCAAGTAAAATCTTTCCCCTAGCTTTGGCTGTTTGAGGATCCTGGATTCTAAAAACATTTCAGATATAGGAGTAGAAAGTATAAAACACGGCATACCTCTTTTAACACGAATCCATAGGGATATTGGTACAGGTGTAGTTTGACACCTTCTTTGATATTTGGAATAAGAAATAGTTCAACTTAGTCTACATACCTTCAGATGTGTAAGGAGAAAGAATGGAATATTATATTTTCCTTACCACGTATTTGTTGATATACGCTGTTAATGTTGAGTCTGACTAAATTCAGAGAAGTAGAGGTAAGGATAGTTGAAAATAGCCAACATTTCTTCAAAGGTGAGTGGATTAATGATAGAATAGAGATTACTTCACGTCTACCCCGTTTAGTCGTGGGAGCGAGAATAATTTAACATAATCTATCTGCTCAAGACTATGATGGAAAAAGGATGGAACGTAGCATTCTTTTCTTAAAATCTATAAATAGAGATAGATTAGGGTACAGAGAGTAAATGAGATAGTAGAGGAAGCAAGGCTTAGATGGTATGGACACATAATGAGGATGTAAAAGGAAAGAATACCAAGTAGAATGATGGAGATGAAGTATGAAGGGAAAATTCCACAAATGAGACCAATAAAGAGATGGAAGGATCAGATAACAGCATGCATTCGAGGAAGAGCAAAAGAATGGAAGCAAATAAAGGAGGAAGAATGGTGGCGAGAAGGAGATGGAGACACTATACTAAACTGACATGGCTAAAGAATGGAAAAAGTTGATAATGATGATGATGATGACAATTATGAGTAGAGATAAATTATAGAGCCACGAAGGTTCTAGCATAGTCAACTGGAACCACCTTTGTGGAGGGAGAAAGGATGATGACGTACGGGTGGGAGGTGGATTTCTGTGACCTGATGAGGGACGTGAATAACAGTTATGGTAACTTTAACACATTGATTAACCTTGATGAGTATGAAGCCCAAGCTCGTTTGGAATATATGTATATGACAGTGATAGGTTATTTGAATACTTCGTTCCATCTAAAGTAGAGTATCGTTCATAACAGATCACCCTGTAGTTGTTCCTTCAATTCTCGTAACTCATACGTCTCTTCTCATAACAAAGATGACTTGAGGAACGGTAAAACACTCATGAAATCTCCAACTTTATATACATGCATACTTATTGGACTAATAGGTTTATAATAAATTTCTCTTTGAACTGGTAGAAGCCTCGCATAGTTCTTTGACAGTAGAAACTAACTCGCTGTCGTCCATAAAATTACTCACTCTGGTCAATATGTGTACGAGATGTAAGTGATTGTCTAGGTTTGTAAGGATGGTTCCATTAGGTGTAATCGACACCTCTTTCTCTCTCCATCTACATGTTGCTAAATCCTCTCATAGGTGAAATTTCCCCGTAGCTCTGTTGCTCTTTTTCAGGTTATTATCTTTCACTGATTTCTTTTCATCTTGTATATAGGTTCTGTCATTGGCTAAAAGGCTTCTATCCTAACGATATCTGACACGTGAACTAAATCATGTAACTATTTATACTTATGTTTATTAATACTACTCACCTTAATGATATCTTCAGTTAGTTACGTTGACATGATATAATCTATGAATGCTTCACATAATGTATGCAACATATATTCTATCTATAGATAAACGTTAGATTTAATTCTAGCGTTTCTACCTCTTTAAAGTACCTCATTAACTTCCACCACCTTACCATCTTGACCAGTTTGGGGTTCAATAAACAATGTTCTTCAAATTTGTGCTAACAGTGGAAACAATGCACACTGTCTTGGACTTACAGCCTTGTTTAACCATTAATGTCGTTTTAATAACTTTATTCATTAAGGATAGGCATAGAATCCAAGTAAATGTAAACGAAATTTCCTCTATTCACTAAATAAACAAGTTTGTGGCACCCAATCCAAAATTGCTTGAAAATAAACCTACTACGACGTTAAACTCATCATTATGCATAATACTGACTAATAATATACTTATCAGAAGTAAATCTTATAAGTCATTCAAAGCTAAGTTTACCTGGATGATAGCTCGAAATGTTACTAGAAGTAATCCCTAATATATCACTACGCCAACAGCTGACATCTATCACTTTGGATGACTGTAATGAAAACAGATGGTAATATATTAATGTGATAGTTAACCACAGTAATTTAGGCCAATATTATTTATATATTTATTTGAGGTCGGACACAAAGTTTATTTATAATTTTATTCCCCTTAAAAAATATTAACACCACTTTCACAAAAACTTCTAACGAGCATAGCTTCAAAATGGCGACTGACAAATCTAAACCATATGATGAACATAACGGTAAACAAGTTTTTTTACAATAATGCAGACACGCAGTTGATGAAAATATTTTATTCAGTTAAATATTTCAAAATACGATAAAATAATCATAAAATCATTTATTGTATGTAAAAAAATGACAACAATTTTCTTTGTTCCAAGTAAATACGATGCCAGTATTAAAATATATTGATGTGTGTACTATATTACACAAAATCAGCAACGTTCCAAAACGAAAAATAAGTACTTTTAATTATGTTTAAAATATTGTTTCGAGTTGGATAAAAAGAAATTATTTAAAAAAATGAAATAGTATGAGAAAACTTAAGTTTACATTATTTTAAATGTGATATATAACAGGTAATTAAAGATTTTTACATAAATAACAAAACAGTGATCTTTTACAAGTGTTGGCAACCCATAAACTAAACATATGATTTTCGAACTGTCATCCAGGTAAAAACCTATCGTGAACAGAATAAACATGGTACTGCACACAGTATGTAGCAGAGTGTTAAAATATTCCCTATTTTCAACTTTGAGCCTGGTGAGCACTACCAAACTGACACGTTTGTTGCTTAGTTTCCTTCTATGTCCACTCATGACCTTTTTAATTATTATTATTATTATTATTATTATTATTATTATTATTATTAGCACCGCGTCTTACTACCCATTTGGGTTATACGCACTTACGCTAATGTGTAATGGTAGGGTGATTGTGAGATGAAATGAAGGACCTACAGTTTAACGTGGAATCCGAACCACGGTGGAGGCCTGGCAATCCCCACATTCACAAGATGTCTTGTCAGAGGGGAAGGAAGGGTTTGGTAATCAGATAAATCTGTGCCGGGACCGAGGATTGAACCCCGGCCGCCAGCACAGAAGTCTGACACCTTACCCCTAGACCACCAGGTCACCTACGACTTTTTTAATGATTTTCTCAAAGTTCCCATTCTTGGTTCGGTCCTTCTATATATTTGAAACCAGAGAGTGCACCTAATTCTAAATAATTTCCTTAATTATGTTGAGAGCAAATAATTGAATATTACTGTGCATACTATCCATCTTCTTATGTATGCATCATATATTGTTATATAAATACTTCTTACTGTTCCTAATATCGATGTTGCCGTTGCGTCGGGCTCCAACGTCGTAATGTCTTGTAAGGCTCATTACTAGATTACTTTCCGGTTCCCCTACATCACTTGCTCTATACTAAGTCTTGTAGATAACATTACCGAATTTATATAGGGATTCCAGGATGCAACTATAACTCAAATCTTATTCTCATTTATCGGATTCTATTAAGGTATTGAGTCCACTCCTGTAACATTTTCATTAATCTAATTATATTTTATAACGTCTACAAACATTACTTTCTACTCCACCGTAATTAACACATTAAATTTTTTTTTCTGAAACGTGATTTCCGTGTTCATGTGGTCGTCAAAGATATGTCTCAAGTTTGTATCATCCGTTCTGAACGGGACAAGGAAATTAGCGTTATCTCTCAGAATTTTCTTGGGTATTGGAGGATACGGCTAGCATATATAGAAACAGCTTTACGCCCACCTTCACTTAAATGAGCCAAAATATGATATTGGTGAGCCTTAGTGAAATAATCTAAAATAGAGTTGAGTTTCTCCTTGGGCAGTGGTGAGATATTTTGGTTTTCCCGACTACAGGAAGTAACCCAACTATTCTATGAGAGTGAGTGAGAGAGAGAGAATACTTGAGATAAACTCTGTTACCTGTGCTGGTATAACGATTTAGAGTAGATATATACGTTCCTGAAACTTTTACCATTTGGATCCTAGAGCAAACTGAGCATAGCATTCGTTTTACCCCAATTCGAAGGCCCGTTGAGAATAAAACGAACGGTATCTGGTAACAGGATTCTGTAATTATTATTAAGCGCATTCTCACCATGAAGACTATCATAACAAACGGGAACGAATTTGTTTGGCTCGCAAGTTGCATTATAAATAGCGTGACTATATAAAAGAGTTTCATTACAGTCATAACCGTAGAGGCGTAAATGATATTGAAATAGTGAAGAAGATCATTAAAAAACTACAGTTTGAGGCTCACACATCTAGTTACTATTATTGCGGCTAGGGTATCAAGTTAGATGAATGTCTGACAGGAGGATATACAGTTGTTAATGCGTAGGAACATGACTTTAAATAGTATAATATTTCATACTTGAAAGTTAAAGATCCTGCAAGACACCACGCTGCCGGTCGTTAACTTGACGAGACAGCTTGAATAAGAGAAGTCGCATGCGATTCTAAGTTGATTGATAAATCTGTTGAGTTGTCTGCAACAAACGTGATGAAGACTTAAGTCAAGATAAGAATTGGTTTAATAATACGACGATGATATCAGATAAGGATGAACAAATGACGTAATATTCGTCATATTCCTCAAGCAAAGGCAAAGTATTAGCCATCTAGTGAGGTTCAAGAATATAATCAAGAAGACAAAATTATAGCTATGGGGTCACAAATTATGTAAAAGTCTGTATTTATGAATTTATACCCAAAACGTATCGAGATTCTCCTTTAAACGCCCTTACCAAGATGGATATATTCAAGTACGCTAAAGCATAAGAGGTTCCACACTTTGATGTGTGTTTTCAAGAGAGGCTTTTCCTACCGGTTGTAAGGAGTATAATAAGAGCGTACTATCATAAACCTGTATATATATATATATATATAGGTTTATAGGTTTATAGGTTTTCACATCCCTATACATAATGCGTGCCCTTACCTATATAGGTAAGGGCACGCATTATGTATAGGGATGTGAAAAAAGTATAGATACTTTACTAATATCGATATTTTCCTTTCGATACTAATATTATTTTACTTGATACTTTTTTCCGATACGTTTACTGATATTAATACTCACACTCTAATATCGGATCTGTATCGAAAGAAACAACTTGTTTGTTATCTTCATTCATGCTACGATTAAATGTTTACTAAGGTGGACTGTAAAGGAAGAACAAATGACACTATTTCTCAATTCTCACTCATTTTCTGAATGACAAGCAAGAAGCAACTCCAGCATTCAATCTCTTCTAGCTAATCATAATTCATCTTTGTTTATCAATACATCCTGATATATGACCGGGCGACGGGGCCAATGGGCCTTTATCAATGAGCAAGGTAATCACAAACTAAACTAAATAAGCTTTTGTAGAGCTCAATCATTATAGTTTTCAGTATTTAAATAAATATTAAATCATAATTATGATGCAAAATGTTGAAATTATTATTACTTTCTAGATTAAACAAACATTTATACAGCTTAAAATTTCGACAAAGATACTTACAGCTATCGATATTTTATTTTTATACTAGTATGATATCGATATTTTTCTTCCAATACTTTTAATGAGTACAGTATCGATACTTTTCTTTCGGTACCATATCCCTAATTATGTATGTAACTAATAAAAACCACGAGGGATGGTTGGAACAATTTGATAGTTTTCGTGATCTACTCTACTGTAAGAATTTAGTTCGAGCTCGTATGATACCTGGGAAGAATATCTATAATCAATTTTATAATCATACGTCACAACATGTATAGCGGTGCATTCTGAAATAATGTATATCAAGCTTTATTATGCATATATAAACGCACATGTGATTTTTTCATATATATCATAGTTGACATATTTGTGAAATTAGGATTGCGAGTTAAAAGTTTCAGTATGACAAAGTATTTCTTCTCATGCTATATGTATAGGTAAAAGAGAATGGTAAATAATAATGGCTCATAAGACTGATAAGTTTCAATAAGTTCAATCCGATCCAGAACAGTGATGAATGTAATCACAAACTATGCTGTGGAAATAGAGAGTTAGGTATCCCACCGGACACCTATGATTCAGACGAAATGGACTCATGTTTACAACGAGAAACAGGAGAATATGTTTAACTCTTGAACGTTGTAAATCCATCTACTATAAATTGTAACAGCAATTAGAACTTAACCTAAGACGTTCACATCAATTCTAGGTTTCAATGCCATAATGCTGTCCGAGAGAAGGACATACCTTAAGAATACCTAGATTAAATTCATTTAGGTGGACACGTGGACAAAATATATAGCACATTTAGTCTGAGTTTCTGTTAAGAGGGAGTTAGGGTTTGGAAACAGTTGTTTGTACTGAAGGGTGCTTTTCCTAAATGATTTACCATTTTCCCTCCATAAAAATAAGAGTACGTTTAATATAAATAATTCTACTTTCCTCATTCCAAGACCATTAACTTAATTAAATCGGGCTATTTAGATGATAGAACAAAATTATAAAAAAATATACACTAAATCATAATAGAATTGTCTACTTTATTTAATGAAGGTCCTATATTTTATTCTAAATATCTCATTTTTAAAGTTTGGTAATACGTATAGCAAAAATTTGAATTATATATAAAATTGAATGTAATGTTTACTTATATTGAGAATAAAAAATTGTACAAACTTAAATATGTTAGTTCTTTGTGTTTAAATAATATTATCTTTAGTTAAAATAACTTTAGATACCTTCGGTAGTAGGGTTTTCGTTATGTATAAGAGGGATGTTCTTCTGAGAATCAGACTGTATTAAAATGTAAAGTAAAAACTATTAAAATACTATTTTTTAACTTTGGACACATTTTAAGTTGATACTATCAATAAAAACTATAGGCCTACATTTAAATAAAACTATTTAAGATTCTTGAAAAATTAATTTTAGAACATTTAAAAAACAATGGTAACAAAACACTGTAAAATATTATTGGATGAAACTATTGGAATAAATAATAGGAATACATTGTTTGAACATGCAATAGGAAGAAATTATTGGAAGACACTATCAAAAAATTTAAGATAAACACACAATAAAAAAACACTCCAAGAACAAAATTTTCAAATTAAAAGCCGCTTATAAAATAAAAACCTTTTATAATTATTTGAGCTTATTAAATGAAAATGATTTATCAATACCCTAATCTAATTATGGATTACTTATTTATATCAATCTATGCGCACACACATCTATAGGCTACACGCATACATTTAGACAAGTGCATACAGACATGCATGTGAGCATAAATATTTGCTCATGAATATAATTATGCAGTAAATAAAGGAGCATAAGCACGTGAAGGTAAATATTTGATTACATAATGTAAACACTAAGCTATTTATTAATGTGTCATTAATGTACTATATAAAAATAAATGCATACTTATTTACTCACTGAACCGTTTCTATATTTGAATGATCAAATACATCATTCTTGAAATAGACTGTATTTTTGATCGGGGTTTCAATCCTTGTTGGGTGTATTGAGGGTTAGTTTTCCTAAATAGTTTTCCATTCTCTCTATATACAACTTTGGGTGCACTTTCTCCAAACTCAACCATCCTCATTATTTTCATATTAGCATGGTTAGTACATATGAGAAAAACCAAGAGGGTAGAAAACAGATGTATATATATAACTATAGACAGAGCCCTGCGTTTGTGGAGATCGCGATAATTCGTGAATGATATGTATGGCATTTTTTCTTTCAGATGTTCACATTTCAGGTTACTCTGATTGCAAATATATGCTCAGAATTGTCGCGATAATTCGCGAAATCGGCGTTTTAGCACGATATTCGCGATTTTAAACGATATCCGTGGATTTAGTCGCGATTTTGGCATTCTCGCTAATATTTTGGGATATTGAAAAATAAATTTTTGTGTAATATTTTGTCTTTGTGACTTGTACATACTTTTCCCGGACCAGCTGCTGCTAAATCTTACTTTTTTAATAAGTTGACAGCACATTTTTTGCGGACTAGATGTTTTTTACCGTTTTGTCCAAACAAAATGTAATTTTTGGTTTTCACTTCAATATGTTTAGTTTACCTGTTACAAACATTGTCCTGGAAGTCTAGTTTTAACCCAACAAAGTCACCTTAATCACGAAAGTTTGGTAAAAACCACTTTTTTTTAACGCTTTTGTCTTAATTCGATAATTTCGTCGCAAAAATAGGATTTTTGTAATTCACCTCTTATTCACCGCTTTTGGGAAACTTAAAAACGAAATTGGGCTTTTTTATTCACCATAAAAGCAGGGCTCGACTATATTACATTAATGTATGTTCTTATCAACAAAGTAGAATATTTAATTAAGATCAATGAAATTCCGGCTATAAAATTTTAATGATAAAACATATTAGTTTTGAAATATATTAATTTGTTTAGAAATAAAGATAAACCTACTCTTATAAGAATCTCCTCAGTGTGGATGCTCTCATTATAATTTTTGTCATAAGAAGATACATCCTGTACACTTGTAATCTAACAGCTGCTCCTTGGACCACAACTTTGCCTGTTTTTAACTCTAGTATTTACTGAGCGTCTCATTTTTTAGTCACTCCTCTATATTCCATTCTCTTGTCTTTCAAAACATTAGACATTTATGTTCTCGGCGAATGTATTAGATAAAGAAGTGTAGAGGGATCTAGTGCTTGGATATATACATCACACGCTCACATAAAAGGAATACACAGCCTTACGGGAGACTCGCTGCGCTCCTTGAGCCAGGTTGAGTCCTTGGGCACTGGGAAGCGCTAGTTGCATTTCAGTGATAACAGCACTTACAAGAGAAACAACTCAGTTTCTTTATTTCATGTTGTTTGGTGTAAAGGGGTGGCAGTCCGAACACAATAGTCTAGTTACCAGCACCCCCTCCCCCTCCAATTCACACCCATACCTCCTTTCAATGAACAAACCTTTTCAGACAAGTAACTAGTCGATGGCATTTAAAGATTGTTTACAACTTAACAACTTTCAAACATTCACTTGAAAAAAACAGCAACAGAATTGTATTCTACGTTTTAATTGTAATTTGCACTCTGAGTGGGCTTGTTTGTGAGTTCACGTACGGAATGGGATGGGCCGCTACCTGAACCTAGTTTTATGAAAGTGGTTTATTGACACTAATAAAGCAATTTTTTGATTGTTTTTTTAGTAAAACCATGTTTAAAGTGACATGTTTAAAATAATTCCTGCTTGATAGCGATATTGTCATTTGGGACTGCACGTATTGATTATTGAAAGACTAAAGCTATCCCATAAGCGCAGCCATTTTAACCTGGATGCTGGGGTCTGGTGTATACCTTGTCTGTGCACACATCCCATTTTGGAGATAATCGTTCACCTCCAGGTCATCTTGCTAAACACGTCGATGACGGTGAGAAATTATTACACTGTGCCATCATTGTATTTTCCGAAACTTCACCTATTGTTGAGATCGGCATGGCAGAGATCATTCATGTTAGACACCACGCACGTTTTGATAGTAAATATTCTTATCAAAACTGTTGCTACAAAGTGTAGGCATCCTGCGCACGAAGTCATTACTGTGCTTTGGCTAAATGTTTCTTGGACCCTTTTTATAAGCTGCACCACTCATGAATACCTTTAGGATTTGAATAGTCGAATATATAGTTACTAGCTTTTACCCGTCGCAGCTTCGCACGAAATAATTGATAAAATCTTTTAATTTTTAACTTAACTGTTTTGGTCATAAATCAAACTTTATTTTATTCAAATATCTATACGTTTTCTCAGTTTTAGCTGTAAATAATTTTGCCGTATTTTAATTTTCACTTTTAAATATTTCGTAATAAAAGAAATATATATTATTTAAGTTATCAATTATAAATATAATTTTTTTGTTATTTTTCCTTCATAATTAGTAAGATAAATAAATAAATGAAATAATATTTTTTTCGGACTACATAGCTAAAATCACATCATATTTATTATCAATTAGTATGAAATTACGTCACACTAATTACTATTTACTTTAATTACAAAATATTAAATCACAAATTCTTAAATAACATCGTTTAAATCACATTATAATCATATATTTATTATTAATGTAAAATCAAAGGTTGGGAATAGTCCTATATGTTATTCCAGGACATACTCTACCAACGTACAAAGTTGCATTCGAATCCGTTCAGCAGTTTTGGAGTGATTGAGTAACAAACATCCAAACACACAAACTTTCGCATTTATAATATTAGTAAGATATTTTTTAAACGATCCAATAGGAGCCCACCACCTGTTTCCTTTCACCTTTTTTAGATTTTTATTTTCATGGATGAGCGTTGCACAGTGTAGATGGTTTTGGTACGGGCGTAGGATCGTTAATGGATGCCAAACATTTCCGGTTGACAATAAACTATTTCCAGACGTTTATTTTTTGAAGCACTGTGAGAAACTTTCACCAACCCGACGGCTCACTCTATCGTCTTGCTTCCAGCCAGATCGTTGACTCAGCCATAATATTCGGTTCTCTGAGAAGCGTGTCATGAATTCTCGCCTCTCCTCTGACATCCCACAGCATTGATAAAATTGTTTAAACGTAGTGAGCTAATACTAAAAACAGTTTTATTAGCTCATGTCAAAGATATATCTGTTTTATTTTTATATTCTATAGTCCCAGCTTCGATCCCCGGTGCTTCCATATTTTCTGGAAATCAAAATGGGGTCAACTCAGCCTTGTGAGGACAAATGCGAAGTTATTTGAATGAGAAATTAGATGCTCTGGTCTAGGAAACTGAAATTAGTGACCAGGGGATTCATTGTGTTAACCACTTGACACCCTATACACTCAAAAGTTAGCCCTATCTTCGCCAACAAATGGCAGCCATTCGGTTGGTATGGATTGATTGCGTGTTGATGACATTGAGTTTTTTTACTCAATAAATATATCGATTCTTCATAAACACTATTCTTAGTAACAGTTTATAACCATAATGACACACAGAGATTAAAATACTTATCTTGAACAGTGAAACTCCCTTTGGTAACAATATGTTAAAGTAAAAGATAGTTTTTTTACACGCCTGGTGGGCATGCAGTGAGAATATTTTAAAATTGGAGTGAATGTTCACTTTATCAGAGAAATATAACTAGTATTGTCACAAGATATATTTGTTCTTGTCATTGGGTTTTGAAGCGATGCCTTTTTCCATTTACTTGTCCAGATTGGTGGACATCACTAGATCTAGATCTATTGGCCACTGACCCGAACGGGTGGGTTTGCTCCAAACGATATAATGTTTCCGGGGACACCTATATCATCTTTCTCGTTTGCTCCATTGTGTACGTATTAAATATCGTGCTCAGAAAATTGAGGGAGATTAACTAGGCTAAAAAGTTCCTCTTTTTTGGAACAGTGGTTGTTTCTTCTTCTTTTTCTTCTTTCAGCTATCACTTCGATTGATCGGCTCCCACAACACATTCTTAAGTACGTATATTTGCATTTTTTGTAGAACCTTCTCTTTTAAGCTTTGTAAGTGTACTTGAAAACTCCTAAAACTTTTGCTGCTACTGCATTATTAAAACAAATGAAGTACGAATGATTTGGAGTTGACTAAATAATATACAGTTTCTAACCATGCATCCGGTGCTAAACGCCTGTAAAAATAACGGAAGTAAATGTTTTATACTAAAATAAGATAAATTTTGCAACTTTTAATGTAGTAAAAAATAAATCTGAATATAAGAAAGCAAAAATAAAATGTTCATATTGAATATGAGTAATACCCATCATGAGGTCAGCTACTTGCGGTGGCATCACAAATATTCCAACCAGCCAGTCGGCGACCGCCAGAGACATGACGAAACAATTGGTGACAGTGCGGAGTCTGCGGGTCGTCAGCACTGAGATGATGATCATAGTATTACCTATCTGGGCACAAATATAACAAACACAATATTTCATCCATTGCACACACCAAGATTAATACATTATAATTTGATTTACAACTAGATTCTCAATGTATCATATAGATAATATCGTTTTACTTAATATTGTTGTACAAGAGAAATTAAAAAAACTCGTATTAAGGGTCAGATTAAGCCCGGGTGATTTCTAAGCTCGGATGGAGCAGTCCGTATGTCCGGGTGCCGGGCGAACACCAGGACGGACGAGCACCTGGCCTTGTGAAAGGGGCCTAGTGGGCAACTTATAGCCTAGCTACCAACATGTTTGGTCTCTTTACGATGTATTGCCCAGCGCCTAAAGTCGTCGTCTCTTCATGGATGAGGGAAGCATTGTTTAAATGTAAAAGTTGCTCAGGTGATTGGTTGCTTGGTCGTGAGTGATCAATCACTTGGTTTTGGTCTCCTCACTGGACAAAAGGTCTTAGTTGGTCTTGACTAAAAAAATTGTTAGCAAATTCAAATCTTATTTGAAAAAAATCAAACATTTAGGAAGAATAACTTTAGTCTCTCAAGTCTTGTATTTTCATTAAAATTAGGATTTGATTAATAAAAGAGGGAAATTACAAGCTAGAATTCTAGATTTAAAAACAATAACGAATAAAAAAAAACTTAAAATATGTTTAATATTCAACAGAAATAATTGTGCCTCAGTGGCATAATGGCATGCTCATTGCCTCTAAATCACTGGAACAGGTATTCCTAGTTCCTTTATTTATCTTTTTATTTTATTGTTTTAGTATTGTCTTAATTTCAAATACATTCACCAACATTAATCTAAAATGTAATTTATATTAGCCTAATCATTAAATAACAAAACCATGTGTGAGCATTATTTAGGATGGTAGGGTGACCATATATTAGCGTTTGGAAGCAAGAACTCGCAAGTCTGGAGCTCGCAAGCCACAGCCTGAACTAAAACAGTGCTAATTTTGGAATGTTTCTATAGTAGGCCTACTGTACTGCGAGCTGGTGTGTTGTTAATTGTATCGCTATCGACTGAGTTTTCTATCCAACAACACCGGAGACTTGATGACGTTCCAAAGGATTCATCCGATGGAATATAAGTGTGCCATTGTTCAAGATATGTAAAAATAAAGCAAACATTATTGTGGTAATGAGTCCACCATGTAAAAAGATTTGTTTGGTATAGTCAATTATAGCTCTTTCATTTCCTTGCAACTCAATTTATTGTCTCATAATTTGCGGAGATTATTGAACTATCAACTTACTGTGGTTATTGCCCACAATTTACTTGAGCTCATTTGGTAGCGTGTTTGTGTATAACGTCATTGGTCCCGATATCAATCCCCATTCAATTTTTAATTTTATCTGATTAAAAACTCCCTTGTCAATTCGAATTTATTATGAACATAATATTATTATATCTTATTGATGTGTTACTAACAATTAACTCAATGTATAAATACTTAGGATGGCATTATAAGTTGTTGAGATCATCTCTGCTGTTTAATGGATGCAATGTAATAAATGTTGTTGATTATAACAGTTTTAATAATTAAGCACTTGCAATTAAATACAATGGCAACGAGGATTAAATTATTAGGTTATATTTAGGTTTGTTATACTATGACACAGTAAATATCTTAATATTTAAACACGTGTACACGCAGTTAAATACTGTAGCGTTGAGAAACGCTTCAACCTACATCTCTGCTACCAATGGGATAATCGCCGTGCCCTCCACATGTATATCAAGTCTATACCGTACCATGTGACATACTGACCTGAGATGGTGGCTTGGAATTCTACCAAGCGCCTGTACCTTGCCACGTCACCCTAACCAGATCACGCCATGTATGAACTTTGCGCCGAGTATTTACGGATATCAAAGAGCCTTCCCGAAAAACTGTGTAGATAAGGTAGGCCTCTGTGGATAAGGATATACGTGCAGGACTAGCCCATCCATTCCCCTACGTTATACAATCCAACAAAGGTATCCAAATGAATTTAGTTCTAAATATTAACAGATTCTCCAAAATGTATCGGAATAGCCTAATATTAATTTGACACTCAATTAGACTTAACTAATATTAAAAATAAATACTGAGTACGCGATAAATAGGCTTCCTGTCCTAAATCAGCTTAGGCTTGATCCCCGTTGGGCTAACGGGTTTATAACCTTTCCCCCTAGCCTAGTTATTAGTCTAGGGGCTTTTCACTCCAACCAATGAGAGCCTGTTCTCTCCCTCAAGTGGCCAGAAGGGTTCAGGGCTTTTCACCACATTACTCGAATGATTAAAGAGAGTGGTTGGATCGGGTAACTCCCGGAGAATTCCAACCCTCAACCCCACGGCTCAAGTGTAGGCCTTAAAGACGTGACGTGGCCTTAAAGAGAGATATCCTGGGGGCTTCCCACACGATGGCTCGGGGACAGGATGACGTGGCATGAAGACTATGGAAAGAGAGATCTTCAGATATCCTGCCTCTAGGTTCGAGCTGTCCCTGCATATTGTACATTGTTAACACAGGGAATTGTCCTCCGTATTTGCCACATAATAACAGCAGTTAAAAATGGTGACTCATTATATTGGGGAGCTAGGACGTCACCCAAATGTCTACAGGTCAATGGTCCTAATAATAGGAAGACGTCGATTATGATAGCACGGGGCAATGCAAAGGTGGTTCTTCAGTCACACCCTAAGATTAGAATACTTAATGAGGATATGGGGATACAGTGACAAAATAAAAGTGTTTGAGCTCAATATATTCCTATCCATGAGAAAGATTCCACTGAAGTGCAAAATTAACCTTTTAGAAAATTGACACCAGATCTCAAAAGTGTTCAAATCAAATTTTTTCAAGCTGGCTAAATTGACAAAATTGACTTTCAGCAAAATCGCACAAATCTTTCAAATCACATCAAAAGGTTAGATCAATCAATCAAAGTAGTCAAACTAGTCAAATTCTAAAACTAGTAAATCTAGTTCAATAATTAGTCCAATTACTCCAATTAGTCGAATTAGTCAAATTAGTAGAAATAATCAAATTAGTCAAAACTGTCGAATAAGTTGAAAGTTTAAAAATTTCCGAAAATACTGAAAAAACAAAAGTCCGAGGAGACAAAAAGTATGGAAAGTCCATAATTCCAGAAAGAACTGAAATACTAAAAAGAATGAAAGATTGAAAATACCGAAAATTCAGAAAAGAACGAATTTTTTAAAAGTCCAAAACTACCTAAAAGTCCAACAATCTGAAAAGTCCAAAAATTCCGAGAAAACCTAAAAGTCCAAAAATCTAAAATGAACAAAAATACTGAAAAAATCAAAATACCGAAAGAAAATCCCGAAAATTCCGAACGGTCTGAATAGTCATAAAGGGTCCAAAAAGTATAATTATTCACATCACTTATCAACTGGCAAAAAGTTAAAATTGAACTTTAAGAACTTTACAGCAGCTATCAAAAGTGTACAAATAGACTATTTGAACCTTGAAGTAAACTGACATGGCTGAACAGATCCAGCTACAGTTGAGGATTATTATGTCAAATGACAAAATATAATTTTAAAAACTTGAAAGTATCTGTCAAATCAACTTTGAGAGAGGTGTAAAGGGTCGGACACTCCATAAGCTGGTGATGCACAGCTCAGAAACAATTACTTTTGAATTTCGCCATACAAATTTGGGCAATATATAGGTCTCTCGGCCTTAGGTGGGTAAGCTCGAGTAAGCCTGTAACCTTTAAGGATCTCTCTCTACCAATCGAATTCACTTGAGTCAGTAATGGCTTTTTTCCAAGCCGGCCACATCCTGTGCGAGGTTAAAAATTTACAGTTGATCCTATATATATATGAATCTATCCCTTCTAGATAAAAAAAACCCTTAGTATTCATCACGTCTAGCGAGTACATGGCTAATTTACTGTACATTGTAGGGAACATCAAATTCAATAAATAAATACTTTACCTTGATAATGGACGCGAGTACCCCGTGACGCACCTCAAAGTTGTTAAAACGAGTTTTGGATGACGTCTCATATCTGTCTTATAGACTGGAAATACAGTGTTGTGGCTACCGAACCATTTATCGCTGATCATTGACGAGCAGTTGATGGACATCACCAAGGCCAATATAGCGCTGGTGTACAAGAGCGTTATCCAAAATAATAAAAAGCCATTTTATCATTTGAGGGTGAGTTTATCAACTGTAGACTATTACTATGTTATTGTAGGCTAATTATTATGTTTCTGTGGACTAATTATAAAGAATTCTATTTATAGCTGTGGAGTCTATGAATGGGCTCCTCGAGCAGTTGAGCAGTTAACTCATAAATGAATTATTGTGGCGGTAGTTGGATACCTACTTAAAAAACATGTAAAAATGAACCTGTTTAGTGTCTTTTATAACTGTGACACGGCAAACAAACGGAGCGAGCGTATATTTTCATTATTTTCAATTAATTAATTACTAATGTGCAGGGATACCTAAGACGTGATATCACGCGTCAAGATGGTGAAACCTCTACCATTTCATTATACTATACATATACAATTACTGGGCAAGGTTAGTTGAAAAACATAAAAGCAAGAGAAATTAACGGAAGCTTAGTGACAACAAAGTTTAAGTATACAATACAAGTTCATTTCCGAGCCCTGAGATTATTTTGGTCTGTAAAATAAGGTTATACAACAATTGATATGTGTCCCCGTAATAGGCTAACAAACAAGGGACTGCGACATCAAAGGAATTATGTAGTAAAGAGGAACAACAGGTATTTAGAAAGGGAAAGAAGCTCAAGGTAATATTCCAGCTTAATAGCGTGGACATTAATTAACTATTCTAACAATTGAACATTACAAAAAATTAGTATTTCAAGACAGCAAAGTGCTTAAAAGGTTTAGGTGATCACTACTTAATATACAAAGGCTAATCACAGATAGCACATAGGGGCTTTTAAGAACATCCATAGAAGCAGTTAAGAGGCAAAATCCCAATCAGGAAAGCCTTAATTTATGAAATTACATGACAGGGAACAGCCCGAAATCGACATATATATAAATAAGCATCTATTTCCCTACATAGAAGGACTAGAAAACACACAACAAGATTCTTAAGAACGCCCTGTAGCTTTTGAGCAAAGATTGTACAAATTCCCATCTCAGTGAAAATATTATATCAACATGTTTAAGATACGCTAACACATGCTGCGTCCTAGCAACACAAGTTAGATAAATACATCCTAATAGAATTATTAAAATATAAAATAAAACATAGTTAAATAGACAGGTCACAACCAATACAAGCTTTCTCTGAAGGATACATTATAATATCCTACTAGTTTATTTACGTCAAGGCGGCGAGACCAGCCATACCATCCTTACGGTTGGGCTACTTTAGGGGTTTGTCTTGCTTACAGCGTTAATTATCAAGGTAAAGTTATGACGAAAATTACATAAAATGATAGGTGGAATATCCCAATTTATTTGATCAAACTTGCGGATGAAAGTAAGGGCATCATTGCTTCATTGTTAATAGGAGAAGGACGATCTCCAGACATATTGTCATCAGCAAACCTGAGTGTTCCTGCGTCTTAAGGAGCATATTTGTGCTGTGTATCACGTGGGTGTTTTTATGTAGGGTAATTTTAGGGATTGTGTTGATTTGTTAAGTTATATGTTGTAACATTTTAAGTTAGTAATAATTGAATAATTCAATTCAGGTATTGAGACAGTTAATGTTTCAAAATTAACTATTGATCAAAAAAGAGAATCGAAATCATTAGCTAGACCATGTCTTGAATTCTGTATAGAACAAGCGGAAACCAACCAATTCCAAATATGCATAAGCAAAGGAAAAAAAAACAACAACTGGATTTGTTGCTATGATGTGGAAAAATCTGTGTACTGTTTCCCGTGAACTTGTGAGGACATGAACACACACACACACACACACACACACACACACACAACACACACACACACACACATTATAATATATATTTAATTATATATAATATTATACATGTACATTAATGACATAGCTGCAGAGTTTACACAACAAGTCCACGTTATTTAGAGTGAATTTTAATTTTTTTATTTTTCAATGCTCTTTGTAATTTTTTAAAAGTTTAAAATCAATAATTTTTTAACAAATATTGCCGAAATGTCTATTTTATTTAAAACTGTATTAGGCTAGTTTTGAAACAACTAAAGAACCGAATCTGTTGGTTTCTCCAGCATTTAAAGACATCAACCGCCACGATTAATATATAATTTAGAAACCATTGGTTTGGGTATTCTTAGAGCTTTATTATTGTTACTAATTATTATATTGTGTAACTAAAATAATTACAATACTTGATTTTGAATGTTCACTTCTATCGTCCCATTCAATGATGCAAGCTACTAGTTCTCTGCTCTGTTATATTCACAAAAACAATCTGGATTGGTTATATGCTTACATTGTCTTACTAAACTTTATTTTAAATACAATAATTTAAATTGACTTTTTCCATTTGTATCTCCCTGTTTTCTTGTCCAATTTAACTGAGTGTTCCTTCACTACATTATGTTCATGTTGAACGGTATAGAATCCGGTGATGATGCGGAGAGTGAGATCATCTTTCCAAGGATAATTGGGTGACACATATCGCGGTCAACCTTGATTATTATTTGGACTAAGGGTATTCGTATGTGTAAATTATTATTATTATTATTATTATTATTATTATTATTATTACTAGCACCGCGTCTTACTACCTGTTCAGGTTATATGAACTTACGCTAATGTGTAATGGTAGGGTGATTGTGAGATGAAATGGAGGACCTACAGTTTAACGTGGGATCCGAACCACGGTGGAGGCCTGGCATTCCACACATTCACTAGTTGTGATTAATACACGTCTTGTCAGAGGTGAAGGAAGGGTTTGGAAATCAGATAAATCTGTGCCGGGACCGAAGATTGAACCCCGGACCTCCAGCACAGAAGTCTGACACCTTACCCCTAGACCGTCAGGTCACCTTATGTGTAAATAAACACACATATCATTACCGTAACTAATTACGGGCTTTTGAGATTTAAAAAAAAGAGCTTTTCCCACATTTTAAAACCGATAAGCATAATTTTTTTGGACCTATGTGAGTTGCTTGTTAAATGCCCCAGAGATGACTATGTATTGACTTAATGCATACCTTAATAGATAGCGTGAACATAATATATGCATTCTCCTCAAGTAGTCGCATATAGATAATTCAATAAACCTTAAAGGCTGTGTCACATTATGCTACTTTACTAGCCGCTACTGAGTAGTGGCAAAGACTGCGTTCACTTTGGATGCATGCTTACACAAGTATTAGGTTGCGCAAGTGTGTGCAAGTAGCTTGCGTGTGTACGAAGTGGTCACATTGGTTGCAACTTGGTGCAAGTAATCACTTCCAGTGAGCCGATTATTTTAAGAATAGGGAGAAATATGGAAAATATAGCCGCATTTTCCTGGATCTCCTTAAACAGCCAGATAAATTCTTTGGGTACTTTAGAATGATGCTAAGTGGCGAGTTCTTAAAACTGAAATTCAGTGTATGCCAGCCAATGTAGACGTGATTCTGAAATGTGTGTGTTTGTTGCATAACATTGTTATTAATAGAGGCAATGCAGAAGTGGATAGTTATGTTGCACAAAACCAAACACAGCTCCTTCGAGACTACCGGCCAAATGATGACTTGCGTAGATACAATAGAGCTACTGAAAAGGCAATTAAAATCAGAGATGCTTTTAAACACTACTTCAATACCTAATAAACCAAACATTGTTCAAACTTTCATAGGCTAACTACTAATAATGAAGCATAACTATTCAGTAGGTAGTTATATTATTTTGTGATTTTTGTGATAGTTAAAACAATAATAATAATTAATTAATGGCTGCAAAATTGCCAACTACCGAGTCGATAATGGCTGCGTGGTCTGATGGCTGTGATCTTGTGTATCACGTGTTTATAAAGCTGACGACCTCCGCACGTCCATCTTAGACTCTGCCTTAAACTATGAGTGAAGAATGACCATGGGCACGGGACGAATCCTGGATAGCTCAGTGGTAAGAGCAGTGGCGTACTAAGCCGAAGGTCCCGGTTCGATTCCCATGTCCAGGTGTCATTTTTCAATTTTCAGAATATAATAATAATTAAGTTGAAATAAAGTTTTTTCACCACTTTTCAAAACTATCATTACCTACTTGGAATATCCAATATGGTTCCTATCTCCGCCCACAGTTTCTTTATAATGTCTCTGTTGCTATGGTTCTTAGAAGAGGCATCCCAGATGGCCCTTTTTGCTTCAACGCAAGCTATTATCATATTGATTTCCATCGTAAACACAAACACAAATACATAAGGACAAAATCTCTTGAAAATACAAGGGAAATAAAATAACTCTCACGTCAATACAGCAAGCGTGCATGAAGAAACAAATTTATTTGATCCGCGATTGCACGTGCACAAGCTTGTACAAGCTTGCACATCCAGTTCGCACTCAGTGTGACCAGCTCGGGCGCGCCACCATTGGTTTATATGGGTTTATTAAAATTCTGTTTCTTCGTGCAAGCTTGCGCATACAGTTTACTTGCGCAAGCTTGCATCCAAAGTGACCAAGTAGCCTAGTGTAAAATAAAAATACTAGCACTCGCCGGCAAGTGAAAAAGCAGTAGCTAGAGAAGTTGGATGTGTTTAACTTTTGGTGATACTTAATAGCCAGTAGCTAACCTTTAGGGTCACGTGACTCACTCGCCGACACAGAGTAGTGCTCTAATCGCCTGGTGTAACATTGGCGGATGTCATCTATCACCACGTGGATGTATCAGCGTGTGCTGTATTTATTTTGTGTTGAAATCCAATCTACACAACCACGTGCTTTGCTGTGCTCACCGCTACCTTCACAATGTGACATAAAAGTAGCTAGAAACTGCAGTAGAGCTAGTGAAGTAGCACATTGCAAAACAGCCTTTAGTATCACTATTATCTCTGATCTCACTACTTATATTAGGAGAACAATCTGAACCTTATTTTACGTATCTGTGTGACTTTATAAAGTTCACAAGGTGGCTAGCTCAACAATATACTATGGAGTCACCATCAAATTTCTATTTTTGAAATTCATATCCTGTGTGTATGAGAGCAAAGCTAATTCGTGTTGAGCAAATTTTTATAAAATATAAATACTCAATTAACTATTATCAGAATAGAGGGGTTTGATGATAGTCTAACTTACACTTTTATACACAAATTAAATATTAAAATTGATCGTTGGAACTCTGAATATTTTAACAAATTTCACAAATATTATTTTGTAACAAGTATATGAGACCTTCCTGCTCCAAAATGATTTCTACTCACCACTGTGATGACTATGACAATACACAGGAGAATGACAAGAGAAAGATTTCCCAATGACAAGTCCTGTGTTTATTCTGTGGCTGAATACTGTTCCCGATGCTATCGTTAGTACTGACATTATTTGTACAATCCATTCGTCATTGCCTGAAAAAAGAAACAAACAGTTGCTACTAAACGTGCACTGATTTCTGCCATCACTTGTAACATACATCAAACACAATAATACTGCTCTCTTAAGAGCGCTACATACTTATAAAACCAAGCGGGTATTAAGACGCACAGCTAAATAATAAAAATAATAATAATAATAATAATAATAATACAGTAAGACCGCTACTTGTGGCATATTCTATTCACTATACTAGATGAAACAACTTTAATTGGTCAGCTTTGTTTACTATAGACTGTTTTTATCTTTGCCAAATCTACTTTATAATCCCCAAGTAGATGATGAGAGATAATGCTAACATGATAATTTTTTTCAAGATGGACGATACAAACTTGAAACATGTCAATGACGATCATGTCAACACGGATATTACTTTCAAAAGTTTAAGGAAATATGTTCGCTACGCCGGAAACCCAAGAACGATTTTCTAGTTTTTAGTAAAGATCACGAAATTGATAAAGGACGTTACTGCTGAGGTTTAAATACCTTTATCTTACCTTATTAATATGCTTATACACTTAGCTTATGCTACGATATAATGTCGTTCATATAGAATTTCAGACATAATTTCTACAGATATAAATAAGGTGTCAAGGAGGCAGGAGAGAATCTAACTCTGAAATAAAAAGGACATTACGATGTATGTTCCAGAAGAATCATCAACATCGAAGTTCCCTTAGCTTCAAAGGATTCTTGTAACAAGTATTACGCTAATAGGGTGGATTCGAAACATAATAACGAATACACACACGCTCTAAACACCACCAAGGATATTATCTAAGGACAGATAGAGTTGTTGACCTGTGTTTCGGATAACGATCGAGCTATGTAAGCAAACTTTGAAAGGAACAGCAAGAAAGGGATAGAGGAGGTATGGAAACTATCCCGTAAGCAGTAAGACCATATCAAAAAGATGAAAGCAGTGATATAATCTTTGAGTCCTAAGCTTCTCAATTTGGAGGAATCTTTCACCATACAGCAGTCTATTGACGCCAAATTGTACAACATGATACAAGAGGTATCATGTTAGCAAAAGTGACAGGGGCCGATTGGTATGGATAATGTTTAATCTTGCGCTACGTTTTGCCTATATTATTTTGAACTGGCTTTAACTAATATACTTGGCTATAATTTCAAGAGAGCCAGGATAGTTTCTACTGTGGATATGAACTTGAAGAACGTTACCTGTTTATTGAACCTCAAACCTATCAGAGGAGCACTTTTTGACGTGTCAAAATGTAATTCAATATATTTAATGTTGAAGAGATTAACATCATATTCTCCAATGTTACATGTAGATATAGGCAATATAATATGGCGCTTCTTAATCATACAAGGCATTCATAGTCTACATCATGCAACAAAGCTTGCAGAGTATATCATAAATGCGAGTAATATAGTTTAAAGAAAGTACAGTCAGTTACGAGAAGCACGACACGAATCTGATATCATCCCAAGTAAAATCTTCAAACCGATCACGAAACCACTAAATAAGATGGCGAGCTTAAGAAGTAGGAGGAGAAATTACATTATTATTTTCATACACTTTAAGGATGTTCCAATTGAACCTATGATGTACACTATGGCTGTAACAAAACCAAGCTCTGGGATAAGCTACTAATACAGTCAACTCTCGATTCTACGACCTTTCACGGTTCCCTGGAAAAGGCTCGTTATTTCCAAGGGGTCGTTATTGGAATTTTAACAGATTTTTTTCCACCCCTGACCTTCATACTAAAAAATTGAATTTTTTAGACAACAAATAGCGTGGGTCATCAAAAATCGTTCACAAAATCCAACCAAAAACGTAACCAAATCAAAATAACAATGTTTAACAATAGCATGGGTCGTCAAAAATTGTTCACAAAATCAAACCAAAATAGTAACCAAATCGATAATCGAAATAACAATGGCAAAAGCAAGCCTGGCGCGTGATGTAGTGGCAGTCGCGCGCGGGGAAACATTGTCTTGCTTGTGGAAGGGGGTGGACAGAGTCAAGTGCTATTGGCTGGCATTGATGAGGGGTGTCTATTTTTATACCTTACCCACCCCAGTTACTAGTAATACAGCGCTCACAAAGATAATTGCAACGCAGCGACCTAAATATATGCAACAAACACATTTTACAGCCGATTTCCTTAAACTTTTCAACCTTTTTTCCCACATTTTTCACGGTTCCCCAAAAAAGGGTCGTTACTTCGAGAGGGACGCTATTCCCGGGGTCGTAGAATCGAGAGTTGACTGTATCATGTTTGATGAGAATGATAGAACATAAATTTTCAATAATATCGTAATTCCTTACACTCAAGGACTTAGTAATTGTTCTTCAGCAAAGAGCCTATGTATTCAACCAAGGAAAATCTTGACATGTACAAGTCTATGCTTGAGGAAACAAACGCACATTGATTCAGGAACAAACCTTACGGCCGTTTCAAATCACGCTCAGAATTGAAGTATTTAGGCATAGTCAAATCTATGTCCCAAGATGAGATTGAGAGAGAAGGACTATATAAAACAGAGAGGGCTCGATTATATATATTGGGACGATAACAATGAATCGGTCGATCGATTATGACTCTTACGCGAATCATCCGTAGTGGTTAATTCAGCGAACGATAACGAGACCGTTTCCATCATTGAAGAAATACTCGAGACTGGAATCATTGTATAATCATATTTGTCAAGGAGTATATTGCACATGAACTTTATCGTCCCGCAAGACGTCGTTTTGTCATAAGATATGTACGAGGATTGAACTAGTTGTTGCAGACCGATCTGATCGAGATAATATCTTACTTTGGATCGAACAAAAGATACAAGTACCTTCTCTCCATCATTTAAGTGTATTCCAAATGTGCTAGAGCTGTACTCACCAAGGTTAAGATGGCTAAGAACGTCACTGCAGCTATGACGCATGTGACATGTGGCAGAAAACTGTTTACCCTTATTACGTTACTTTTAGACGGATAGTTGAACCTAACGCAGATTTAAAGGTTTTCATGGTGATAAAAATGATTAATTATCACTCAGCATACAGCAACGTCAAGGAGAGTCTCAGCTAATGATTCAATCGAGCTCTCAAGAACACGATGTGAACAAGAATCACATCTAAAAACTGTATCGATGGATTAATCTAATCGATTCTTTACTCTACAATTATAATCGAAAAAAACACTCGACTATCAAGATTATACTGATATACGTGAAGGACTATATATAGTCAGATACGTACCGTCTATCTGCATGCAAAACGATCGACCCTAAACCGAACAAGTTTAAAGTTGATGATACAGTTTGCATCAGTAAACATAAGGAGGTTTTCTCAAAAGGGTACATTGCCAACAGGTTGGTAGATCTGCTCAATATACTTAAAGTCGTCGAGACGAATACTTGAACTTTCCTACAAGAATATATGAGAGGTAAACCTATCACTGAAGGATTTTAAACTAAGGAGTTGGCAAGACATCGAATCCTGAAGTTTATCTTGAAGAGAGGTTTATTAGACTTGGTGGAAATAGAGAGTACTTCAAATGGTTAGGTTTCAACTATTCGCACAATTCATGGGTCAACGCAGCCAACATTGTTTTAGGAGGGAGAAGTAAGTTCCCCCTCTCTTTCTCTGAGCGTATGAACGTGGTCGTGGATGGTGGGTTTCATCGCAGCCAAAAATGTTTAGGTGGTTAGGCTACAGGATGGAGGGTATGAGCGGGATAGAGATCGTGGAAGGAGGGTTAACGTACCACATCAAGGAGAGCAAGAAATGTTACAGCGAGTCTTGCAACGGATCACTCCACTGGTTGTAAAGCCGTAATATGGGTTTGTGGGAGCCCATTCAGTAAATCGAGGCATGCACCAAGACCCACCCTGTGCACAAGATGTAAAGCGGTGATATTCCCGAGATATTTCGCGTAAGGAACGTCGAGGAGAGAGAGGAGGGCCTGCTGGATGAAGATGCTCTGTGCCAAGCGTTAGGCCAAGTCAAACACCAAAAATACGATCCTATTAAAAGTTTGTTGGAACCCGAGAAAGTAAGGACATATAACGTGTGTCGTTTAGAAGGGGAAGAAGAAGAGTATTTGTCAGAAAAACTCAACGCCAGTGTGCTCGATAATGTAGGGAGAGGTCTACTACTCTGTGGGAGCTTTTTACAGGAAGATATAAGCCGGATTAATGATTTCTAACGTGGTATAACCTATCTAGGAGGTGATGGCTACGAACTTTTCAAGTGGTAATGCCCCGAGAACATAGTGGTGCTGGTGTTTCGATGTCACAAACATTCCTCAAAGACTATATATTCTACGTATGAGACAGATCTATCTTATTGTTATGTATCTTACAAATAAATTATTTTAAAGAATTTACACTATTTATTTAATAAGCTATACAACCTATCTTACGATAATTTTTTCTAAGAGAATGTATAATTATTATAAAAAATTATTTAATGAAATTACATGATTTATTTAATAAGGTGTAGAACTTATCCTTCGATCATCTTTTAAGAATTTGAATTTTCCAGGTGTATGGTAAGGTGACTGGAGGATGAGTGCGATTTGTTACTATTCGATTCCATTACGAGAGGGTAGGGGGGCGGGGGCAAGCACTCTTGGTGGGGCAAGGAGTGGAAACTCATATCCCCTTACTGCCTTGGAAATTACCTGCTTGCTATGAACATAGGAAGCTGTATTCTAATGAGCGCCCTATCGGTGAACTATATGTAAAATCCGTATTTGAGAGGTTGGAGGAATTAATGGGAGGATCTTTGTTCGCTCTGAAAGTGATCTTAAAAGCTTACTCAAAAATATTTCTATATGCAGTGTAACCCCCCTTCATATGATCTGATAGGTTCATATAACAATAAATAAAAGGTAGGTTAGTTACAAGAGAGTTTATTTTATTCAACAAACAACTCGCAGACATACAAGAGCGAGGCACTCTAGGAAAGTCGAGAGACTGGCCGATAAGGGCCGAGATAAACAATAAATAAAGGGGCAAGACCCCAAGTCGTTAAGAGAAAACAGAATGACTAATACCAACGTAGTCATAATTAAATTGACCCTCGCAGAAGGCGACTAACCTAGCAAGAAAGTTAAATACAAGTAATATATATATATGTCTACACGACCAGGCGATGCCGACACTACATTGACATAAGTATGAAGTTTATAATAGACTGCCATTATAAGGCGCAACAGAGAAAATGATTAACCTAAACCTAACCTGTTACAATAGTTCCTAATCAAATTAGTTCAATCTAAATTATTATTATTATAATGACCAATGTGCTGGGTGCACGGGCTCGCGCCCCCCGAGTTGAATAACAATTACAATCGTAACAAACCTTTATCCTTTAGCAAGCAGAATAATTATTTTAAGTAAGTTACACGTTAAACAGAAATAATTAGCGCCCCAAGATGGCGACATGCTAAAGTTCCATTAGCGCCCTAAGATGGCGCCATGCCAAAGTTCCAACCCGTCCGTGAGGCGGACACAACGTTAAGTACCAAGAAAAAGCTAGAGCATAAACCATAATGGCTGACAGGCAAATCCTGCAGTCTCAGAGAAATATAGCTATTAGTAATCATGATTTATATTTAAAGTCGAAACTTAAATTTTGAACAATTTTAACCCAAACATAATTTAGAATACGTCGAACAGCAACCTACGTCTAAATCTAAGACAAGTGTCTCACCTAATCGAGTGCAGAGAAATGAGTGACATCACTACACAGTCCAGCCGTTATATACAGTACAAAGTCAATCACGTGTTCACAAACGGCGGGAACACACTGGGGTGAAGGGAGAGGGGTGTACGTCGCTTCGGGAGAAGTCTCGACGATTCTCGTGATAATTTCAAATCACGCGCCGGTGGATGAGTCTTGTTTCACTCGAGCACAACCGTCAGCGCATACGGGTTAGCGCATCTCGATGTTCTATTGTCCGAGTCTTGCTCTAATCGGGCCTCGAGCCACGGGTGGTCAGTAAGCCGCGTGATGTTGAGTGGAGTAGAGTGTGCGTGTTTCATGAAGTCGAGTTCCAGCCCAGTCAAAGGGGACCAGATCAGGTGAGCTAGATCGTCCATGTTTGCATTATGTCTGTGACAACGTCACAGCAGCATATGATCATGTTGTTTATCTTTAGTATCTACTAATTGGACCTTGAATAGTTGGTAATGCCAAGGCGCTGCTATAATATAATTTATTTTTTATAACTATTTTCATAACTTATAGGAACAAAAGTATTTTACCACACAAAGCTTCTTAATAAATAACACAATTTTACGATATAAATTTTGATAATGATTCATATTTCTTGCAGAGGGTAACAAGTTCACCTTAGCAAGAGCCCTGGCGGTGCTGATCGCAAATAGTTTGTGTGGAGTCATAATCTACTGATTTAGTATATAATTTGAATATGTTTTATATATATATATTATTTAGCACACGTTGTTCGTCATTTCATGGAAAATATTTTGAATAGCTATTATTTGACCGCTGTCACCAAATAAATTTCTTATCACAACTGCCAACTGTGCTTTGGCTGATATATATTGACACGTAAAGTTAAAGTTTGAGGAAAAGTCACCTATTTCCAAGTTATTATTTAGATGAGTTTGCAAATATTATTTTAATGGTGTTATTTGATAACTCTAAGTTTTGTATCACTGAAATAATGACGGAATTATTAGAAAATTACTCAAATAAGCAATCGGATCCAGTCAAAAATGCTTTTTTTTTTATCAACTATCAATCCTGGAATGTTTTTCTTCTTCTTTGCGAGCAAGTGATACATTTTTAAAGAAGCAGTAGAGGCATTTATATATTTTGCCGTGGATCTAGTGATAACTGACTATTGAGCAGGTAAGTTTGGGTTTAGTTGATTTATTTTCTCCTTTCTTAATTCAAGTTTTAGTGAATAGCTAGTATAAACAAAATATTGAACATTATGGAAGTTAAATTCACCATTATGTTTATTCGGCATTGCAACACACAACAAATAAACACATAATATTATTAAATTTGACGAAACAATAAATACTTCTCACTAAGCGTTAAAATTATACGTTATTCGTTGTCTTTTATCTGACAAACTCATTTTGGGATTAAAAATTAAAATATTAAAAATAAGTGTCTACTAGAAACACACAATATTATACTATATACCATGACTGTTGCAAAGCATCAAACGTTTGAGTATTTAACTAGACGCAGAGGATGAACTATGATGAACCTGTCAAGTTATATATATATATATATATATATATATATATATAGTCAACCACCATATTAAGTTTCTTCAGCGGTTGTGGCGTTACACGTGGTTGTTGGTAATACTACTTTGGGTTGAGTCTATAATAGCATCAGTTTTTTTTTTTTCAAGGCACGACTTTGAAGTTAGATTAAAGACTTACGTGCCATTTTACTAAAAAAGTTTGGAGAAAGGAATGTACTCTACATACAGTACAAATGTATTCCTACGACAAGTTGTTGAGGTGAGATTGATCTGGTCCGATTTGTATGGAGACGTTAACATGGAGAGAGTTCTGTGACATTGCAGGTAAACTAATTTTAGACCTCTGCGAGATTGGCCTCCTACATACTCCACCCCTGTATTCGTTCCCTTGCAGCATATAAAACAATATTGATCTCTTGGAAATGCGAGCCTGTGGCCATTGATGTAGATACACACCTGGCTTCCTGGATTTAAACCAACCTTCTCCAGAACCATCTTGTTCTTCTAAGAAAATTGTTTTGCAGAATATAACAAGGATTGTTACTACCTAGAACGTAACTAATCGATTGTATTTATGTCTGCAAACAAAGCTAGTAGAATGTATAAAAAAATGATTCAAGCATTGAATGATTGATTGACGTTGTAGAAATGCAGATTTTCTACAACAAGTAATTAACTCCCTTACTAAATTTACATACCGTGACAATCTACATATTATTAAATAAAATTATGTTTTAATCTGTTTGCCCTCATTCGCCCAGGTCATTTATTAAAACATAAATATAATGTAAAACACTGTGTGTGAATACAACCTTCAAACTTGCGTTTACAACAAGTTGCATAGGAGTTAGGCGCGTGGCACTGCACATGTAATAATGGCAAGCATTTTCTGTGATGTAGGACCGTTAATGATGACCCTCAAAACGTATTCGCATTCCTAAATGGACTGGTGTGTTGTTTACCATTAATTGTGGAATTTTCTGCTGCCGTACTCCAAGATGTCGAGGTGTGTAGTGCCACGAGCCTAACTCCTATGCAACCTGTTCTACAGGCATGCTTGAATAGCTGTGCTCTCCCGGCGCTGTACGCCGTAACTTTAAACACAAACTTAATGGTACTAGCATAACTTTCCGGATGTAAGTGTACAGGGATTTTGTATTACTTTTGGTTCAAACAAGCTATATGTGCAGTCTGGGCTTTGAGTTTCCAACATCCTATATATTATATATATAATTTAATATGTATTGTTTAAACTATATATACCATATAATATATTATATATAATTTAAATGATATTTATTAAAAGTTGAATGATGGTTAAATATGCTAATGTAAAATCTCACGCAGTTATAAGGATGCAACCATTTACGCTGATGAACATATATAGCCTTGGATCAATAGTTTGACCACTGATGACACTTGAAACTGGCATATCCCTGGTCCCCAAACTTTTATTCCTTACTCACAGCTTCACGAATAGTTGTATATTTTTCTGAGATGTGTCATGAATTTGTGTGCCGGAAATCTAGAGGTCACTTCTATTAGACTGGGTTGTAGTATATTTATTAGATATAGATTAGCTTTTCTTACGACTTTAATATGTTTGTCTTGTTTGGCTTCTCACGGCATACCATCGGGAATAATTGTACGTCCCACGTTTGGGAACTACTGCTGTAGACTTTATAATAAGCCTTCACTATCTTGAGCGTATTGCAATAAGCCTGGAATCAACCAGACTGATTGAGTGAATAAAGGTGCATTTCCTTAATATCCCAAAGCTGTATGGGCTCATTGCAATAAGCCTAAAAATTATCAGGTGGATAAGCAAATATATTATTATTTTACAATTAGCCTGGCTCATTGTAAATTGATGGTGCCTTTTGAAATAAGAAGGGTTTTCCAATTCACCTACGATACACACACACACACACACACAAAACACAACACACACACACACATATATATATACATATATGTATATATATACATATATTATATATATACTATATATATACGTATATGTATATATATATATGTATACACACACATATATATGTATATATACACACTTATAATTAGGTCACTATTGTTTTTATAAAAATATATTTCAAATAATAATTTGTATATGTAATATACCTTCATTTTTGGAATTATAAGTTATTTATTATAATAATAATATTAGCACCGCGTTCTACTACCCGTTCGGGCTATACGCTTTAATTACTAATAACTCTAATGGATTAGGGATATGGAAGGTTGAATTAGAGGAAGTGAACCCGCATTTGCGTGGAGGGAGAGTGGAAAACATTTAGGAAAAACCACCCCCAGTTCACCCGACCGAGATTCGAACCTCGATCTCCCCGTCCTCAGAAGTCGAGCAGCTTAACACGACAAGAGCGTTAGCCAACTACGCCACCGAGGCGGGTAAGTTATTTCTTATCTCAAAGAGGTGCGGAGATACGATAAAAATTGGATGTTTCTTTAGGTGTAAATTTTCCTCAAAGTTATTATCATGAGGAAATGAGAACGTTCATTTTGTTTTAATATTAAACAACAAATTATATATATATAAATATATATATATATAAACATACGAATTTAATTGAGTCAAGTTTGATGTAATCTATTTTTTTCTCTTTCCACCATTAAGTAAAAAATACTACCATTAATTTTATGGTTGGATGAATTATTAAAAAAAACTCTAAGAAACCTTATGAAAATCCCATATCCCAAATTTTATTCCAATTGGTAACTCAAATATAGGCTTTCATCTCACGCTCTATTCTTTGTTCAAGGTCATTCTAAAACATGTTTTCTAAAAAAATTTGCCAAATAGTTAAAGTGATTTACAGCGTCTTGGTAAAACATTTATGTGGTCCACAGCTAAATTAAGGTTGATGAATCAGCTTTACAAATTAAATCCAAGAAACCATTTAAAGTTAGTAAAAAAAATCAAAATGCAGCATTCAAGCTACCATGGATCAACGATGAAATGTGTTTCTGATTGTTATTAAATGGCCGACAATTTATTTGGCAATTTTTTACGCAATTAATTGAAGGTTTATTGAAATAATTTTTATTCCAAGTTTTAAAGATCCTCAAGTACTTCTAACATTCCATATCTGGAATCTTTCCATCCTTTTTTTTTAAATTGTTGCATTAGATGCCACTGTGCTTAAAATATACATTTAATCTATATTTAATATACTAATTCAAGTTTGGTTTAATAAGACCTACTAATATATATTTATAAATAATTATATTATTAATTTGGGGTCATAAACCCTCAAGAAAGGTTTTGCCCTGATCACTAATGTGATTTTTGCCGCGCTTCTAATCATTACAAACTAAGTACCAACTTAAAATGAGTCAAGTATAAACTTGTATTTTCTATATTATTATAAGACCAATAACACAAACAATCTATAGATTTGTAAGCCAATCGACAATCTACAAATCATTCACTCTCCACACGTATCTCATAGCTAGGTAAAATATTCTAAAGATTTATTAAGTCAAATAACACTTCTTAAAACCTTCATCCTTGTATAAATATACCGCAGTTTCTACGTTTTTGCAAACGTGGTAAAGTAGAACAATTTATATATTATGAAAACAAAACAACTCACAGCTTCTTTGTAATTGTAAGACCAATAACTCAAGTATTCTTTAAATTGAAATCATAATATCTCACAACCACATTCTTTCAAAAGTGTCCAAATCTAACAACCACACTCTTGAAAGTAACAACACTACTCAACCCCCACACCACCACTTCCATGCAGTACAACTGTTATTAACAACTTGTACTAGCCTATATTGAAGTCAATGGAGATTTACCAGAACTGGAGCAGATTTGACGGAACGCTGTTCAAACGATAAAGCAACTTTAATTTAACATGTTAATCAAGTCAAAAATCAAGCTGATAGTTAGCTGAACCTTGATTAGTCCAGAGTTAATTGCTTTCATAAAGTCGACAGTGCTTCATTCTATGAATACTAAACGAGACGGGTCAAAGGTCTCTTTGTCCACATTATACAGAATACATTGGAACATTTTTAGGGCTCATTCTTTATTAATAATGAAATATGAGGTAAATAGGTGTTTCTTCAAATCAAGGACCGTCGCATATACAGAGTGTTCGGAAACTCATAGTCCAAACTGCACATATAGTTAGTTTGAACCAAAAGTAATACAAATCCCTATACACTTATATCCGGAAAGATAATATTCTAATACCATTAAATTGTTATCAAAGTTTCAGCGTAAAACGGCGGGAGAGATAAGCTGTTCCAAGAATGCGTGTACAACAATTTGCATAGGAGTTAGGCGCGCGGAACTACACACCTCAACGTCTTGGAGTACGGCAGCAGAACATACCCCACAATTAATAGTAGACCAAACACCAGTCCCTCTATAAATGTGAATACGTTCTGAGGGTCATAAAAAACGGTCCTACACATCACAGAAAGTGCTTGCCACGTGACCAACTCCTTTGCAACTTGTACACGCATGCTTGAATAGCTTGCGTTCCCCGGCGCAGTACGCTGAAACATAGTCGGGCAAAGTGATAGATATTTGTTATTTTTTATTTTTACCGAGAAGTATGCATAATGTGTCATACTTCTGTAAAATATGATTTTTAATAATTTTTTTTATTTAATAATCTGTTTTAAAAAAATGTTTTTGTATTCATCTGACAAACCTACTCCTAATTAAAACAATTTATCTACACAGCATTCAAACAATGAGATATACTTGTTTTTTCTCAAACACTAACTCAAATATTGGTTTTTTCTATATAAAAGAAAACACAAAACTATAAAACTGAATTGTTTTAAGACGATTTATTAAAATAAGATATCAGGATTTTATAATATTTAAATATAGATGAAAATTAAAACATGATTGTTAACTTTCAATCACAACTTTTTTCAATCTTGTAATCAAATTTCTTTTACAATCAAACTTGTTTATTGGAGCAATTATTCAGACTTTGGTGACATTTATAATTACACATTTTTCTCTTTTTGACATTTGTATCGATCAGAATTGCATCCACCTTTGCAGCTGCATCAGCTGTAGCCTTGGCTTCCAGAAATTGATCACATTCTGCATATACTCGAAGTGAAATGTCTACATATGGTACTTCTTCAGCAGCAATGACATTTTCTATGCGAAGATTAAAAGATTTCTTGAATACAATTGGATTAATTTGCCATGTTTAATGCCCAGTTTATTAATATTTTAATTTCAGTGACGATGACAACAGTTAAAATATTTATTCCATTACCGCATGAAACCTTACAGTTTCACTTACATTAGCGGGTGGGTATTTTAAATCTGAGATGGCAATCATTTTTTGTGCTTGCTTTTTAAACAAGTTAGGATTGTCGTCTTCATCATTCACAACATTTCGGCTGTTGATCCTATGTGGTCAAATCATGTTCAGAAGACAAAATTGCATGCAAAGACGACTTTTGGAGTTCCTCAACCGCACCAGTATCTGAGTCTGACATTGTTGGAGAATCCGTTGTAGTATTGACTTCAATAACATCAGTTCCTTCTTCTTCTTTATCGCTCTGATTTTCATGATTGACATTACTTTTAAAGAATAACTCAAATTTCTCTTCTATATTTATGCTGGTCAATGCTTATGCCGGTAAGGAACTTTTTAAACCAACCTTAAATTTTCAACAAAACATGGACTCGTAAGGGCTGCAGCTTATACCGTTGTAATGTCCTCTGTTTTTCATAAATTGTACAAACTTTAACCCTTCCGACCACTTATTAGCGTTGTTAGTATCTAGCCAAGAGCTGATAATGTTTTCAACATCCTGGTTTCGACTGAGCCTTGGTTTTGTGAGTGCCTAGATTTCCACGCACCAGCTTCAGTTCATACCACACACTACAATATTATTATTATTATTATTATTATTATTATTATTAGCACCGCGTCTTACTACCCATTCGGGTTGTACGCACTTACGCTAATGTGTAATGGTAGGGTGATTGTGAGATGAAATGAAGGACCTACAGTTTAACGTGGAATCCGAACCACGGTGGAGGCCTGACATTCCCCACATTCACAAGATGTCTTGTCAGAGGTGAAGGAAGTGTTTGGTAATCAGATAAATCTTTGCCGGGACCGAGGATTGAACCCCGGCCGCCAGCACAGAAGTCTGACACCTTACCCCTAGACCACCAGGTCACCTCACACACTACAAAGTTCCTTAATAATATTCTTAGCATTTTCCCTACCACTATCACTTTGCAAAATACTCGGTACATCAAACATATCGTCAATATTTCTAAAAGAACATACTCTACTCCAACACATCTTGTACTCACAAATTTAGTGAAATTATCCTTTATATATATATATATATAATATATAGGAATACATTTATATTCTCCAACTGCTTGAGACTGCATGTCAATCAGGACAACCTGACACCTTGAGTTAATTTTATAAATAATAATTGGTTTGACTACCAAACCCTTCTTCGGATTACTTTTTTTCTTTTTACACATTCAAGTAAATAAAAATCATCTCCCTTATAATGTTTTTGTATTTGTTTTTAGATCCTTTTCCATGTGGTTTCTTCCACCGAGACCAATAAAAATGTTAATGTCGTAGAGTATTTGGAATATTTCTTCTGTGTGTACATATTATCAATCGGATTTTCTACATTTATAGAAACAACGCCATGTCCGCGAAAACGCTGATATTCTTCGGGTAAGTTTGGTGATTGTTTCTCTTTAGACTGAGTAACTTTCTCAATCATATTTAAATACGCACTTTTGATAAAAATTTGAGTACCTTTTTTTAAGCCATTAATGAATCATTTAATCGGTTATTGAAAATATATTTTATATCAAGTTTCTGTTCCTTTATTACTTTAAAAAAGTAAATTAATATATTATCACAGCAAACCTCACGCATTATTATTTACTGACTACTGTCGTAAACATAGTACAGACGGAACGTGTTTAATAACTGAAGATGGACACGTGGGTGCTGATTGGCTGGCACGTGATCGGATGTTAATTGTTCTCACCCTCTCAGTGACGTGATACTGCACTGTTTATAGCATAGCCTGAAGAGTGTGGAGCATTATGCTTACTGCCCAGTCAAATGATAAATTAGCAACAATAAAGAGTAATGCTATCAAAAGAGTAGAACGAGCCATTCATGACCAGGCTAAGAACCGTGTTGCTTTAAAACCGATCACTACATCTGCTTTGTTTTTAGCACCTCAGGGATTAGTAATTAGGGATCACGGTACTGATGAAGTAAATTTCATTCAGCTCCTCCTATGGAGGGAAAATTAAATTCCAGAATTTCACATTTTTCTACGAAGGAACAAATTGTCCATTTCATCTGATATCCAAAATGAAATCGTAAAAATCATTTCTCATGATATTCTTCGAAATGAAGTTGAAATAATAAAAAAAAATTGGCGAGAGTTTTCTCTACTAGTTGAAGACACAAGCGACATTAGTGGCAAGGAGCAATTGTCAAAAAATATCCAAATTGTAGATCGTGCCACATCCGAATGCGGTGTTAATTGGATTATAAGAAACATAATCAAAGACTGGATAGTTCTTGTTTAATTTAATCAAATATGCACTGTTCCAACTCAGTTTTACTTTAGACTATCTACGAGGACAATGCTACAACGGTACCTCTATCGTGGCTGGTGCGAAAATTGTAGTGAAAACAAGAATATTAGATTGGAAGCCATTATCATTATATATTCATTGTGCAGATTATTCTCTCAATTTACCATTACAATACTCATCCAAACCAATTATTTTGATTCGGGACGGTTTTGCGGTGGGTAAATGATGTAGGAGTCTTGTCAAAGAGTCTCCCAAGCGGTCTGTAGTGTACAAATATTTATAGGCGAGGAATAACATCGAAATTCAGCACCATTGATACCACTTTAAATTATCTATTAAGTAATAAAATATGAAACTTCAAAGTCAGAGTTGAAAAATTGGGGAGGAGGTTCAACATTTTCTTTTAGTTTAAAACTAATTTCGACATGAAGATAAGCGAAGCGGAACACTCCTAATAATCATAAAAGACTAATCATTTCAAATTTTTAGTTGAGACTCCTGTTAGTAGAAGAAGGGGTATATTAACAGAAGGTCACAATTTCAAGCGAGAAAAAGAATTCAATAATGTAGTGGGATTACTTAAATACTTAGATAATTATTCAATATTTGAAATTTTCAAGTCAGGATTGGTTAAAATGGTCGGTTTGGCGGGGGCCTCTAAAATCTCCAAAACCTTTATAAAAAAAACTACTTCTCACTGTGGTAGAAGATTTAAATATGTCAGAAAGGTTTAAGAGCTACCCAAAAATTCTGGGAAAAAAAATTCTAACTGAAGAATTAAAAGTGGGGAAGGAATAGCCCAAAACGAATGGAATAAAATACTTACCGTGTGGTAGAAAGTTTAAATATTTGCATACTTGTAAAGGGGCAAGCAGATAGAGGGATCACCTCAAATAGCCAGAAAAGGTTAAATATGGGAAATTTCAACACAGGTCTTCAGGAAATTAGGATTTGAGGACTATAAATATACAAATTACTTTAGGTGAGGTAAAACATTGAGACTAAGCAGTCAAGAAAAGTTTCTATTTCTGATAATCAATTAAGTATTTAAATATAAAACTTTTAACTTGGAATCATCGAAATGAGGGAGTGTGGATTTAAATTTTCAAAACTTCAATAATTTAAACACCTACTTCCCAGTGTGGTCTAAAACTAAAATTCAGGAGAAAGTCTATAGATTAGCATAAAGGTATGTTTATTTAAAAATTTAAAATTAAACTCCGGGAAAGAATTATGGTGTGGAGAGGGGGATCATTAACAGATACAATTTTATGGTGGGATTTAAAAAAAATGGCTAGAAATGTATATCGGAAATACTTCAAATATCAAAATATGTTTTATATATTTGAATATTCTAAGGGGCGGGGGTTGTGAAATGTGGGTTTTGAAATTTTAAAAACATCTATAAAATATACTTTTTACTTTGGTATAAGATTTAAATTTGTCAGACATAGAAGCTACCTCAAACACTCTAATTTTTTTTTTAAATGAAGGATTGGAAAGTGGAAATTAGGCATACTCCTCCAAAACTTCCAAAACTAATATAATATAATACTTCCCGTACTGTATAAAATTGAAATATCTACTTATATTTAGAGGGACGGTCCCAATTAACAAAAAAAGTTTGAAAATGTTTAGTTTTAAAACAAGTTTCAGTGAAATGGGTGTAGAGGGAAGTGGGTGGATGCTCAAGTTCAAAACGTGTGAAAAAAAAAAAGCTTTTTGTTGAATTTGATTTATTTGCAAGTAGTTATAAAGACGACCCAAGATAATCAAACAATACTTAAAATTTGAAAATTGGTTACAAAATATTAGGTTCTCAAAATTTCACACACTATCATAAAGTTAAACTGCTTGGTGTGGTATAAAATCGAAATATGGCAGGTGACTTTAGAGACCAATATGTATCTATAACAGTCCATTATTTCAATTATGTTGTTTGTTGAACTGTGGCCTAGTCGTCAGAGCTCTTGGCTATAGATCCAGAGGACCCAGGCTCATTACCCGGTTCTTCAAAAATGTATCTGTGAAGCAGTGGGTCTGGTATGTGGTCAGAATTAGCTTCGTGTGGACAAATGAGAAACTACTTTAATGAATAAGTAGCAGCTACGGCTTAGAAAACTAATATTAATGGCTGGAGGGCTTGTTGTGTTGACTACATGACACCCTCTGTCCGCAAATGTTGGCACTATCATCACTAACGGTAGCGACCGCTCGGTACAGCTTGCTTGAAAGCTCACACCATGGAGTTGAACTGTGATGCTCTAAATAAAATATTAAATAACCGTAACAATATATTATATGAATTATTATCTTATAATCGCTTTTAAGAAAATATTTCAGATTTTTAGATTATATCCCTATTTTGACATAATGTTTTAGTCAGCCTACCTACTCTTTATATTTAATTTATATTAATAAAATATTGATATTTAAAAGATTAATATTTGGTTACTCTTCCCTTGGGTTTATAGATTCCCCGTGTGAATAGCGGGCACACCACATAATCAAAATGTTTTCCACAACAGTTTATGAACTGGTGGGGCCCTAACTAGTTTAGAGTAAACATTGATGAAGATGAGATACGATAGAAAGAGGAGGCTACATTGAAACTGAAAAATATATATAAACTCTATAAAACAATCATTTTATATAACTGATTAAATTTTAATGGATTCAACCGTAAGTACATGTATGTAGGCTTATCTATGCAAATATTTCATATATACTTAATATAAACCTTGACCATTCCCAATAATCTGTGGTTATTTATTAGTAGGCGCTAGATGATGATGGTTTGTATCAGGGTTGGGGGTAGCTATAGCTACACTACCAACGTTTTATGATAATGTTATTTGGCCTATTTATGTCACTCATAAAATAATTATGACACATTGATTAATTTAGGTTTATTTATTAAAACGATTCGATTACAAACGTTTTATGATGATATTACTTATAAAATAAATAATGACATTGATTAATCTAGGTTTATTTATTAAAACGATTTGACTACTAACGTTTTATGATGATGTTATTACTAATAAAATAAATTATTACATTGATTATTCTAGGTTTATTTTTTTAAACAATTTTACTACCAACGTTTTATGATGATGTTATTATAAAATAAATTATGATATTGATTAATTTAGGTTTATTTAATAAAAACATTTTATTAGCAACTTCTTATGATAATGTTATTATTCATAAAATAAATGACATTGATTAATTTATATTTATTTATTAAAAAAATGGTTGTTCCTCACATATGCTTCACAATCATTACCTCCATTCAATTTATTATCAAAACTGGAGTAATGGTTATCTTTTCACCTCCACACCTTGTGTTTTTGCGTGATTGTGTGCCCCTTCCAACTTGATTCACTCTCCAACTCCATGACCTTCGAGGAAGGGTCCGTCCATCAACTAAGAATTAGCGTAGCACGAATTTCCTAAAGTAGAATTGTATCAAGGATACACTTTCACCTATAAAAAGATGGTTGGGGGAATCTGTGAAGGCCATCATTTTCAGAGTAACTTGCGTTTTTTAAATGTTATGTTAGTTTTCTAAGGACCGCGTCTTAATACCTATACGCCTGCTATGTTAATTAACAAATACAAAAAATATAATATATTATATTGTTAGAAAATTCTTCTTGTTGAAGGTTTAGAAAAAGAGAAAATGATGTTGGATGTGCCTTACACTAAGAACGCGAGTTATATTGCTTCTGGCCTGGTAATTAATTAATTAATTAATCGATTCCCGTGTCAAGGTGTAATTTTTATATTTTCAAAGTATAATTATATTTCAAGCAAATGTCCCGAACACTTTAGGTCGCTTTAGCTAAGCTAGTTTTTTTGTTGGTATTAAGATCTTCCAAGAATCGAGAATTTACCTATTTTAAAGAGATTAGATTAGTAAATACATGTTTATTGACCATTGAACTAGGTTAGTGAAAGGCATTTAACTACCCCGTAAAAATTAATTTGCTTGTCCCTTAATGCTTAAATACAACAGAAAAATAGAAAAATACACACTAATAGTTTCTAATTTACGAATAGTAATAATAAATATACGTGGTTAAGCGGTAAGAGGGTTTGAACACAAGAGGGGGAGGGGGGGAGCCTAGCTCAGGTTTAAAGATCACATTTTTGTAACAAGTTAGTTCTTCAATTAAATTAGTATAGTAGGATTATGATGGAAGGGTGTTATTTGACAGATATAGAGGCAGGGGTGGCTTAAGGGCAGGGTGAACCTAGAGGTTGCCCAAGACTCCACCAGCTCGAGGGGAGGGGCGCTAAACAAAGCACAAACCTAGTCTAACATAACCTTGACGTGATAATAAGATAATCCCCAAACATAACATAGCCTGGGGGCGTGATAATAAAATAATCCCCGAGCTTAACGTAGCCTGGGGCGTGATAATAAAATAATCCCCAATCCTAACGTAGCCGGGGCGTGATAATAAGATAATCCCCAAACCTAACGTAGCCTGGGGCGTGATAATAAAATAATCCCCAATCCTAACGTAGCTGGGGCGTGATAATAAAATAATCCCCGAGCCTAACGTAGCCTGGGGCGTGATAATAAAATAATCCCCGAGCCTAACGTAGCCTGGGGCGTGGTAATAAAATAATCCCCGAGCCTAACGTAGCCTGGGGCGTGATAATAAAATAATCCCCGAGCCTAACGTAGCCTGGGGCGTGATAATAAAATAATCCCCAAACCTAACATAGCCTGGGGGCGTGATAATAAAATAATCCCCGAGCCTAACGTAGCCTGGGGCGTGATAATAAAATAATCCCCAAACATAACATAGCCTGGGGGCGTGATAATAAAATAATCCCCAATCCTAACGTAGCCGGGGCGTGATAATAAGATAATCCCCAAACCTAACATAGCCTGGACGTGATAATAAGATAATCCCCAAACATAACATAGCCTGGGGGCGTGATAATAAAATAATCCCCAATCCTAACGTAGCCGGGGCGTGATAATAAGATAATCCCCAAACCTAACATAGCCTGGACGTGATAATAAGATAATCCCCAAACATAACATAGCCTGGGGGCGTGATAATAAAATAATCCCCGAGCCTAACATAACCTGGACGTGATAATAAGATAATCCCCAAACATAACATAGCCTGGGGGCGTGATAATAAAATAATCCCCAATCCTAACGTAGCCGGGGCGTGATAATAAGATAATCCCCAAACATAACATAGCCTGGGGGCGTGATAATAAAATAATCCCCAATCCTAACGTAGCCGGGGCGTGATAATAAGATAATCCCCAAACCTAACATAGCCTGGGGGCGTGATAATAAAATAATCCCCAAACCTAACATAGCCTGGGGGCGTGATAATAAAATAATCCCCAAACCTAACATAGCCTGGGGGCGTGATAATAAAATAATCCCCGAGCTTAACGTAGCCTGGGGCGTGATAATAAAATAATCCCCAATCCTAACGTAGCTGGGGCGTGATAATAAAATAATCCCCGAGCCTAACGTAGCCTGGGGCGTGGTAATAAAATAATCCCGAGCCTAACGTAGCCTGGGGCGTGATAATAAAATAATCCCCGAGCCTAACGTAGCCTGGGGCGTGATAATAAAATAATCCCCAAACCTAACATAGCCTGGGGGCGTGATAATAAAATAATCCCCGAGCCTAACGTAGCCTGGGGCGTGATAATAAAATAATCCCCGAGCCTAACGTAGCCTGGGGCGTGGTAATAAAATAATCCCCGAGCCTAACGTAGCCTGGGGCGTGATAATAAAATAATCCCCAATCCTAACGTAGCCGGGGCGTGATAATAAAATAATACCCGAGCCTAACGTAGCCTGGGGCGTGATAATAAAATAATCCCTAGCCTAACGTAGCCTGGGGCGTGATAATAAAATAATCCCCAATCCTAACGTAGCCGGGGCGTGATAATAAAATAATCCCCTAGCCTATCGTAGCCTGGGGCGTGATAATAAGATAATCCCCAAACCTAACATAGCCTGGGGGCGTGATAATAAAATAATCCCCAAACCTAACATAGCCTGGGGGCGTGATAATAAAATAATCCCCGAGCCTAACGCAGCCTGGACGTGATAGGAAAATAATCCCGAGCCTAACGTAGCCTGGGGCGTGATAATAAAATAATCCCCGAGCCTAACGTAGCCTGGGGCGTGGTAATAAAATAATCCCCGAGCCTAACGTAGCCTGGGGTGTGATAATAAAATAATCCCCGAGCCTAACGTAGCCTGGGGCGTGATAATAAAATAATCCCCAAACCTAACATAGCCTGGGGGCGTGATAATAAAATAATCCCCGAGCCTAACGTAGCCTGGGGCGTGATAATAAAATAATCCCCGAGCCTAACGTAGCCTGGGGCGTGGTAATAAAATAATCCCCGAGCCTAACGTAGCCTGGGGCGTGATAATAAAATAATCCCCAATCCTAACGTAGCCGGGGCGTGATAATAAAATAATCCCCTAGCCTAACGTAGCCTGGGGCGTGATAATAAAATAATCCCCGAGCCTAACGTAGCCTGGGGCGTGATAATAAAATAATCCCCAAACCTAACATAGCCTGGGGGCGTGATAATAAAATAATCCCCGAGCCTAACGCAGCCTGGACGTGATAGGAAAATAATCCCTAATAACAACTCCAAACTTAAAGTTATAGTGGAGTTTCTAAAAAGGGCAATTGTTAATTTTTTGGTACTAATATGATATTCTACATATTAGTATAGTTTTTTGGATTAAATAAAATGGAACATAGTGCAGTGCCACTCTTAAAGATTATTTTATTTGTCATATTTAAAAAATGTTCTAAAACGGTTTTTGCATTTATTTCGTAAGCCGTTCACTATATCAAACAGTTTGTTATAATTAAATATTAAGAGAAAAGAATTGCCTACAAAACTTGTTATGCAATAGTTTTCTTCGTAATCGTAGCCGTTTTTATACATTCTATCAGTGAAACGTTCGAAGTATGACTACCATCTGTGGAATTTACCTTCAATTAGTTTTACACCTTAGCTCAGTCAGTAGCACGTCTGTCTACTAAACTGTAGCATTGGGGAAATGTGGATTTTCCCTTTAACAGTGATGAATTAACGGTTGGGAGGACTGGTTGTTGTGTCTGTCCTATATTTATGTTAAATTATAAGTCGTGTGCTGATATAACCTGTAGGTTCAGAAATCGCACGTTAAATATCTCCAATAAATGAAAAAAAATCCAAGTTTGGTTTTCTATTACGCCCAGGCTACCTTAAGTTAGGAATGGTGGTAACTGACAGCTAGCAGAAGATATAAAAACTGTTAAAATAACTACATAATTAAAAACAAATTACTTGTTATTAAAGTTCTGATATTCAAAAGTGGTCTTGATAATCATTTGGTTTGGCGTATGGATAAATGAAGGCGTATCTGGTAGTTTTTGATGGCTAACAATTACCACCAATCTTATGGTGGATGGACTATATTATTCGGGGTGGCATATCTAAAATTAATCCCGCCCGGGGGCAAACTTTACCTCTGGCCACCCCTGTATAAAGGCTACTAAAACTACTTTAATATATTCATACGCCAAATCATGTAATCTACAGTTGTAACTAACGGCAGATAATAACAAAACCAGCGTGTATCATGAACGGAGACGCGGCGCTAAAAGTAAAATCAAACAAAATATACATATCAATACCCTCCAAATATGCCTAATGGTGACAATTTAGTAAAATGTTATCAATGTTGAGGGGCCAAAAATGTTTAATATTCTATAACTTGTAAAATCGATTACGTTACAAGAGACAATAATATAATAATATAGTGATAATATTTACTAATCGAAGTTACAAGAAACTAGAACAGTGATATAAATATAAAAACATTTAACTATGGTAAATGGTACTCAGCTCTGCCAGCATTTGACCAAATATTGCTCCATATAACCTTAACATCAATATAACCACCAGCGAAGTAAAACACTTCTGAGCCCCATCGATAAGCCCCGCTGACTAAAGGAATTGCCGGGATACAGAGCTAGTTCTATGCTCTTCCACGGACATGCCTTAGAAACTCGTGGAAGATAGTAAGTACTGCCATCCAGAAGGTTCCTAGCCACCCTGGTCACATTACATTTCCATCTTTTCTATCTCTCGTTGTATTACTTCCCCCTCTTTCTGCCTTATTCCATTCTATGATGTTTCTAGCTGAGTTGCGGTTTGAATATAAACTGGTGATTTTCCCCTTATTCTTTACTCTTGTTTGGGTTCTCACCGAGGAGACGTCTGATTGTCTTGAAAAATGTAAGCTTGTTGTCGAAATTCTCTTTCGGCTTGTATATTCTAAATTTATTGTTTCGGCGTAAATGTCTTTTTTTATACTACATTTGTTTAGTCATGAATTACTCTGAATTAGAATTAGTTTGCTTTCTTGAACCTTTCAAATCTTTTCTGCTAATGCTCAGACATTTCTTTTTCAGAATATGGATTCTGGCGGAAATTATACTTTGGCCTTGATTTATAATAATGTTCTTTAGGAATGACTCTAAATACTCGTACTAATTGTCAATATTTTAATATTAGTATTGCCTCTATATTTCGTAAATATTTGGACATAGCACTTTCTGAGACTACCGTTTACATATTTATGATAATAATTTCGTAATTTTTGTTATCGATTGTCATTATTTGGCCCTCTTTTTTAAGGACTATATTATTATAGATCCTAGAATACATGACGACGTATAAGGTTAAATGTTGAGGAAAGACTATGTCAACCTTTGCAGCATATTTTATTTTATATCAAAGGGAACTTGCTCAAATTAACTGCTGTTCATGAGTTTATATTTATTTAATATAATGTTTTCTATCTTTAAAGACGATAGTTTAGTAGTTCTCTGCATTAATATTTGTTTCAAGTTAAATGAATATATATTCATAGATTGGTAATCTGGTTATCGAAGCAATCTTTGTTTATTACATATTTGTTTGATCTTTCTTAATTGTTTATTATGAGTTCCTATATATAAATATATTTTAATCGTTGTTATTTACATATAAAGATCAGAGAGATTAAATGAAGCACAGCTGGTTTCTGTAGTTTAACTGAAGATTTCTAAGTGCTTCTCTTGAGGGTTAACCGTAATAATTTTTTGAATTATACTAATTTAGATATCTTTTTGCAGTATTAAAGTTAATAATTATTTTTAAAACATAAATATTGTATTGTTTAAACTCCTATTATATTCATTTAAATAAATTATATTCTTATCATTCTCCTCTGGTTTATTTTTGTGTCATCCAGCCTAAAATTTACCGATGTAGTTACAATAATGAAAACTACCTCTTGGCCTTTAACTTCTACTCTTTTTTAAAGAACTCAGGTGTATATGTGAAGCTGTACGGCTGGATAAAATTCACATACACACACACACATGTACTGTGCAGTGTTAATATTGGTCACACTGCAATTATCTTGTTTTTTGTTGTTGTCATTTTGTATGTCCTCCCCCTGTCCCTTAAGGACGCAGGACGGGTACAAACTCTTTCTTCTTACCAAAATCTATTCATACCATATAAACATATATATCGTAGGTGTGAGCATGTGAGTGTATTATACTACTTTAGATTAGTATTAACGTCACTGGTTGATATATGTATATTTATAGGATTAATGTAAAAGATTTCAACAAAAAAGTAACAGGTGAGTTACTAGTGAAGGGAATGTTAAAATGCAATTAAGTTTTTTACCATCATAGTTAATTTAAACGAAAAATCCAAATAGCTCTGTAAACTGTAAACATTTTATAAGAATTTAAGAAGCCAATCATATATTATTTTACTTAAAAATGTATGTGATACTTTTTCTTTAAGCTTTTAAAGCTCTCTACTATTTGATATGACGAAATGACTGCCGGAAATTAGGATTTACATTAGGAAATTAAAAGTGGGGTTAGGTTGGCAAGAGGGGGACAGTAGTAGTAAATATCCTGTGTAACACATCCATCAATCGGTCGGTGACTTTTCTTCTACTGAACTACGCTGCTACTAACACGGGCATACAAACTCATGTTTTAAAACAGATTACATTATTAACTATTTTCATATTTTACTTGGCAGATAAACAAACACAAAAAGTAGATATATTTTTAATAATCTCAAAGTCAAGTACAAAGGAAAAATAAAATAATTATTAGTTCGTACCAAAAATTTAACAACCAAAAATCAATTAATTTTGATAGAAATTTGTTCCAGCAAGGGAAATAAATTAACATTATCAGTGACATCTAGTTAAACAAAAATATTTAGTATACCAAAAATTCAAACGAATAAATCTTTGACAGTACTAATACCATTAAATACCGGACCAAATTATGTAAAAACCATAGACGTATATAATATAGGCTGATAATTTATTCTTAGTTAAAACGCACACAATTTACTATACACATTATTATTATTATTATTATTATTTTCCTAGTTTAATAAATTACATTATAAATATACATTATATACCAAATATGAAACTTAAATATTTGAATAAATATTTATTTTATGTCAAAAATATATTTATAATAAATTTATGAAACCACAAAAGTATTTTATTGACGCTAGAACCCTTCAAGTGAATCAAAATAGTTAGCTTATTTATTGGGGCTTAACTCCAGTTTTCAGGTAAGAAACATTTGTTCTCTTAGCCAAACTAGCACTATCGTTCACTACAGCTAGGCAATATTAATCACATAACTGACAGATCTAATCATTAATTGAATTACTACTTTGAACCAGGAGTATAGACACATTAAAGCTTATAAATAAAAAGTAACCATATCCAGGCATTATTAATAATCATATAGTGGTTTTTATTAAAATATATTAACTATATTAGTCTCCTCATCATAGTAAGTATCAATAATAATATACGATATTAGATGAGGAACGAAGTTATGACGGCACTGTGCCTAGAAGACCATTACAACAGACAAAAATTCCAGGCTCAAGGTTGTATTCGCGAGGTAAAACAACATGCCTGGAGCCACTATGGGGTTGGCTATCATGAGTAGTACCATGAGGTTCACAACCCCACTCTGCAACACCTCCCCCATAAGCTTGAAAATATCTAAACAACTACCATGGTTGATATTTCAGCACTTCATTCATTCTATAAGTCTTTTTATTTTGTAGTTTCACTGGCTGTTCCGATATCGTCACACTCTGTTGATTTTGGTTGTCATCTAGTTCCTTAGACTCCCTGGTTGAAGCTATCTGCGAGGTCGTCTTATTTGGTGGTGACAACAATTGGTACTAGTGTGCTTTTTGAAGAGACTGCTAAGTGCTAAGGATTGACTCACTCGGTCAAGGAAATGGCTCTTGTTGGTCTTTGTCTGGTGAACGTAGGGTGACAACGGATTTTGAATCTGCTGAAGCTTCTGGGTTGCAGGTGGGACCTTCCTATCTAAATTGAAATAGAGTTTCTTCTGTATTTTATTCCTTCCATCTCCTTCACAATAGCCACTACTTTCTATGACAACCCATTGGATTTAGGTTAGTGGAGACTGGATGTCTTTATTCGGAAACCACATCCTATTATTATTGTTTAATTGATCGTTTTTACTTCTGATGGCCAGTGGAATTCCATGTATGCTAAAGATAATCTTTAATCTTCCAACTATCTCGTTTGTTGATTGACCTCACAGAGACATTATATCCAGTCATTCGGAGAAACCATATTTAATTACCAGGTACCCACCTATGTTCATCCCGATTCGTTGGAACGGATAATTTGTAAATTAAGTTAGAATTAAAGGTTACTTTATATGGTATTTTTAGAAGGTTTGACAAGTTGTGTGACCGCATCTGTGGTCTAGTGGTCAGAGTTCCTGGCCACAGATCCAGAGGTCCTGGGTTCAATCCCCAGTGCTTCTAAAATATATCTGTAAAGCAGTGGATCAGGGAAGGGGGTAAAACTCACCCTCATGAGGACAAATGAGGAAGTAATTGAATAAAGTTTTCCAGTTAAATGTCAACACCACCATTCATTCTGGACGACCTTTCTCTCCTTGGACTTTGAGGAATACATTGTATTCATTATATTATATTCGGTCAAAAACTTGATCATGATAAATGTCAAATAGATTTGCCACAATGAACATATATTATTCTTTTTTCTTGAGTTTCAGATGTTAGTTTAGAAGCCTTTTTAAGTTCTTTCCAAAGTTTCAATATTTTTTTTGTTAAGCTGGTTAGTAACATTGTATTCCTGAGCTGTTATGATTCGAGCTCACTCCCAGAAACGTATCCATTCTCGGATAAATGTAGTCTCGCTCTCATAATAGTTTTATTTTCTGATATATATTAAAATATTGGAGGCAACGAATTACTTCATACTTAGAAGGCAATTTGTTACCAGTCCATACAATTTTTAATGTGTAAGCTTAAAAGTATAACTCTTTTTTTCTTCTAGTTGATAAAGGTAAAATGAAACTAGAAGAAACTATTTATAGTAATGCAAAAATCTTCATGTGAGATCACGATTAAAATACTGAAATGAAAACATCCTTTGCAACTTTTAACATTAAGGCGACCGTTCATTCAAATTTTGCACCTAGACTATATTTATAAAGGAGAACATATTTAGGGAAGCGGTAGGACAGAGAAAATAGAAATTTTGAATTTTGGGGACCACTCTTAATATATGTATACATATATATATATATATATATAGCATAATATATTATCCTTTATCTATTATGATATTTAATCCAATATTATATAATGGTATAGTCAAATATTTAAACCTTATCTAGCGTCCATAAAATCAACTTACATAACTTTCCTAGTACTTTTATAAGTAAAATCCCTATATAAACATTAAAATAAATCAAATTTGGCTAAAAATTCGACAGTAAAAATCATTTTGTTTGTGTTTTATGGCCAGAACATCTAATGTGTACCTTGTGGTGGAGACACCAGGATTGATAACGGATGATTTGCGGAACCACGCCTTTCTCATCCGCGGGCGTGGTCCCCCTAGCACAACAACTACTTTGAAAACGTTGTTTTAATTGCTATACTGGCAGTCGAGGTCAATGAATGGTGCCTGGAAAGATTATGTAGGGGCGTGAAAATAAATAATAACATTTTAACCTGAACTGTGAGTTAGGTTTAACGTTTGCTATCAGAACAATTCTAGGAAAGTTTCAGTTTTTTATGAATATGCTTAGTTTACTAACATATTGCTTTATTTCTGTTAATAATTATTGACAATCTTCGATATTAACGGAAATGGTGCAAACAAATTAATATACGTTACTTTTGTTATTTTATTTATATGATGACCATAACATTTATTTAATATATGTCAGGGTGTTCTGGAATTTAATGACAATTTTTTCTCTTCATTTTAAAATTTCATTAGATAAGACCACAATGCTCTTGACAGATAAGAACTGTTGATATCAACATGTGAAGAAGATTAAACTCTCTGTTTGAATCGGAGCAATATTTTATTTATTTTGGCAAAAAAAAAAGTTTTGCAATAAAAATTTCAAAAAACACTCGCCTTTTTCCGCGTCCCCTACCATCCCAACTTAATGGAATAAGTTATTTGTTTGAACATCGGTACTGCATATAATTATTAATGTAAATGTTATCTAAAATAAATACAAAATCTCTCTAATAAGAAATGCCCAAAATATAATAATAATAATAATAATAATATAATAATAATAATAATAATAATAATAATATAAAATGTATATTATTTATTTGAGTGAAGTTTAGGCCAGCGCCTTTTCTTACACTTAACCACTTATTAATAACTAGCTTTTGCCCACAGCTTCGCTATCGTTAATGTCAGTTTCTAAAACATACCGACTAAAGCAATAACGTTTTTAATCCCAGCACTTTTAATTTCCTCCACAGAGAAGAAACCACGCCAAATAATAGATTACAATGATGAAAACTTTGTAGTCGATTAAAGATGTTTCTTCAGAATAAAAAAAAATGCAATCTGTTGTAATTATTCTATTGTAAGTTTGTATTAATTGAAGGAGACAAAGCAACCAAATTTAAGGCAAGGCCTCTTTGTAAACGTTA